>JAGFBZ010000255.1:0-112500 GCA_018398805.1 Hirundichthys speculiger
ACTTTGTGCAATATTAGCCTGATACTAGCATAATTTCGGATTTATACATTTTTGAAAAAGTGCCCGTACGGCCACTTTCGCGACATTCCGAACATTTTTAAAATTATTACCATTTTTGAGGGGCTGTATCTTTGAAACCTACAAGCTAGAGAGCTGTCTTTTTTATGCTGTTAGTCTGTATGTGCACTCTGTTGGGTCAGTTTAGTGTCTATTCTTGCTGTTTATTTTAAATAAATTTCAAAATCCAAAATAAATTTCACTCGCTTTGTGCTCTTCACTTCAAGTCCCCATTTGGACCCCTTGTAATAGTAGCTGAGACTTTTTTTTAGTGAACAATCTCCTTCTCTTATAGATAAAATGCACAACGAATTTGCAGAAACAATTGTATTTTAGTTCTCATATGACCCAGCAAAAAAACGAATTTCATTTTATTGTTATATTCCATTGGCAATTGACAGAATATGACAATATGTACCAAAAACTAAATATACTACCAGAAAGGTAATGAAATATCTGTTTATATACAAAGTTTCAGTTGGTACAATCTCTAAGTTACCTAGAAAATTCTTAAATCGAGCGTTTTGCCATTTTTCGAATATTGAGAACTTGTTAAAAATCACCAGAAAAGTTTTCAATGTACATTCAGTACAGGCTGTACTTCTGCATTGTATTGTCTTGTCCGGCCTGTTTGCTGATCTCAATGGACAAGCCTTTAAAACAAAATAGTTTGCTGCATGTTTTATTCCTCCTGTCCGTGCTGTGTGAGTTTGGTGAATGACTCAACAAGGTGCTTGTGATTTATACTAGATAACATGATCATTGTGTAGCAAAATTACCAGTACTGGTATGCTATGCTGAATGGCACAGCTGAGGTTTTAACATATTAATAAATGTTCAATATCGAACGTATGTTTCACAAGTCTTGGCCTTCAGGCATGACATCATGCTATGTCATCAGAAATTCAGTGAGCTGTTCTTGATCATAACATGTAGACTCAAGCTTCAAAATCGAATGCAGTGAATGTGAAATCTTTGAAGATGGCGATAACTTGGATACTGACATTGGGAAAACAAAAAACTTTGTTCAGAACAGATTCCAAAAACTGGACTTTGTCCAAAGTCTGACCGTTCAGTATAATTTTGGTGTTTATTAGTGCCAGCTGATTTCATTCCTTTATTCTATAATTAGTGATCAGAGTAGTGTACAACCTCATATTATCATAATTATTTTCCGACAGTTCAAGAGTTGTCAAGTACGGATTTATCGAACATGACGGAATGCTGCTTCAGTTGGTGTTTAAAATCTGTCTGCATCCAGAAACTGTTTCTGATCTATTCTCAACACGGCAAAAAAGTGTGCATCCTTTAGTTGCATCCGGTTCTTATACAGGAAGTCTGATAGCAGTCTCCTTTGCCATCTAAAAGATCTCTCAAATGACAGGAGCCAGGGATCTTGCAGCATGAACTTTTCCGAAGTCTCCAAACCCTTTTACACAACAGATCAAGAACATGATGGAGACGTCCGATGACAGGCCATCATTGGGAGAAGTGTTGAAGAATCACACCCCGGCGTGTTGAAGGCAACTAAATGAAAACTCACCAAGCTTGGCGTCTCTCCATGCAAATAGCCCGATCAGCGGCAGAGACAAGCAACTCTGCCAAAAAGAAAGCCAAGAACTATTCTGAAGTTGCGACCAAAAAAAAAAAAAAAAAAAAAAGCTATTTTTTTTCATCGTGTTAAAAATGCCCAGTTTTGCACTTATTGTATTATTAACCATTTTTTTCTGCAATTCAATTTGCAGCCTTAAAGTGATTGGAATGGTCTTATAGCATCATGGAGACTTGCAGGTGAGCCATGCTTGTACTTGGTCTACAAAAGAAGTATGCCGAGACTCTCCTTTGTGATCTGTCACTCTTGATTTTATCAACCATCACTTCCTGCAGCTAATGTGTTTCCTCACTGATCCCATTGAATTTTCAATCGACTGATGGTGTTCATATCATTTCTATATCATTATTTCCATTTGTGAAATTTAAAGTTCTGCACCAAAACAAGCATATTCTTGAAATTTAGAAAATGGCAAAATTGCTCGATTTCAGAATTTTTTTAGTAACTTAGAGATTAGGCCCGATCTTACCCTCCCGCTAGCCGCTAGCCGCTACCCACTACCGCAATTGCTAATTTATGAACCTCCGCCACCGCTATGCAATCTTCCGCTCCCTAAAGCCGCTACCCATCAGCCGACTCCCTTACCCATTGAAGTCACTGCAATGGGCGTGTCTCTTGCGCTTTCCACAATTCGGTATATTGCGATCGAGGTTATTAGAGGTAGCGGGTGGCTGACCACCCGCTACCTCTATCTAACCCTCGGATACTGTACCACAAGATACCGAGTTTGTGAAGCGCAACCGGCTTTCAGCGCGTAACGAGCACGTCCAAATCCCGTCATGCGCGCCACCCAGTCCTGTGTCTCACAACCGGCTCTACCTCTCAATTATCTCACTGTATTACTGTCATAACGTTTTTATTCTCTTAAGGGCAATGATGTCTGTACACTGTGGCATATCTCATCCGATGTTTGCTGTGGAGGAAACGAGGAGATCCCAGAAACTCTGTTGTGGAGTTTCTGTGCTCGTATCCCTCTGACCCTCTCTGCGTTCGGACACCTGAGATTTTCTCAGTGGTAGAAGGTAATGTCTCATACCTGTTCCTCTGGATCAATCTCATCCAATGATCCTTTCTGCAGTATTTTAAAAGCACATCAGCACAGCCGCTCCCTGCTCTTGGCGCAGTGAGCTTCCAGGAAAGCATTTAACTAGAAAAGCCCTCGGAGAGCGCAGACCTCCCCAAGCACAGTTTCTCCCATATAGCGATTTACAGATTGCTTGAAGGGCTTCATAAAATCCATCCACAACTTTTTGAGTTATCTTGTACACAGCAGACAAACAGACAGACAGATAAACGCCGCAAAAACTTACCTCCTTGGCGGAGGTAAAAATACTTTTCCACAGACAATCCTATCGCTACCTGAAAGTCCCAATAGTTGGGGCGCTCCCGGTAAACACGCTCAGGCAGAGCCGCGAGAACCGGTTGGAGAACCGCCGCGAGAGCTGCTGGGAGCAGCTAGGCGTCTTGGCGCAGTTGTGCGCACAGTAGGTCTGGGCGATTTTATCGATTGGCGATATATATCGATATTTTATTTCCCAGAAGTATCGATATTTCAGCCGCGGGTATCGATATTCTAAGCTCCCTTCAAAACCCCCCCGTGTCCCCACGAGTGCTCTTCCTGCAAAGTGCCATTTAGTCCTCCAGCCGCTAGTGTCGCTGTAGAGCATTTCTAACAGGTTATCCATAAGCTTTTCCTTCCAGCTAGAGCTGATCCAGTCAGGAGGATGGCGGCGAGTATAAACGCAGCGCCTGCGAGCTTAAAAGCAGATGTGTGGGAGCAGTTCGGTTTAAAAAGAAAAAGGAAACGAGATTTAGACAAAAGTATGGCGGTTTGCAATCTGTATCACACAAACGTGACGTACTCTGGAAACCACCAACCTGCGAGGCGAGCCCACCTGAAAATCACCACCCGGACAAGCTAATGCTAACTGAGAGCTAGCCAAACTGTATTTTGTCAGGATTTGAGACGATTCATTGGTGGAAAAACGCCGGCTTTAAGGGCTGTGTTTACTCTCGCGGCAATGTGTCGCAGTTATCTTGTCCCCGGTATGCCGCAGTTACTTTTGATTTATGCTTAATTTTGAAGCACGTCTGCGCTGTTATTCAACGCCACAAGGAGAGGGACAATCACGAACTAGCTGAACTTACTACGTATCTCTGTTTTTTCCACTTCCCCTCACCGTCTCGGTCGTATCCAGACCCACATTCATCGCTATCTCCCTCCATGAATTACTAGAATATGTGCTGTCTTTGTAGTGAGGAGAACCAGAATCGTACAGATGTGGGTACTTCCTCATTTCTTCGATGACGTGGATGTAGAATTGACCAATCAGAGGCCTCCTTTCTCTCCTCTCTGCGGTCACCTACCTTTCAGTTTCAGTTAATTCAAACAAATTGGAACACTCACAAGATGTCACCAAAATCACTTTGTCCTGTTAAATCTTTAGAAAATGATGTAAATTATGTTAGAAAAATATCGATATATTATCATATCGTGAGCCAGATTATCTCGTATCGTGAGATTAGTGTATCGCTACAGCCCTAGCGCACATCCGCTGCTGAGATATGTTCAAGATAACTCACAAGTTATGGATGGATTTTGATGACATTTTCAGGAGTTCTCAAAAAATGTGAAAGGAAGAACTGATTTTATTTTGGGTGTGATCCGGAAAATCCTGGATCTGGATCACTTTCAAATTTTCGATAACATTGCGCTCAATGGGCCGGAAATGTTTGTTTGCTCAACTCTCCGTTAATTATTCCCACAACTCATTAAATTTCACTCAGGTATTGACAATGAAAACTTCTATCAAATTTCAGAGGCTGATCCGATGTGATCCAGAAGGAGGATTTTATCGTAATCTGTAATCGCTGTATGGGAGAACTGTTGTGCTTGGCGGAGGTCTGCGCTCTCTGATTGCTTTTTCTAGTTAAGAAATGCTTTCCTGGAAGCCCGCTTTTTTTTTCTGAGCGTTGTTGAAACTTCTTGGAGTACAAAAGAAATGATTAAATCATTTGCTCCACATTAGTTATAGCTAGTTTATGTATATATCAGTGCAGAGGAGGAGGAGAAGGAAGGGAGGAAGCGCTACAGCAGAGTCCCCAGACCAGCTGCCCAGATAGAGGCTGCTCTTGATCTGGGTGAAAAGACGCTCCATAGCAGTTTGCAGTACTGCAACCTGCTCTTAAGGCAATGGCTACTGACGCCTGATTGGTTGAACAGGTGGAACGCCCTAACCACTCCCATGCATAATGTAGCATAATATAGCGGTTAGTGCGTAAGATCGTGGTTTAGGGAGGTGGAAGATTGCGTTCTTTGTGGGGGAACGCCCCTCCTGCTACCTCTATCCCTTAATACAGCTTTAGGAGGTTTGGTCAAGATCGCCCCTTAGTACCAACTTGAAACTTTGTATATAAACAGATATTGTCATTACCTTTCTGGTACTATATTTATTTTATGGTACTCTTGTCATATTTTGTCAATTGCCATTGAATATCGACAATAAAATGCAAAATTCGTTTTTTGCTGGGTCATATGAGAAATAAAATACAATTGTTTCTGCAAATTCTTTATGTATTTTTATTCTATAAGGAAGGAAGACAATGACTTATGCCCCCTTGAGGCTGCATTACTCAATTGGTATCCAAACTAAAATTTTGATAAGTAGCCTGATTTGATTGTTTGTTCTTCTTTTATTTTTTTATCTTTTTTTTTTTTTTGACTGGGAAAAAAAAACCGGCGCACCGGGATAAAACCCAAACTGGAACTAATTAACAATACATTAGATAACTATCGTAATTCTCTTGTTTGTTGATTATTAGTTCTCATGTAAATTAGCGATTTGCAGTCTAATTAACTTCTAGAACATGGAACATGGGAGGTTAACTCCTTCTAAATAAGCATGGCATCAGTGCTTTACAACCTTTACTCACTGATGATAAGAGCCGGCGACAGAGTTCTTCTTCTGTGGTCGTTGTTTGATCTGAAGTTGGTATCGCAGACACATGAGAAGAGCGTCATACACGACGAATCTTCTGAAAGTGCATCCTGCATCATTTTCTCTACGGAGCCAAACTTCTTGATTAATCTCTAACTAAACTTTTAACCAGATCTTTCATGTTTTCTTCCATTAAGACGTGCTGAGGGCCCTCGATGTCATTTCATGCATAACGGTAGCAGCCATACGATCATGATGCTCTCATTTCTGGCACGCTTAACAAGGGTCCCAATGTCTATACCATGGTTACGCCCTTACCTGTGGAGGTCACGGGGGTCAAGCTGGAGCCCATCCCAGTTTCTCTGTGAGACCCTGACAGGTCAGCAGCGAATCACAGGACCACATGTAGACAAACAACCACACACCCGTCACCGATGTCAGATCACTTTATAAATATTTAAAAAAAGACACTCTTGTATTGAGCATTGTTGTTCATGAAAAACTATTACAGTGGTTGGTGATAAATGTGCTTCTGGATCAGTTTCCAGGCCTGTTTTATTTGTTTTATTGACAGTATAACTTCTTTCATGTTTTATGAGTTAATTTGTCCATACCTCAATTTCTTTTGATATTAACATAAAAAATCTTCCTCTGAAGACGTATTTATTCTTCCGTATGAATCGGAACAAGATCTAATCATTTATAAATATCACCCTGCAGCACTAATGATCAGGATGCATAAACAGATGTGGATCTTCCCTCAGTGAAAAGGTCCATCAGCCTTATTAATTTGTTTTTAGTTTAAATTATTGTCTAAAAAAGGCACAATTCCTCACGTTCTTATCAGTGGCAACATCCATTTATGTACTTTATCCACCAAAACACCACTTATAGAACAATTCTCCACAGAGCTTTTTTGTGTTTGTATATAATATATAAAAATACATAACATTCCTCCTCAGACTTTGTTTTCAAGACAAATCCATCTTTTACCTGTTATGCAACTTTTTTTTTTCTGTATTGTGATAATGCCATATTACTAATCTCATTATTCCCAAAATTCCCATAAATGTGTTAATTGCCAGGGTTTCATTTTTAAGCACATTGTTTTGCAATAGTGTTTTAATTTCCGGTAATCTGCATATTTTACATCCAGTGTAATCTCACTGGTGTCTGGTTTTATAACCAATTCTACGTATTTGTGGTGTATCTGTGGATGTATTGTGTCGTCTACATGTGGAGGACTCTTCAAACTGCGACAGGTTTTCCTCCTTTTAATATAAATCACTACGTCATGTTGCTGCAATCAGCTCTGTTTCTTAATTATCCTCCTTTTATAATTTCTTACGTTGGCTCGACTCCTCCTTCCTTTTATGGATCAAAAGTGTTGCTTTCTTTTTCCTTCCATTTTAATCAAATATTGTAAATAACCTGCAAACATTGGAAACTAATAAACACATGCACACTCGTCATTGACACAAGCTCATTAAAAAGAAAAAAAAAAATCACCGGACTGGCTGTTTTTTTTTTTTATTCAATAATTTTCTCCAAACATTACACAGAATCTTTAAATGATCAGTATATATACATACCATCTGTGTACTTCTTTATCTAAAAAGTTGAGGGTCGTTGGACAATGCGCTGTGCGTTTCAAGACAGGATTGTAATTCTGGACGTTTGTGTCGTGAAGAAGTTCACATACGGGGCGAGTAGGTCACGGATCTCGAACATGTATGAATACTAGAGTGCCATCAGTGTTTGCTGAACGCCAAGCGAAGTTTGTCGAGTGGACTGTGCAGGAGCTGCCAGCGACGCAACGATGACCATCAGGGATGAGAACATGGAGAGCGGTAGCACCTTCCCCAACAGGAAGCAATGCTCGTGCAAAATAAAAATCTATGTTACCAGCAAACACGTCACAAGGCAAACAGCACCTTTACCATAGAAGCTCCTTTCTTTTGTTTTTCCGGACTGTAATCCCATCAACCATAACTGAATACTGTGGATTGTTTAACACTGGGCCAGCGTGAACCACTCGCACGCCGCTGAACTGCGTCTGCAGGCTACCCACGACGCCGCGAGTCGTCTCGCTAAAACTGAACAATCGTTTTTCGTTACGGATCTTTGGTACGTACCAGCTATATCGAGCCATCTATCTGCCTTGAAGATCAAATATTTAAAACGGACTCATCTCGGAACCGTCGGGGCCGGTTACGCTACCCGGTGACGGAGCACATGAGGGGGGGGGGGGGGTGGGGGGTGACACCGAAACGGAGATTTTCCATTTTTGAACCAACAACGTAAAAGAACCTACCCAACTTGGGAGGGGTGGGGGGGGTCTTATGATCTCTTCCCTTCATGATGCCGCCTTGTATTACTGCTTACAACTAACTGAAGTCTGCTGGGGGGGGGGGGGGGGGTCCCTTAGGCTAAGCATCGACGGGTTTATGGTACTGGAAGGAATGAGGTGGCAGGGCTGGATCGGGATGTGATGGGAGCTCAGTGTCACAGACAGACTCACTCGGCCGCTACATCATCCCCAGCTGCATTAACGTGTTAGCGTACGCCATGGGCTTGACATTCGGATGAGGCTGTGGAAGCAGAGCACAAGAGAGACAACAGATTATATTCTCTAAAGTCATTATGTCCAGTTGTAATTAGGGATGCACGATAATTACTGACCCGATAACTATCGGGCCGATAACAGGAAATTATGACGTCATCCCGATAACTCTGATATCACAACGAATAGTCCCGATAACATATATATTCTGTCAACACATCTGTCCGCCCCCTTTGACCTTGAATGACCAGCAGTGAATGTTATGTCAAGTAACGTCGCATAATCAGAAAACGATTTCTCAGTAAGGAAAATCAGAATCCCCCTCATGCCAGAAAACGCGCGTTAACTCTGTCTAATTTTAGTAGTGCTGACTTGAGGATATTCGCAGTATTTTTCCACCGTTCACATAAAATAGAAAATAGAAAGCTGAAGACGAAGGCCACGAGGAAAGTGGGAAGTTCCTTACACATTCAATGCAGCTTGCGCACAGTGCGCTAATAAAAAAAAAATGGTCGAGGTGTAGAACTTCATTAAGTTTAGAAGAAGAAGTTAGCTGGTTATTTGTGACACTGCTCCAGCAAGGAGGGAAAAAAGCACAAGCTTAAATACTCAAACCTGATCAGCCACGAAACTTACCACGCTTCCATGGAGTTTTGAATCACGCTCATGGAGCTAACATGATCTAGCCAGCACAGTCACCGTTCCGCTCCCTCCCTCTCCTCGCCATGTCTCTCTCATCTAAAGCTTCCATGAGATTAAAAAAAAAACAACTACGAACCTCATTTACTTTAAAAGTAGTAATTAAATGGCAACACAGACAAAATCCTTTAAATAAGTTCTTTTTACTATGAGTGAACTTTTCAGTTTATTTCCACGACAATCTAACTGTGTTGTAACGTTACTGATCGTTAAAAAAAAAAAACGTATTGGCATCCCTAGTTGTAATAGTTGAGCATATTTGCAGCAAAGCTCATCTGTTCTCTGATGCCAAGAACAAAACCCAATCTCACTCATTATCATAATGGAGGTACGCGAGCTCAGCAGATGTCGCCACACCCGTACGCAGAGCTAACCGCACATCACGCATTGCCAATCAGTGGTGAGGCGCGTTCCTCCAGTCGTGGAACTTTCCTGAAACATGATTCGTTAAGTGTCGTGCAAAGAAGAGTACACAACTGACCACACAGTGAACGGTGAAATTCTGGTTTGAGGTCCGATCCCCTGAGGGTATATACGCTCCTTTGTTTCCCATCTGATCACTGCGGGAAACATGATGCAACACACAGTAAGAAAACGCACACTTACAAAAAAAAAACCCATACAGACTATACTTGTAGCACATAACCAGATGGCCTTGAATAAAATAAAACTACAAGTTGCTGACTGATTCTTGTCGTCTTCAGTTCACGTGAACTGCTATTTTAAGAGACACCACAGAGGTGCTGTCTGCATCTGAATGCACCCCTTCGAGGCAAAACCGAATAGAATAAGAACTTGAGATGTTTCTGTACCAAAAATCGACTCCAGAACACACTGTATGTGTGAAATAATACTAAGTAAACTTCTTGAATTTGATTCCAGTGAAATTTTTTACAATGACCACAATTGGAAACAGGACCGACGAGCTCACGACGCGAACGAACACGGAAACAACACTGGAAGACTGGGTTTTATTCAAACTGCTTCACTAGATCAACTGGGACTAATTTTATTAGAGCTGGAAACGATAAAATTTTACTCGCTCTTACTCGCATTATTCCCTGATTAATCACTATTAATCGCATTAATACGCACAATCAAATAGAATTCAAAGTAGTATAAAATGCACTTTTATTGAATGTTCTGCGGCCATTATAAACTAAGTGCATAACCTTGTTGTCTACTAACACTTTTACATCATCACTTGTCATTACACATCTTTAGTGTAAATCTCATCTTAAAACATGTCAAATAAATAAATCTTTGCCACTGCAGTGCATTATTTCATCCTGTTATTTATAAAACTAAAAAACGTCTACAAACAAATCGTAACATCTAGAGCCACAATCATAACATTAAAACGGTATTTCGAGGTAAAGCTAAACTTTTAACGGGGAGTTCACCTGTCATTGTTAAAAAACCCTTGTTTCTGTTAATCCTCTTCTGGGAGAACTTTAAAATGAAATGTCCTGTTCAAGTTTATAATTTCTCATCCGTGTCATTCATTCTTTCCATTTTCAATTGTCCAATCAAAAGTTAAAAAATTAAAAAGCCTTTTTTTTCCCGTTTTTCATGTAACAAAAGTAAAAAAAAATGCTGTTTTTTTTTCTATTTCAATTTTAGTAAACAGGCCACGGGACTGATTTGTTGTTAATATTTTATGTCTGGTTTATTGACCCTGAATGGCTTTATTTGATAATCGGGAACAGACTTTTCTGTTGTCATTACACTCTGTGCCATAGATGGAGCCCGCCTGCATAACCAGCTAGAGACATCAGTACAGTGAACACATGTACAGATCTGATGGAACTGGAGGAGTCGCCATGTCTGAACAAGGTTTGAAAGTTTTTTTCGACAGAATTGTTACTAGTGCTACCTGAGTTTGCTACCTGACTGTAAAGTTCACGGATTTTTTACCTTCTCATGTTGTTTTACTTAGCTGCCATATGTCCGGTTACAGAACAGACTTTTCAAAAAAAGCACGTGATCACATGCTTAACGCACATAAAATAAATGTCAGCGTTTATAATTAATGGTTTTGATATAACCTGACCATGAAAATCAGGAATGTAAACCCCATCCCCCAACTCTCTGAGACTCAAAGATAATTTAATCTAAATGACTCCCGATGTGCGAACGCTGCAACGTTGAATAAAAAAAAAAAAAAAAAAAAAAAAAAAATAAAAAATAAAAAGGTTTCATATTTTGCTAATAACCGCTGCTCAACAGGTTAACGCCGCGACCTAACGTACGTAGTTGGGCGCTGGAACAGGTGATTACTTTCCTGAGTGAAACCTTAACCTCAGCCTTCACCTCGTGGCTGCGCACATGTAGTCCAGCTTTCCTCTCCAAAGCGCTCCGTCACGTCCGTCCGAACGGGCAGCTCACCCCTTTTGCGATTGACCGGCGTTCTGCCGAGACGAGAGGAAGAGGACAAAATGACGATGGTCCGGAACGAGGTGGATGACATGTTCTGGGACTCTTGACGGAACTAACCTAGGCTGTGGATCCGACCAGAGAGGTCCACATGGACCTTTGAAAGAGTGAGAGTGTTGACTTCTACCTGTCTTTCCTAGCGAGTGACGTTTGTGTAACGATGGTGGCCTGGAGGCCGACGCTACCTGAGTCGGAGGCTGTCTGTCTGTCGATCTTCCTGAGGTCGCCCAAGTGACGCCTCTTCGCTGAAAAGTCCCCCGTGCATCACCTGAACGGAGAAGCTGGTCTTTACAGCAGGCTCAGTTTACCACTTTATCTGCAGGTGACATCATAAACTCCAGTATTTACAGCTTTTTTCGGTTGATAATTTTTCCCCCCTTAATGCAGAGCTCTGTCCTTGTGGTTAACATCAGCAAATAAGAAAAGGATTGAACTTGACCTGACCACCTGCACCAGATGAGAAAAAGTATGTGAACCTTTTGGGATTGATTTTCTGCATGATGCATAGTTAGTCTGGATCCAGTTAGTGAACTTCGGAAGGGAAAGTGTTGAGTGACCTTGTCTATGAGTAGACTTAAAGACTCACAAATGCATCCTGAAACTTCTGACCGAGCAGCAAGTTAGAGAAGAACGGTAAAGATCCCTCTGAATTTGGCACATCTGACCCAGACCTACCGGAAACACTTGAAAGCACCGCTGCCGAGAATCAACCAGCGATAAGTTCAAGGGTTCATTATTTTTCTCCTGCTTTGTGAAGGTTAATGACGTTTTTGAAGAATGAATATTATAAGTGTTATACTGTCATGATTTAGGTGAAGTTCGATGACATTTTGTGGCAACAATCATCAGAAAAAGTAGTACTAAAGGTTATTGCTAATACTCCAGGATCAACCAAACTGATCGTGCTCAGATGTTTGATATTTTCGTCCTGGGACACCAAACTGACCAGAACCACGGTCAAGGCCACCGCCCCCTCCCAGTTATAGCGTTCAACATTCCTCTTGTCCAAATCCCTTTCTAGAAAACTGGTCGTTCAAAATACACCATTCTAATCAATTAGGTTACTTTATCAAACAGTTACCATTTTGATCACAGTCCAACCTCATTGATGGTTAACAAATAACAACGCTGCAGTTAATTATCGGGCGCTTCATGAAAAATACATTTTGCATTTTTTATATTAATAGTATAGGCTTTTAAGCGACTGATCAGAGATGAATATGTTTTGGAGCTGGGGTGATGACAATCAAATATGGATTCAGAAAAAAAAGAAGTTCAGCATTTTATCGACCCAAGTGTAATAGAAACCTCCTTTTTCCATTTATTATTGTTTTCCTCGTTTGTTTTTTTTTTTGAAGTCATGCTATAATTTTATATCTCTATACAGTGGGCAAAACTGTGGTACGGTACCACTGGTGGTCACGAGCGCTCTCTGGTGGCACCCGCTAACGTCAGACTTTCACATTTTCACTTAAAAAAATCTGAACCATAAATGCTTCTAACTACAACGTTTTAAATAAATTGTAGCTTAATAATAAAATTGTGTCTTAAAAAAATACTAGTTGCATATCATTGCAGGCAGATGTAAAACTTTTGAGTGTGTTTATTTTGCCTGATGAGGATAGATTGAGAATTGTTGGACAGAGTTGTAAATGTCTGAGTCAGTAAAGAAAATCAGGTAGAATAATCACAATAATGAGTAAACATCTATGTGTGTGTAAAGCTAATTGAGAAGGCAAATGGCTAAATTTAAAACTGTCATCATGGTGGTACTCAGCGAGCTGAACATTTTCTCAGGTGACGCAGATAAAAGGGGAACACTTCTTATACCAGTGATTCCCACAGGTGGCCGCGGCCCCCTGGTGGTCTTCAAGGTACGGCAGGTGGGTAATCAGAGTCATTCAAATAAATGTTTTAAATCCTTGATTTTTTAAAATAGTTTTTACTTAATGGGATTTTATTATTTGTAACATTTGAAATAGAAACAACCATGATTAATGTCATCCACTTAAAACAAGTGTACCTTATTTGTTGACACTTTACATTGTAAAGTGTCAACAAATAAGGTGACACTTGTCATATTAAGTTAAGATGACAGTTAAATTACACTCAATTGGTTTGTTTCATTATTTCTAAATATTTTTCAAATCATGTAATAAATATTTACATTAAGTAAAAACATATTTTAAAAAATCAAGGATTTAAAACATTTATTTTGAATGACCTCTGATGACCCACCTGCAGTACCTTGACAGCCCACCAGGGGGCCGCGGTCCACACTGTGGGAATCACTGGTATAAAGAAGTGGTTCCCAAACTTTTAATCCTGCGTACCACCTGAGAAACTGTTCAGCTCTCTGAGTACCACCATGATGACCAGTTTTAAAATTTAGCCATATTTGCCTTCTCAATTAGCTTTAAACACACAGAGATGTTTACTCATTATTGTGATTATTTATTACCTGAATTGTTACTTTACTGAATCAGACATTTACAACTCTGTCCAACAATTCTCACATCCTCATCCTCTCATCCAGAGCAAAATAAACACACTCAAAAGTTGTTACATCTGCACTGCAACTGAATATGCAACTAATATTTTTTTAAGACACAATTTTAATTATCTCAAGCTACACATTTAATTTAAAACGTTGTATTTATAAAGCATTTTATGGTTCAGATTTTTTTTTAAAGTGAAAATGTGGAAAGTCATGACGTTAGCGGCGTGCCACCAGAGAGCGCTCGTGTACCACCAGTGGTACACGTACCACAGTTTGTGCACCACTGGTATAGAGGATATAAAATTATATGCAGGATCTTCAAAAAAAAAAAAAAACAGAGAAAAAAACATAATAAATGGAAAAAGGAGGGTTATCTATTAACACTTGGGTCGATAAAATTCTTGGAAATTATTTTTTTTCTGAATCCATCTTTGCTTGTCATCACCCGCAGCTCCAAAACATATTCATCTCTGTATCCAGTCGACTTAAAAGCCTATTACTATTAAATATAAAAAATGCAAAATGTTATTTTTCATGAAGACGCCCTGATAATTAACTGCAGCGTTGTTCTTCTGTTAACCATCAAGGAGGTTGGACTGGTGATCAAACATGGTAAACATGTTTGATTAAAGTATACCTAAATTGACTGAGAATGGTGTATTTTGTAACAAACCAGTTTTCTTTAAGAAAAGGGATTTTGAACAAGAGGAAATGTTGAACGCTATAACCTGTGGAGGGGGACGGTGGCGCGTTGACACGCTGGTTTCTGGTCAGTTTGGTTGTCCCAGGACAGAAATATTATCCAAACATGCTGAAGCAAGATCAGTTTTGGTTGATCCTGGCTTATAGTAGCAAGTAACCTTTAGTATCTACTTTTTCTGCATTATTGTTGCCACAAAATGTCATCTGAACTTCACCTAAATCATGACAGTATAACACTTATAATATCTCATGTCTTCACTAAACACGTCCATTAAACCTTCACAATGCAGGAGAAAAAGTAAGTGAACCCTTGAACTTAATCGCTGGTTGAATTTCCTCCGGCAGCGGTGCTTTCAAGTGTTTCCGGTAGTTCTGGGTCAGATGTGCACAACATTCAGGAGGGATCTTTTACCGTTCTTCTCTAACTTGCTGCTCGGCTCAGACACGTTTGCAGGATGCATGTTGTGAGTCTTAAAGTCTACTCATAGACAAGGTCACTTCAAAACTTTCCCTTCCGAAGTTCATTAACTGGACTCCAGACTAACTTATGCATCATGCAGAAAATCAATCCCAAAAGGTTCACATACTTTTTCTCATCATGGTGCAGGTTGGTCAGTTCAAGTTCAAGTCCTTTTCTTATTTGCTGATGTTAACGCCACCAAAGGACAGATGCTCTGCCTTAAGGGGGGAAATAATATTATCAACCGAAAAGAGCTGTAAAATACTGGAGTTTCTGATGTCACCTGCAGATAAAGTGGTACAACTGAGCCTGCTGTTAAAGACCAGCTTCTCCGTTTCAGGTGATGCACGGGGGACTTTTCAGCGAAGACGGCGTCACATTGGACGACCTCAGGAAGATCGACAGAAACAGACAGCCTCCAGACTCAGGTAGCGTCGGCCTCCAGGCTCACCATCGTTACACAAACGGTCACGTCTCTAGAAAAGAACAGGTAGAAGTCAACACCTCTCACTCTTTCACAGGTCCCATGTGTGACCTCCTCTGGTCGGATCCACAGCCTCAGGTCAGCTCCCGTCCACAGACGTCCCAGAAACATGTCAGTCCACCTCCGTTCAGGACCATTCGTCATTTTGTCCTCTTCCCTCTCGTCTCGCGCAGAACGGCCGGTCAATCAGCAAAAGGGGAGTGAGCTGCCAGTTCGGACCGGACGTGACGGAGCGCTTCCTGGAGAGGAATAAGCTGGACTACATTGTGCGCAGCCACGAGGTGAAGGCTGAGGGTTACGAGGTCACTCACTCAGGGAAGTGCATCACCGTGTTCTCAGCGCCCAACTACTGGTACGTTAGCGTCGCGGCTAGTTCACCTGTTGAGTCAGCAGGTTTATTAGCAAAATATGAAACCTTTTTTATTTTTTTATTTTTTTATTTTTTTTTATTTATTTTTTTTTTTACTTCAACGTTGCAGCGTTCAGCACATTTACAGGGAGTCATTTAGATTCAAATTTATCTTTGATGTCTCAGAAGAGTTGGGGGATGGAGGTTGTACATTCCTGCTTTTTACATGTGTCATGTTTATATCAAAAACACATTAATTTATTAACGCTGACATTTATTTTATTGTGCGTTAACGCATGTTGCTCACGTGCTTTTGTTTTGAAAAGTCTGTTACTGTAACCGGAAAATAATTGGCAGCTAAAGCTAAAACAGACATGGAGAACGGTAAAAATCCGTGAACTTTACAGTTCAGGTAGCAACTCAGGTAGCAATATTAACAATTCTGTCTGGAAAAAAACTTTCAAACCTCTGTTCAAGACGATGGCGTCCTTCCTCCATGTTCCATCAGATCTGCTCCATGTGTTCACTGTCCTGCTGTTCTCTAGCTGGTTACTGCAGTGCGGCTCCATCTAGTGGCACAGATGTGTAATGACAACAGAAAGTCTGTTCCTCGATTATCAAATAAAGCCATTTCAGGGTCACATAAACCAGACAATAAAATATTAAAAACAAATTCAGTCCCGTGGCCTGTTTACTAAAATTGAAATATAAAAAAAAACAGGCATTTTTTTTGTTATTTTTTGTTACATTAAAAAACGGGAAAAAAAGGCTTTTTTAATTTTTTAAATTTTTGATTGACAATTGAAAATGGAAAGAATGAATGATACACGGATTGATAAAGTTACTAAACTTTAACATGGACATTTTCATTTTAAAGTTCTCCCAGACGGAGGATTCAACAGAAACAAGGTTATTTGTAACAACTGACAAGTTGAACTCCCCGTTAAAAGTTTCTGCTGTTACCTCAGAAATTACCTGTTTTAATGTTCTGATTGTGGCCTCTAGATTGTTACGATTTTGTTTGTAGACGTTTTTTAGTTTTAATAAATAACAGGATGACATTAATGCACTGGCAGTGGCAATAAGCTTTATTTAATTTGACATTTTTTAAGATGAGATTTACACTAAATATGTGTTACTGACAAGTGCTGATGTTAAAAGTGTTAGAACAACAAGTGTTATGGCACTTTAGTTCATATGGCAGCAGAACATTTCAATAAAAGTGCATTTTATACTACTTTTGAATTCATTATTTGATTTTGCGTATACAATGCGATTAATAGTGATTAATCAGGGAAATAATGCGATTAATAGCGATTAAAATTTTTAATCGTTTCCCAGCTCTAATCAAAATTAGTCCCATGTTGATCTAGTTGAAGTCAGTTTGACTAAAACCCAGTCTTCCAGCTGTGTATTCCGTGTTCGTTCGGCTTCGTGAGCTCGTCCGACGTCCTGTTTCCAATTTGTGGTCACTTGTAAAAACATTTCACCTGGAATCAAATTTCAAGAAGTTTTACTTCAGTTTATTATTTTCACACCAATGACACGTTTGTTCTGGAGTCGATTTTTGGTCACAGAAACATCTCAATGTTCTTCATTCTATGTCTGGTTTTGCCATCGAAGTGGTGCATCCAGATGCAGACAGCACCCTCTGCTGGTGTCTCTTAAAATAGCAGTTCACTGTGAACTGAAGACGACAAGAATCAGTCAGAAACTTTGTAGTTTTATTTTATTCAAGGCCATCTGGTTATGTGCTACCTATGTATAGTCTGTCTGGGTTTTTTTTTTTAAGTGTTGCTGTTTTCTTAACTGTGTGTTGCATCCTGTCTTCCCGCAGTGATCAGATGGGAAACAAAGGAGCGTATATACACCTCAGGGGATCGGACCTCAAACCAGAATTTCACCAGTTCACTGCTGTGGTCAGTCTTGTTTACTTCTTTTTTGCACGACACTTAACGAACTCATTGTTTCAGGAAATGTTCCCACGACTGGGAGGAACGCGTTCCTCACCACTGAATTTGGCAATGCTGTGATGTGCGGTTAGCTCTGCGTACGGTGACGTGGCGACATCTGCTGGAGCTCTGACGTCACCTCCATTATGATTAATGAGTGATGATTTTAGTTTTATGTTCTTGGCCTCAGAGATCACAGATGAAGCTTTTGCTGCAAATATGATCAACTATTACAACTAGGGATGCACAATAACTGTTTTTTTTTTTTTTAACCGATACAGATAACCGTTACAACACAAGTTAGACTTGTCTGTGTAAATAAACTGAAAAAGTTCACTCCATAGTAACAAAGAACTTACATTTAAAGGATTTTGTCTTGTGTTGCCATTTAAATTAATACCTTTAATTAAAGTAAATGAGGTTCAGTAGTTTGGTTTTTTTTTTTAATCTCATGGAAGCTTTAGATGAGAGAGACGATGGCGAGGAGAGGGGAGGGGAGCGGAAGGGTTGACTTGTTGCTGGCTAGCTCATGTTAGCTCACATTAGCGTGATTTCAAAACTCCATGGAAGCGATGGTAATGTTTCAGGTGGCTGATCAGGTTTGACGTATTAAAGCTTGTGCTTTTTTTCCCTCCTTCGCTTGGAGCATTTGTCACAAATAACCAGCTAACTATCTTCTTCTGAAACTTTAATGAAGTTCTACCCCATCGCCGCCATTTTTTTTTTTATTAGCGCACTGTGCTGCAATGCTGCATTGAATGTGTAACGTAAATTCCCACTTTCCCTCGTGTGCTCTTCGTTCTTTCAGCCTTTTCTATTTTTCCTATTTTTATGTGTAACATGTGGAAAAATACTGCGAATATCAATTCAAGTCAGCAACTACTAAAATTATGACCGAGGCAACGAGCTGTTTTCTGGCATGAGGGGGTATTCTTGATTTTCCTTACTGAGAAATCGTTTTTCTGATTATGCCGACGTTACTTGAACATAACATTCACTGCTGGTCATTCAAGGCTCAAAGGGGGCGAGACACTGCTGTGTTGACAGAAATATATATGTTATCGGGACTATTCGTTGTGATATCAGAGTTATCGGGATGACGTCATAATTTCCTGTTATCGGCCCGATAGTTATCGGCCCGATAGTTATCGGGTCAGTAATTATCGTGCATCCCTAATTACAACTGGACATAATGACTTTAGAGAATATAATCTGTTGTCTCTCTTGTGCTCTGCTTCCACAGCCTCATCCGAATGTCAAGCCCATGGCGTACGCTAACACGTTAATGCAGCTGGGGATGATGTAGCGGCCGAGTGAGTCTGTCTGTGACACTGAGCTCCCATCACATCCCGATCCAGCCCTGCCACCTCATTCCTTCCAGTACCATAAACCCGTCGATGCTTAGCCTAAGGGACCCCCCCCCCCCCCCCCCCAGCAGACTTCAGTTAGTTGTAAGCAGTAAATACAAGGCGTCATCATGAAGGGAAGAGATCACTAAGACCCCCCCCCCCCACCCCCCCCCAAGTTGGTTAGGTTCTTTTACGTTGTTGGTTCAAACTGGAAAATCTCCGTTTCCGTTGTTCACCCCCCCCCCCCCCCCCCCCCCCCCCCGCTCATGTGCTCCGTCACCGGGTAGCGTAACCGGCCCCGACGGTTCCGAGATGAGTCCGTTTTTTAAATATTTGATCTTCACGGCAGATGGCTTCGATATAGCTGGTACGTACCAAAGATCCCGTAACGAAAAACGATTGTTCAGTTTTAGCGAGAGCGACTCGCGGCGTCGTGGCGTCGGCCTGCAGACGCAGTTCAGCGGCGTGCGAGCTGGTTCAAGCGCTGGTCCCAGTGTTAAACCAATCCACAGTATTCAGTTCATGGTCTGACTGGGATTACAGTCCCGGTAAAACAAAAGAAAGGAAGCTTCTCTGGGTAAAGGTGCTGTTTGCCATTAGTGACGTGTTTTTGCTGGTAACATAGATTTTTATTTTGCACTGACGCATTGCTTCCTGTTGGGGAAGGTGCTACCGCTCTCCATGTTCTCATCCCTGATGGTCATCGTGCCGCTCCGCTGGCAGCTCCTGCACAGTCCACTTCGACAAACTTCGCTTTGGCGTTCAGCAAACACTGATGGCACTCTAGTCTTCATACATGTTCGATGATCCGTGACCTACTCGCCCCGTATGTGAACTTCTTCACGACACAAACGTCCAGAATTACAATCCTGTCTTGAAACGCACAGCTGCATTGTCCAACGACCCTCAACTTTTTAGATAAAGAAGTACACAGATGTGTATGTATATATACTGTATCATTTAAAGATTCTGTGTAATGTTTGGAGAAAATTATTGAATAAAAAAAAAAAACAGCCAGTCCGGTGATTTTTTTTTTTCTTTTTAATGAGCTTGTGTCAATGACGAGTGTGCATGTGTTTTATTAGTTTCCAATGTTTGCAGGTTATTTACAATATTTGATTAAAATGGAAGGAAAGAAGAAAGCAACACTTTTGATCACATAAAAGGAAAGGAGGAGTCGAGCCAAACGTAAGAAATTATAAAAGGAGGATAATTAAGAAACAGAGCTGATTGCAGCAACATGACGTAGTGATTTATATTAAACAGGACAAAACCTGTCGCAGTTTGAAGAGTCCTCCACATGTAGACGACAAATACATCCACAGATACACCACAAATACGTAGAACTTGGTTTTATATAAACCAGACACCAGTTGAGATTACACTGGATGTAAAATATGCAGATTACCGGAAATTAAAACACTATTGCAAAACAATGTGCTTAAAAATGAAACCCTGGCAATTAACACATTTATGGGAATTTCTGGGAATAAATGAGATTAGTAATATGGCATTATCACAATACAGGAAAAAAAAAAGTTGTTCCATAACAGGTAAAATGATGGATTTGTCTTGAAAACAAAGTCTGAGGAGGAATGTTATGTATTTTTATATATATTATATACAAACACAAAAAAGCTCTGGTGGAAGAATTGTTTCTATAAGTGGTGTTTTGGTGGATAAAGTTACATAAATGGATGTTGCCACTGATAAGAACGTGAGGAATTGTGCCTTTTTTAGACAATAATTTAAACTAAAAACAAATTAATAAGGCTGATGACCTTTTCACTGAAGGGAAGATCCACATCTGTTTATGCATCCTGATCATTAGTGCTGCAGAGTGATATTTATAAATGATTAGATCTTGTTCCGATTCATACGGAAGAATAAATACCGTCTTCAGAGGAAGATTTTTTATGTAATATCAAAAGAAATTGAGGTATGGACAAATTAACTCATAAAACATGAAAGAAAGTTATACTGTCAATAAAACAAATAAAACAGGCCTGGAAACTGATCCAGAAGCACATTTTTATCACCAACCACTTGTAATAGTTTTTCATGAACAACAATGCTCAATACAAGAGTGTCTTTTTTTAAATATTTATAAAGTGATCTGACATCGGTGACGGGTGTGTGGTTGTTTGTCTACATGTGGTCCTGTGATTCGCTGCTGACCTGTCCAGGGTCTCCACAGAGACCTGGGATGGGCTCCAGCTGATCCCCGTGACCTCCACAGGTAAGGGCGTAACCGTGGTATAGACATTGGGACCCTTGTTAAGCGTGCCAGAAATGAGTAGCATCCATGATCGTATGGCTGCTACCGTTATGCCTGAAATGATCATCGAGGGCCCTCAGCATTTCTTAATGGAAGAAAACATGAAAGATCTGGTTAAAAGTTTAGTTAGAGATTTAATCAAGAAGTTTGGCTCCGTAGAGAAAATGATGCAGGATGCACTTTCAGAAGATTCGTCGTTTTATGACGCTCTTCTCATGTGTCTGCGATACCAACTTCAGATCAAACAACGACCACAGAAGAAGAACATCTGTCGCCGGTTCTTCTCATCAGTGAGTAAAGGTTGTAAAGCACTGATGCCATGCTTATTTAGAAGGCGTTAACTCTCCCATGTTCCATGTTCTAGAAGTTAATTAGACTGCAAATCTGCTAATTTACATGAGAACTAATAATCAACAAACAAGAGAATTACTGATAGTTATCTAATGTATTGTTAATTAGTTTCCATGTTTGGGTTTTCTCCCGGTGCGCCGGTTTTTTTCCCAGTCAAAAAAAAAAAAAGATAAAAAAATAAAAGAAGAACAAACAATCAAATCAGGCTACTTATCAAAATTTTAGTTTGTATACCAATTAGAGTAATGCAGCCTCAAGGGGGCATAAGTCATCGTCTTCCTTCTCTTATAGAATAAAAATACATAAAGAATTTGCAGAAACAATTGTATTTTATTTCTCATATGACCCAGCAAAAAACGAATTTTGCATTTTATTGTCGATATTCAATTGGCAATTGACAAAATATGACAAGATGTACCATAAAATTAAATATAGTACCAGAAAGGTAATGACAATATCTGTTTATATACAAAGTTTCAAGTTGGTACTAAGGGCCCGATCTTGCACCAAACCTCCTAAAGCTGCTATTAAGGGATAGCAGGTAGCAGGAGGGGCGTTCCCCCACAAAGAACGCAATCTTCCACCTCCCTAAACCCACGATCTTACCTGCACTAACCGCTATATTATGCTACATTATGCATGGGAGTGGTTAGGGCGTTCCACCTGTTCAACCAATCAGTGCGTCAGCAGCCATTACCTTCAAGAGCAGGTTGCAGCTACCTGCAAACTGCTATGGAGCGTCTTTTCACCCAGATCAGAGCAGCTCTCATGGGCAGCTGGTCTGGGACTCTGTTGTAGAGCTTCCTCCTCTTCCTTCCTCCTCCTCCTCTGCACTGATATATACATAACTAGCTCTAACTAATGTGGAGCAAATGATTTAATCATTTCTTTTGTACTCCAAGAAGTTTCAACAAACTGCTCAGAAAAAATAGAGCCAGTGAGCTTCCAGGAAAGCATTTCTTAACTAGAAAAGCACTCAGAGAGCGCAGACCTCCACCAAGCACAACAGTTCTCCCATACAGCGATTTACAGATTACGATAAAATCCTCCTTCTGGATCAGATCCGGATCAGCCTCTGAAATTTGATAGAGGTTTTCATTGTCAATACCTGAGTGAAATTTAATGAGTTGTGGGCAATAATTAACGGAGATGTTGAGCAAACAACATTTCCGGCCCCATTGAGCACAATGTTATCGAAAATTTGAAAGTGATCCAGAATCCAGGATTTTCCGGTTCACACCCAAAATAAAATCAGTTCTTCCTTTTCACATTTTTGAGAACTCCTGAAAATGTCATCAAAATCCATCCATAACTTTGTGAGTTATCTTGAACATATCCTCAGCAGCGGCTGTGCGCTAGGGCTGTAGCGATACACTAATCTCACGATACGATACGATACATCTGGCTCACGATATGATAATATATCGATATTTTTCTAACAATACATTTACATCATTTTCTAAAAGATTTTAACAGGACAAAGTGATTTTGGTGACATCTTGTGAGTGTTCCAATTTGTTTGAATTAACTGAACTGAAAGGTAGGTGACCGCAGAGAGGAGAGAAAGGAGGCCTCTGATTGGTCAATTCTACATCCACGTCATCGAAGAAATGAGGAAGTACCCACATCTGTACGATTCTGGTTCTCCTCACTACAAAGACAGCACATATTCTAGTAATTCATGGAGGGAGATAGCGATGAATGTGGGTCTGGATACGACCGAGACGGTGAGGAAGTGGAAAAACACGAGATACGTTTAGTAAGTTCAGCTAGTTCGTGATTGTCCCTCTCCGTTGTGGCGTTGAATAACAGCGCAGACGCGCTTTAACATTAACATTATCAAAAATAACTGCGGCATACCGGGGACAAGATAACTGCGACACGTTGCCGTGAGAGTAAACACAGCCCTTAAAGCCGGCGTTTTCCACCACTGAATACAGTCTCAAATCCTGACAAATACAGTTTGGCTAGCTCTCAGTTAGCATTAGCTTGTCCGGGTGGTGATGTTTCAGGTGGGCTCGCCTCGCAGGTTGGTGGTATTTCCAGAGTACGTCACGTTTGTGTAATACAGATTGCAAACCGCCATACTTTTGTCTAAATCTTTGCTTTCCTTTTTCTTTTTAAACCTGAACTGCTCCCACACATCTGCTTTTAAGCACGCAGGCGCTGGGTTTATACTCGCCGCCATCCTCCTGACTGGATCAGCTCTAGCTGGAAGAGAAAGAAGCTTCTGGATAACCTGTTAGAAATGCTCTACAGCGACACTAGCGGCTGGAGGACTAAATGGCACTTTGCAGGAAGAGCACTCGTGCGGGACACGGGGGTTTTGAAGGGAGCTTAGAATATCGATACCCGCGGCTGAAATATCGATACTCTCTGGGAAATAAAATATCGATATATATCGCCAAATCGATAAAATCGCCCAGCCCTACTGTGCGCACAACTGCGCCAAGACGCATAGCTGCTCCCAGCAGCTCTCGCGGCGGTTCTCCCACCGGTTCTCGCGGCTCTGCCTGAGCGTGTTTACCGGGAGCGCACCAACTATCTGGGACTTTCAGGTAGCCGATAGGAATTGTCTGTGGAAAAGTATTTTTACCTCCGCCAAGGAGGTAATGTTTTTGCCGGCGTTTATCTGTCTGTCTGTTTGTCTGTCTGTGTACAAGATAACTCAAAAAGTTGTGGATGGATTTTAATGAAACAGCCCTTCAAGCAATCTGTAAATCGCTATATGGGAGAACTGTTGCTTGGCGGAGGTCTGCGCTCTCCGAGTGCTTTTCTAGTTAAATGCTTTCCTGGAAGCTCACTGCGCCAAGACGCAGGGAGCGGCTGTGCTGATGTGCTTTTTAAAATACTGCAGAACGGATCATTGGATGAGCATTGATCCAGAGGAACAGGTATGATGACATCTACTACCTTCTACCACTGAGAACATCTCAGGTGCTCCGAACGCAGAGAGGGTCAGAGGGATACGAGCACAGAAACTCCACAACAGAGTTCTGGGATCTCCTCGTTTCCTCCACAGCAAACATCTGGATGAGATCATGCCACAGCTGTACAGACATCATCTGCCCTTAAGAGAATAAAAACGTATGACAGTAATACAGTGATGCATAATTGAGAGGTAGAGCCGGTTGTGCAGTCCACATGTGACTGGGTGGACGCGCAATGACGGGATTTTGGACGTGCTCTTTTACGCGCTGACATGCCGGTTGCGCTTTCCACAAACTCGGTATCTTGTGGTACCGGTATCTCGCGGGTTTAGGATAGAGGGTAGCGGGTGGTCAGACCACCCGCTACCCTCTATCCTAACCCCTCGATCGCAATATACCGAATTTGTGGAAAGCGCAAGAGACACGCCCATTGCAGTGCCTTCAATGTGAGTAAGGGAGTCGGCATGATGGGTAGCGGCTTTAGGGAGCGGAAGATTGCATTAGCGGTTGGCGGAGGTTCCTAAATTAGCAATTTGCGGGTAGTGGGTAGCGGCTAGCGGCTAGCGGGAGGTGTAAGATCGGGCCCTAAGTCTCTAAGTTACCTAGAAAAAATTCTGAAATCGAGCATTTTTGCCATTTTTCTGAAATTTCAAGAATATGCTTGTTTTGTGTGCAGAACTTTAAATTTCACAAATGGCAAATATCTTGATATAGAATCTTGATATGGAACAACCCATCAGTCTGATGTGAAAATTCCAATGAGGATCAGTGAGGAAAAACATTTAGCTGCAGGAAGTGATGGTTGATAATAATCAAGAGTGACAAGCTCACAAAAGGAGAGTCTCGGCATCACTTCTTTTTGTAGACCCAAGTACAAGCATAGGCTCACCTGCAAGTCTCCATGGAGTGCTCTAGAGACCATTCCAAATCAACTTTAAGGGTTGCAAATTGAATTGCAGAAAAAAAATTGGTTAATAATACAATAAGTGCAAAAACTGGGCATTTTTTTCAACACGATTGAAAAAAAAATTAGCTTTTTTTTTTTTTTTTTTTTTTTTTTGGTCGAAACTTCAAGAATATTTCTTGGCTTTCTTTTTGGCATATGTTGCTTTGTCTCTGCCGCTGACTCGGGCTACTTTGCATGGCGAGACTCCAAGCTTGGTGATGTTTTCATTTAGTTGCCTTTCAACATCAGCCGGGGGTGTGTATTCTTCAACACTTTCATTCCCACTGCTGGCCTGTTCATCTGGACGTTCTCCATCATGTTCTTGATCATGTTGATGTAAAAGGTGTTGTCGGCACTTCGGACACAGTTTCATGCCTGCACTGATTCCCTGGCTTCCTGTCATTTGAGAGATCATTTTAGCTTGTTCAAAGGAGACTGCTCTCAGACTTCCTTTATAAGAACCGGCATGCAAACTAAATGGATTGCAACACTTTTTTTGCAGTGTTGAGAATAGATCCAGAAACAGTTTCTTGTGATGCAGACAGATGTTTCCACACCTGTGAAGCAGCATTTCTCGGTCATGTTCAGATAAATCCTGTACATTGATCAACTCCTTTGAACTGTAGGAAAATAATTATGATAATATGAGGTATTGTACACTACTCCTGCATCACTTAATTATATGAATAAAGGAATGAACATCAAGCTGGCACATAACACCAAAATTATACTGACCGTTTCAGACTTTGGACAAAGTCCAGTTTATGGCAATCCTGTTCTGAACAAAGTTTTTTTTTTCCCAATTGTACAAGTATCCAAGTTCTCTGCCATCTTCAAAGATTTCACATTCACTGCATTCGATTTTGAAGCTTGGTCTACAATGGTTATTGATCAACTGAACAGCTCACTGAATTTTCTGATGACATAAGCATGATGTCATGCACTGAAGGCCAAGGCACTTGTGAAACTATAAGTTCTATATTTACACATTTATTAATATGTTAAAACCTCAGCTGTGGCCATTCAGCATAGCACTACCAGTACTGGTAATTTTGCTACACAATTGATCATGTTTATCTAGTATAAATCACAAAGCACCTTTGCTTGAGTCATTCACCAAACTTTCACACAGCACGGACAGAGAGGAATAAAACATGCAGCAAACTATTTTGTTTGAAAGGCCTTGTCCATTTGAGATCAGCAAACATGTCCGGACAAGACAATACAATGCAGAAGTACAGCCTGTATACTGAAATGTACATTGAAAACTTTCTCTGGTGATTTTCTACAAGTTCTCAATAATTCGAAAAATGGCAAAAATGCTCGATTTAAGAATTTTTTCTAGGTAACTTAGAGACTTAGTACCAACTTGAAACTTTGTATATAAACAGATATTGTCATTACCTTTCTGGTAGTATATTTAGTGTTTTGGTACATCTTGTCATATTCTGTCAATTGCCAATTGAATATCAACAATAAAATGCAAAATTCGTTTTTTGCTGGGTCATATGAGAACTAAAATACAATTGTTTTCTGCAAATTCGTTGTGCATTTTTTTATTCTATAAGAGAAGGAGATTGTTCAACTAAAAAAGTAAGTCTCAGCTACTATTACAAGGGGTCCAAATGGGGACTTGAAATGTGAACCGCACAAAGCGAGTGAAATTTATTTTGGATGTTTGAAATTTATTTTAAAATAAACAGCAATGAATAGACACCTAAAACTGACCCCATACAGAGTGCACATACAGAACTAACAGCATAAAAAAGATCAGCTCTCTAGCTTGTATGGTTTCAAAGATACAGCCCCTCAAAAATGGTAATAATTTTAAAAATGTTCGGAATGTCGCGAAAGTGGCCGTACGGGCACTTTTTCAAAAATGTATAAATCCGAAATTATTGCTAGTAGTATCAGGCTAATATTGCACAAAGTGACTACACTGTAGTCAAAGTTCAACTAACCAACGGTGGCATTGATAACAGAATAACATGAATTACAATAGACATGAATAACGTGTCATACTACAAATGACCAGTAGGGGTCAATGTAGGATCATTAAACAATGCAACGGCTCAACGCAACAGGCAGGTCACGTGACCGAGCTAAACTGAGACAGCCCTGTCGGCTACTAGTCCTGTCAATTTCACACTACCATCAGGACTCCGCCGGCATAGATGATGGATAGATGTTTGGCAGCGGTGCTGTTTTATTTCAACAGCTTGTTCATCCTACTGGACCTATGTGAACATACAGTTAAATTCTCTGTCTAGCTTTTTTTTTTCTTTTTAAGTGGCGTCTTGTATCTCATCAAAGGTTCGGCAGCAAAGATTCCAGTGGTGGGCCAGAAAAATAGCAGTCAATATTCCTTAGAGGAGATGACATTATACTGTGAATAAAGCTGTAATAAATGCATACTTAATCACTTGTAAGATGTATCTTTAACCCCAGAAAGATTTTTCTGTGATTTAATATTCAGTCAAACTAGTTGGCAGAAGATTTGGCTCACCAGAGACAAATGCTAAAATAACTTTCCACACTCAATAACAAAAACTAAATGTGGAAATGTACTCTCTGTATTAAATATTATTTTGCTGTTGTGGAGCTGAAGAACAAAAAATGTGTCTTTCATTTATTAACTGTATCGATATTAAGATATTTTGGACAATGAACGGGTTGGAAGGACAATGGAAAGAAAACTACTCAAAGACAAGGACATTCTTACATTGACACAATGAGGAAAAATAATTCATCTTTTGGATTAGGCTGAATAAAAGAAAAAAATATGTGGAAAAAGATGGCACATCCTTAAAAAGAGATGGTCAGACCCCAAAGCGAGATTTGGCACAATGGTGGATGAGATCAAGGATCACAAGACAATGACACAAACTCCGTTCTTGACCAACTGCTTTGACCCTCGTGTGTTCCCTTATAAAGACGAGCACGTAATCAGTCTGTACTCGTAAACTTCAGCGCGAACACGTGAAACGCCGTCCTGTTTGTTCTCCTGTTTTGTTCACTGTTAACGCTCGAAATTCTCAAAGATATATTAAATGAAATCTAGTGAAATAAAATGCCGAGCGGGCAGCACGAGGCTGATCCTTCGCGATACTACACTTCCCAAGATTCACTGCGCAGCTGGCCGTCGGCCGACACGGCGATCGTACCGCGATCCAGTTTCGGATAAACGAAAACGCCGATTTTGCGAAACACCTCCAACGGCCGTAAAGTGTGACCATATCCTCTTATTGCAACAAGAAAAAAAAGAAAGAAAACTATGCAACAAGCAAGAGTGAAATGAAAATTTCTGAATTTTTCTAATTGTCGCCGTCGACGTTGCTAGGCAACAGGACCGACGCTGATGACGAAACAGGAAGTTATCTTCGAAGGACCGCGTGCTCCAGATGACGCTGCCTCTAAATGTTATCATCTATCTAAAGAGAGAGTAGAGAATGAAAGAAAAGGAGGAATGGCGGGGAGAACTGGACTGAGAAAGAAAGCGAAATTTTCGATCAACCGACGAACTTGACGGTCGCGTCCATCTGACGTCAGAGGCCCCCAACAGCTGATCGTCATCCGTCCGCTGTGCGCCACGAGTTGACAACACCGCGGACCGCACGAGTCTCAGCGCGCACGTCGCGAGTGGAGGACTTTGGTTTCACCTTGTTATGATCTGAGCGGGACCGAGGAGAGACGGGAGATGCCGAAGTACTGCTCCGCTCCCCGCTGCAGGAGCGACTCCGGGACCGGAGGCGACAGGAAGAGCTTCTACAGGTGAGCTCCCGGGTTAAAGGAAGAGCTTCTACAGGTGAGCTCCCGGGTCTGAACCGAGCCGCTGACCGGCAGCGACCTGTCAACGGTTTGACATCCGCCGTTGGCCGCTTCATCATCGACGACGCGCTGCGTCTTTTTAGTTTAGTTTAGTTTTTGTTTTGATCTTTTGAGACAGTCGATCGATTTTGTGATGTCGTGTCTGTGATGAGTCATGTGACCAACAATCAGATGCTCCTTTTCAGAAAAGATGTCCGTCGTGGCTGCAGGGGACGTGCCCTTTAACATTTCTTTTTTTTTTTCAATTTTTTTTTTTGTTGATTTGTGGATGACGTCATCTCAATCCTGGAGTGGATCCATTGATCCGCTGAAAGGACTTCTGGGACAGTATGACTCATGAGGATTTTTACAACTGGAAATGCCCTTGTTCAAGATAAAAATAGTTTTCATGTTCCATTACCTGTAACACCTGCTCCTGTGTAACAGCTGCACTAGTGATGTCATAACCTACACTGTCTGACCAAAAAATAAAAAATAAAAAGGATAAAAAGAGAGCACCTATATTGAACTGAGCCTCCACTGCATAAATCTTTTTTGAGAAGGGCCCAATTATTGATCTACAAGTGATCAAAGCGATTACTGACAGTTGTGACATTGATCGTGGTCTTTAATGTTGGCTGTGGGACTTTTTTAATTGAAAGGTCACAGCGAATGAAGGTCGCTGGTGTTTTATCGACTGCACACCAGGGCGTTTTATCACCACTTCAGATACATATATGGAGTTTAATCTTGCAGCAGATGCTGGTTTTCTTGTGCGTATGCGTGATAGTGATTGTGTCCTTCACCAGAACTCTCTGACAGTCCGATCAAACATGTTTGATCAACTCCCAGCATCCTGATCGTGTCAGAGAGGACTACCTTTTATTTGCTTTTATACATGAACACTTTCCAGAGCCGACATAGAGCAGATCACATGATCAAGTTTGCAAGTTTTTTTTGTTTTTTTTTTTTGTAAATCAGTGCAGCCAAAAGTAAGGAGATGATTGTAGATTTCAGGAAAAGTCCTGCAGTCGTCTCCTGGTGGTTAAGAGTGACCAGTCAGAGAAAATATTTGGGAACTTTAATTGACAACAATCTGACCTTTGAGCCTCCGACTGATGCTGTGTACAAAAAAAAAAACATCAGCGCCTGTAGTTTTATGGTGAGCTCCATAACTTTAATGTGGACGACGCTTTTATTAGGGGTGTGAAAAAAAATCGATTTGGCAATATATCGCAATTTTTGGCCAATATGATATTGATTTTTTTTATTTTTTTTCAAAAAGACTAATAATAAACAATAAATAGGTTGTTTTGAAGGAAATAGTTTTGACTCAATTTGTCCTCTGAATGATCAATATCATCTGATGAACATATACAGCAACTTGATTTTTCAACTCTACTACTTTTAATTTTGATATTAACTGGGTAGAATATCGCAATATATCGTGATATCACAATATCGTGGTAATATCATATTGTGACCCAAGTATCATGATACATATTGTATCCTAAATGTGATCTTAGTATTTGAGGAATTTGATTCCTGAACTAGTTAGGGTTAGGAGCCTCCGGTGACGTTTACGATGATAAGTCGTCATTATAAAGTTGTTGGTAAGTTAGAAAACATGGAAAAGCATAATATTGCGTCTTTAATCGTTTCCAGGTCTGTATGAGATGGAGAAAGTACTTGTATTTCCATATCATTTCCAACAATGAAAATCTTAAATTAATAGCTTTGATCTAAATTAACCTTGAAAAAAGGCTGAATGTCCTAGACTGCTCTTTTGGTGTCATGTAGGGGTGTGAAAAAAAAAATCGATTAGGCAATATATCGCGATTTTCAGCCGCCCAATATAAAATCGATTTTTTTTTTTAGGAAAATTTTATTTTATTTATTTTTTATTTTATTTATTTATTAAATGTGCAAAAACACTAATAATAAACAATAAATATGTTGTTTTGAAACAAATAGTTGTGACTCAATTTGTCCTCTGAATGATCAATATCATCTGATGAACATATACAGCAACTTGATTTTTCATCTCTACTTTTAATTTTGATATTAACTGGGTAGAATATCACAATATATCGTGATATTGTGATATGATAATATCGTATCGTGACCCAAGTATCATGATACATATCGTATTGTGAGGTCCTTGCCAATACTCACCACTAGCTTTTATGGAAATGTTTAATCAAATCTGTGCTCACGCTTTCATTCGTGTGCTGGTTTTGTCTGATTAGTTTAAAAAACAATTAGCTTTTGGCGTTAAAGGTTGCAGGCGTGACGGTGAATGATCTGAATAACCTTGATGAAACCCCGTTCTGTCCCGGCTGATCCAGGCCGTCTGCTTTTTAAAGAGTCCGTGCTGCTTCTCTGCAGCTGTAAAGTCCTGAGGTGGGTACTGGTACCAGTTGCTGTCAGCCTGTTTACAGCTCTGATCACTGGGCAGAGAGGATGGATCATTGCTGCTTCTGCTTCTTACTGCTGGCTGCAAAACAAATTGCCCCCTGGAGGATGATGATGATAATCTTGAAATTGGCATAAGAACTGCCCGACGCATCATTAAAACCTGGAATGATCACGGTGGACCGTCACACCTTCGAGGAAAAAGTGGAGTCCAGATTGACCCCGTTCACATATCAGGGTGAGCAGACGAGTGGATGGAAAGACCCGTGGAGGCTGTAACTGATCTGGGGTCAGTCATTTATCGACTGATAGACTTCGTCTTTTTCTGCAACATGGGCATATTCCAAGATGGCAGGGTTGTAGCGATACAGTAATCTCGTGATATGATACGATGCACGAAATTCAACTCACAATACGATATATATCGATATTCATCTTACATACATTTACATTTACATCATTTTCTGAAAGATTTTAAAGGGACAAAGTGATTTTGGTGACATCTTGTGAGTGTTCCAAATGACTTTGTTTGAATTTATTGAACTGAAAGCATCAATTACACATTATATGGCTGACAGGCAGTTTGCAAATGCTGGACAAAATGAATAAAAGAGTTGTTGAGAAAAATAGTTTCATTTATTTAAATGGTGCAAATTGTTGCTTGCAAGCTTTTAAAGATGGCTGAAAAATCGATACTCGATAAAATATCGATATATATCGCAGAATCAATAAAATCGTACAGCTCAACAGGATGGTAATGACAGGATTCATCAGGCTTAAAGTGTGAAGGAGTTTGTTCAGAGACATGATTTTCACACATAGGATGGCAGGATTAATATTTTAACTCCATTAAAAAAAAAAAAACCTTTGGAAAGTTCTGGAGCAGACTTTATGAAGCGGTAAAAGTGTCCAATCAGCAATACAAGATTTTGGAGAACACTTGATCTCTTACAGTGCTGGAAATGACATCATGTGGCTTTTCATTTGTGTGTATTATTTGTGTCACAATATGCAGCTGAAGAAGCTGGGGTTGGATTACGATTCACAGCACAGAAAGTTAATAGCAGAAGCTAAAATGTGATGAGTCCACGGCGTCAGAGTCGGTCACTTGATCACCCGCCTGTCCGTCTTCTGAATAATGCTGACTTTCCTGATAATGATACGAACAAGCACGTTGTAAAGGTGTCTAAGCCGAGGTCCAACCTGCTGTGACCTCTGCTGTGTCCCAGGTTCCCGCTGCAGGACCCGGTCCGCCTGCAGCAGTGGCTGAAGAACATGGGCCGTGACAGCTGGACCCCCTCCCGACACCAGTACATCTGCCACGAGCACTTCGATTCTTCGTGCTTCAAGGTGCGCTGGGGGATCCGTTACCTGGAGAGCAACGCCGTGCCCACGCTCTTCCAGGAGCCCGAGGTGAGACGGGGATGGAGCTGTTAAAAGCTTAATTTTCTTACTGTACAACAGAAACTCTAATGTTTTTCCCTGAACTATTCTAACTTGAATGTATTAGATCAGCCGTTCCCAAACTTCAGAATACCAAGGTCCAATTCAGTCCACCGAAACCTTTAATCACAACTGTCATCAACATACAGGACTAGAAGCTACGTTCTGACTTGTCTTGTCATAATAAGTTAAGATGACGGTAGAAAAACTGGTTTGTTTTGTTACTTCTTAATGTTTTTAAATCATGTTGTTAATATTTTACAGTAATTAAAAACATATTTAAAACGATCGAGGATTAAAAACATATTTGTTTAACTTTAATGATCTCTCACGACCCACCTGCAGTACCACGACGGCCCACCAGGGGGCCGCGCCCCACACTTTGGGAATCACTGCATTAGATGTATACGGCGTATTTTAGGGAATATAGCATAGTAGGAATGTTTTTAGGGAACAAGGTGATCAGTCCCTCCTTCACTGCTCAGATCCCTACATACGATTCAGCTTCTAACTTGTTGTAATAAATAACTTAAATATTCTTAGCGCACCCTTACTTTTGTCGGTTCTGATGAAATGCTTGAAGTTAGTAGAAAAGTGTCACATTTGTGACGTTACAGCTGATTGTTAAACTGTAAACTCCGCCTTGTTAGATGTGTGAAAAAGAAATCGATTTGGCAATATATCGCGATTTTCGGTCGCCCAATATAATATTGATTTTTTTTCGATTAAAAAAAAACCCACTAATAGTAAACAATAAATAGGTTGTTTTGAAGCAAATAGTTTTGACTCAATTTGTCCTCTGAATGATCAATATCATCTGATGAACATATACAGCAACTTGATTTTTCATCTCTACTTTTAATTTTGATATTAACTGGGTAGAATATTGCAATATATTGTGATATCGCGATTTCGTGATAATATCGTATCGTAGGGCCCTATGGAATCCACGATCATGGAATCAGGGACGGAATCGCGGAATTAGAGATTAAAAACGGAATTCACTTTAAATGCGCAATATAACAGAACTGAACGGCAATTTGCGTAAAAGTCTTTTAAAACTTTTCTTTCGAGAAACCGCCAAAGAAGCTAAGGAACTAGCGGCTTACTCCCAGGTACTCCCAGGGCAGAGCAGTTTCTCCGAGATTATTATGTGTCTGGCGATTCAATGTTCTGCAAGTTTTGCCAGAACAGAAATTGCTGTTGCAATTTATTTATAAATTTTTTTTTGCACTTTAAATGGATTTGACCTATTTGAGTTATTTTTTTCTTAGTTATTTATTAAATAGAACTTTTGAATTTTTTTGTTTATCAAAAAAATGAATGTTTTGTTGGCGACAATGTGTTTAAAGGTATAATAAGTTCAAAGTTTACAGTTATAATTGCCTAAATTGTCTATATTTCATTACTTTCTATACTGTCTTGGGGTTAAATTTGCATAAAATGCTATATCATGATACATATCGCATTGCGAGGTCCTTGCCAGTACCCGCCCCTACGCCCTGTTGGGTTTGATGGACACCCTCTTCTGGCTCTTTTGCAGAAACGAAAAGCCACGGATCTCATGGAGAGGAAGCCGAAGCGTCTAAGAGGCAACAGCGATCCCAGCGAGGCGGTGTCGGATGACCGGACGATGACTCTGGACGCCGCGCTGCACACGGTGCATCTGTTCGAGATCGCCGTTGACCCGTCTCAACAGGGCGAGGCGGGTTTAGAGGAGTGGAGTGATGTCACAGAGTCCGACTGCTCCGTCCAGAGAGACGTGAAGTCGCTGGTGTCGGTGGATGGGATCGGACCGGGCGTGAACCTTCCTTTAACTTTGTACCAGGCGGTAGAAAATCCAGACGGCGGCGGGGAGGACGCCGACGTGCTCGTGATGTCTGCCGGCGTTGGGCGAAGCGAGCTGGTGAACGGAATCACAGCCGCCGTTTTGAGTCACGGCGGCAGGCTGCTCGTGAACGAATCCGTACTGGGCTGCACGGACGAAGCTATGGTCCTCAACGGAGTTCAGGACGTGACTCACGCCACCGAAGAGCTGCCGGACCTGAGCGAAGGTCACGAAACCGAAGTCATCGCCTACTTTGAGACGATACCGAACGTTTTCCCCAGCGAAGCCTCTTCCCAGTTCACCTCGTCTCCAGACACGGTGTTGTCGTCCGCCCTCAGCTCCGAGCCCATCTCCTCCACTCTGCCCATCACGTCCAAACACACGGCGCCGCCCGCCGCCGCCGCCACGCCGCTGGTCCTCACCCTGCAGAGGATGGACACGGAAGAGGCGGAGGGAGATGACGGCATGTCGGAGGCAGACGACGCAGAGCAGCCGGACCACATGCTGGAGGAACACTGGTGAGAATCTTCTTTAGCCGACGCCGAGGAAACGGGATCAGCTTTATGCTGCACTATTACAGCTGAGCGATTTTATCGATTCTGCGATATTTATCGATATTTTATTCCCCAGAGAGTATCGATTTTTCAGCCGCAGGTATCGATATTCTAAGCTTCTTTCTAAACCCCCATGTCCCACCTTTAAAAGCTTGCAAGCAACAATTTGCACTGTTTAAATAAATGAAACTATTTTTCTCAACAAATCTTTTATTCATTTTGTCCAGCATTTGCAAGCTGCCTGTCAGCCATATAATGTGTAGTTAGGGCTGGGCAAGTTAACGCGTTATTATCACGTTAACACATTAATTTATTAACGCCAACATTTATTTTATCGCGCGTTAACCCATGTTGCTCACATGCTTTTGTTTTGAAAAGTCTGTTACTGGCTGCTGCGGAACTGGAAGACAGTAAAGATAAGGAAAAGCTAAAACTGACAAGGAGAACAGTAAAAATCCATGATATTTACAGTTCAGGTAGCAACTCAGGTAGCAATATTAACAATTCTGTCTGAAAATAATATTCTGGACTGCAACAAAACGTTTGTGGTCCATTCCTCCATGTTCCATCAGATCTGCTCCATGTGTTCACTGTCCTGCTGTTCTCTTGCTGGTTACTGCAGTGCGGCTCCATCTAGTGGCTCAGATGTGTAATGACAACAGAAAGTCCAGTCCTCCATTATAAAACTAATTCAGTTCTGTGGCCCGTTTTTTCATTTCGTATTTTTGATCCAAGTCTAAAATTTAAATATAAAAAAACAGGAACTTTTTTTTTGTTTTTGTGTTAGATTAAAAAACAAAAAAATGCAAAATGTCTTTTTTTTTTTTTTTGATTGACAATTGAAAATGGAAAGAACGAATGATACACGGATTGGTAAAGTTACTGAACGTTAACATGGACATTTTTCATTTTAAAGTTCTCCCAGACGGAGGATTCAACAGAAACAAGGTTATTTGTAACAACTGACAAGTTGAACTCCCCGTTAAAAGTTTCTGCTGTTACCTCAGAAATTACCTGTTTTAATGTTCTGATTGTGCTGAGACACAATCAATTTTTTGGACTTTGTAGATTTTTTTAAATTTTTGTATAAAAACAGGATGACATTAATGTCCTGGCATTGGCAATAAGCTTCATTTTATTTTAGTTTTTAAGATGGGATTTACACTAAATATGTGTTACTGACAAGTGCTGATGTTAAAAGTGTTTGAACAACAAATGTTATGACACTTTAGTTCATATGGCAGCAGAACATTTCAATAAAAGTGTATTTTACACTACTTTTGAATTATTTGATTTTGCGTATACAATGCAATTAATCAGGGAAATAATGCGATTAATCGTGATTAAAAATTCTAATCGTTTCCCAGCCCTATGTGTAATTGATGCTTTCAGTTCAATAAATTCAAAGTCATTGGAACGCTCACAAGATGTTACTAAAATCACTTTGTCCCTTTAAAATCTTTCAGAAAATGATGTAAATGTATTTTAAGATGAATATTGATCGTGAGCCGAATATCGTGTATCGTATCGTATCGTGATATTAGTGTATCGCTACAGCTGACTACATTACGGTTTTTAATCCTGTGTTTTTATTATTTTTTTGTATGTTGCACGAGCAGCTACCACAAGAACAGCTTGAGTAAGGAGCAGCTGGAGGCCATCGTGGCCGAACTGCAGAAAAAGGTGAAAGTGCTGCAGCAGCGCCACCGCCGACACCTGGAGAAGCTCCTGGGCCTGGAGAACACGGTCAGCCAGCTGCGGCAGAGCAACACGCTGAACGAGGAGCGGCTGCAGCTGCTCGAGAGGGTAATTACATCATCCGCTCATCAGACGCCACGTGAACGAAAGCGAGGGCGCTGATAAACGTTTTAATGTGTGCCCCTCCTCAGGCTTACCTGCAGACCAGCGGCACGGCGTCAGACGCAGGCGAGACCGTCGCCATCATCTACGAGGAGGACAACGCCGCCTACCTGTACACTCCACTGAATGATGCGGAAACGACGCTGTGAGGCCAGAACGAGTCCGTTTTTTCCCGCTGTGCCATAAAAAAAAAACCAGAAAACAAACAAAGGGCCCAATGCCACTGAGAACAAGGTGGAAGCTAATTTTTCTACTTAATTTACATCAAAGCCGAACTAAATCTGTGTATAAATGTGCCTGTCCGTCTGCTGTCAGCTTTGATGAGTAGTAATGAGGTGGTGTAATTAGTTTTTTCTGTTCTCCACTTCGCCTTTTCTTCTCACCAGATTCTGTTTGTGAAAATGTACAATGATTAAAGATAACTTTCTTTTAAGGTTTGTGCTTCGCTTCTGTGGTTATTATAAATCCACGCAGAATCTGTTGACTTACATTTAAAAGGAAATGCTGCTTGCAGAAATGTCAGCTTCATCAGTAACATGAAATCCAGAAGTAGCTGGTTGGATTTGTGGAAGTTTTGCAGCTCAGTTTCCAGGTAACTCTGGTGGAGGTGACGTGTGAGGGAACGAATGGAAGTGAATTATAAACCCGTGATGGCGCTCACATCACCGCAGATGCAGATTTCCAGCCGTTGAGCCACCTGGGCCTGAACCTGGTCAGGACCGGTCACGATTGGTCGTAAACCTGCTCCTGATTCTACAGGTGGGGATTTTCCCGTCCTCTCCACTAGATGGCGGTAGCTGCATTTGGCTTCATATTTGTAGGTATGAAGTTCTGGGCTTTTGTTAGACACCCAGAAATATAAGTTGATTCAAACAAAAATAAATGTAAGTACTGTGAGGACTGTGACAGGGCTTAAACTCCGGTTCACGGCAGGACCCAGACAGACCTGTGATGTCACTCATAGGTCATCTCCCCGGGGTACAGGGACGCTGGGGTCCATGGCTGAAGCAAAAACTCAAATTTCATGCAATGCCAGTTCACAAAAATAGCCAAGCTGCGAACGCTGAGCACCGAATCCTCACGTTGGTGCAAAACCTCCATCTTGAGCAAACATGAGGCCACAGTGGAGAGGAAAGGTGTGGCCCCTGCTGCAGGTGATCGGTCTACAGGAGGGTCCAGTTTTTTATTTTTATTTTCTTTTACAATAGCTACAAAATAAGCAAAAACATATCATTATATACCAGTTTCCCTCCCTGAATTTGACAACATACTGGGATGTTGTGAAACACCAGGTAATAGAGAGCTATAACAGGGACTACAACCCATCATGGCTGCCATTTAAAGAACTACAAAACCCAGAGCTGATTGCTGATTTCCCTGCCAGAAGAAAAGAGCAGGCAGCAGGAGTAGAAGAGTGGACGGAGAGACGAGATAGAGAGTGTTTATGTTGAACAGCTGATGAGGCGGCCAACTAAGAGGTGTTTTTGATCTGGGAACATGTTTCTTGTTGCTTTCTCCTCTGCTTGAATTTACCATACCTTGTTTTCAAAAGAAGGAATATAATTTAAGTTGAAGAAAGGAAGCAGTGGCTCTGTCGTCTTTCCCTGCACCCACATAAGGTGAAGAACTCCTCACTGCTCAAGACATCACAATACGTAGATTAAAAGTGTTAAAAAACTAAGCTGCAGACACAAAAAGAGACTGTTGCGTCAGAAAGAGAGAGACTGCTGACTGAAACCACAGACCACTGATGCAGCGATTACCAACTGAAACCATCAGCCTGTCTGGAAAACCACAGGTGATAAACTGTAACTTCTACAGCTCTTATCAGCTCAACTTCAGACGCCGCAAAGCAGGAAACGATTTCCAATATACATGTACTTATAAATACATTCACTGCAGCCAGACTGTGCTACCGGGCCTTTTTAGAAAAGTCACGTGTGCTGAATTCAGCCTCGCAAACTTTAAGATTCAGAACTTCATGACTTTCTGACTGTTTATCTCTGCTGGTGCACATATATAATATAATATAATATAATATAATATAATATAATATAATATAATATAATATAATATAATAAGTAGGGCTGGGCAAGTTAACACATTATTATCGCGTTAACTCATTAATTTATTAACGCCGACATTTATTTTATAGTTAATGCATGTTGGTCACATGCTTTTGTTTTGAAAAGTCTGTTACTGGCTGCTGCGGAACCGGAAAATAATTGGCAGGTAAACGTTCAGAATCAGAATCAGAATCAGAATCAGAATCAGAATCAGAATCAGAATCAGTTTTATTGGCCAAGTTTGTGCACACAAACAAGGAATTTGACTCCGGTTACTAAGCTCTCTGTACAATTTGAATAAAATTAAATAAAATATAACAATTACTGGCACAATATATACAACAATATATACAACCTGACAAGCTAACATGGCATTGTGCAATTTTGTGGTTCTTCTGACACTCTGTGACTGTTAAGAGTTTATCAGAGCGACAGCCTGGGGAAAGAAACTGTCTCTGTGTCGGCTGGTTTTGGCGAACAGAGCTCTGTAACGCCTACCAGAGGGGAGGAGCTGGAACAGTCTGTGTCCGGGATGTGAGGGGTCTGCAGAGATGTTAGCTGCCCGTTTCCTGACCCTGGACCGGTACAAGTCCTGGATGGAGGGAAGGTCAGCACCGATGGTCCTCTCTGCAGACCTGATTGTCCGTTGCAGTCTGGCCCTGTCCCTCTTAGTGGCTGATCCAAACCAGACAGTGATAGAGGAGCAGAGGACAGACTGGATGATGGCAGTGTAGAAGATGGTCAGCAGCTCCTGTGGCAGGTTAAACTTCCTGAGCTGTTGCAGGAAGTACAACCTCTGCTGGGCCTTCTTCCGGACAGTGTCTATGTGGGAAGTCCACTTCAGGTCCCGAGAGAAAGTGGATCCCAGAAACCTGAAGTTGTCCACAGTAGACACTGTGTTGTTGAGGATGGTGAGGGGGGGAGTGTCGGGGGGCTTCTCCTAAAGTCCACTATCATCTCCACAGTCTTGAGCGGGTTCAGCTCAAGTTCAGACAAGTTCAGTTCAGACATGGAGAACGGTAACAATCAATGTACTTTACAGTTCAGGTAGCAACTCAGGTAGCAATATTAAATTCACTGCCATTGACGTTTATAGACGTCATTTGTGTCTAATAGTTGTCTAATATTGTTACTGGGGTCGCTAGACAGAGCATCACAATGAATATTAGAGTTTTGGACATTGTAGTTAGTGTCCCGATCCACCAGAGGGCAGCATCGCCACTCTCTATAAAGCCGCCATTTGCCCCTCCCCGAGGGCGTGAGAGAGAAGATGGCTGCCGCATTCTACTGCAGATTACGAACGAACGGCAAACGGTAGGAACAAAATTCTTTTTTCTGAGGACAGAAGAGACTCTCCCCTTTATTCAGTGGTGCTTCGGTGTTCACATAGTCGTGAAATACGATATTATTTTGGCTTCGGTAGATCGGTAAACGGACTCTGAAGCGGGCTGGCAGTGAATGAGTTTTAACAATTCCGTCTAAAAAAAATTTCCAAACCCCTTTGTTGAAGATGATGGCGTCCTTCCTCCATGTTCCATCAGATCTGCTCCATGTGTTCACTGTCCTGCTGTTCTCTAGCTGGTTACTGCAGTGCGGCTCCATCTAGTGGCACAGATGTGTAATGACAACAGAAAGTCTGTTCCTTGATTATAAAACAAAGCCATTTCTGGGTCACGTAAACCAGACAATAAAATATTAGAAACAAATTCAGTCCCGTGGCCTGTTTACTGAAATTGAAATATAAAAAAACAGGCATTTTTTTGTTTTTTATGTTTGATTAAAAAACAGAAAAAAAAAAGAAGTCACTTTTTAACCTTTTAGATTTGTGATTGACAATTGAAAATGTCAGTCACATTTTACGGATTGGTAAAGTTACTGAACGTTAACATGGACATTTTCATTTTAAAGTTCTCCCAGACGGAGGATTCAACAGAAACAAGGTTATTTGTAACAACTGACAAGTTGAACTCCCCGTTAAAAGTTTCTGCTGTTACCTCAGAAATTACCTGTTTTAATGTTCTGATTGTGGCCTCTAGATTGTTAGGATGTTGTTTGTAGACTTTTTTTATTTTTCAGAAAAAAACAGGATGACATTAATGCCCTGGCAGTGGCAATAAACTTTATTTTATTTTACATTTTTTAAGATGAGATTTACACTAAATATGTGTTACTGACAAGTGCTGATGTTAAAATGTTTGAACAACAAATGTTATGGCACTTTAGTTCATATGGCAGCAGAACATTTAAATAAAAGTGCATTTTATACTACTTTTGAATTCATTATTCGATTTTCGATTTGATAATGCCATTAATCGTGATTAATTAATCAGGGAAATAATGCGATTAATCGCGATTAAAAATTTTAATCGTTGCCCAGCCCTAATAATAAGCACTCATTTTTATATCTTTAGGCGTATAACAAGTTGCAAAAAGAGTTAAGATGGGAGCAAATTTAGAGCCAGGAAGTAGATTAATGAAGAAGATCTTAGATGACTGGTTTGGTACAAAAGCAGAGTCCATTAGTGTTTAAGAGGCAAAGATGGACTAAAGATCTTTAATGAGATAAATAACTGAAAGTTTTCACCTTTTTCTTAAAGGGTTAGACTGTTATAAGCAGTCTTTTTGGGCTCGTCATCGCCCTGTATTACGTCGTTACAACTCCTCGTTTATCTTCGTCACTCGTCCAAATTTTGAGGCGCTTTGTTCAGGACCTCACCGTCTTTCTGCATCTCTCAAACCTTGTCCTATATTTGAGTTCATGCTTAAAATCTGAGGACTCTTCTCTGATCTTCTGCTGACCGGTTTAATTGTGCCACTGAGCTAAATGAGAGCGAGCGCTCTCGTCTTCGCTCAGATCAAAGTCACAGTGGAATTTAAGGGAGGGTTCATTTATGCTTTATCAGCCTTTATATCAGCACATGTCGGCCTCAGCAGACCACATGGAGGCCTGAGACACAACGTTCTCCACTCTCAACGTTCTCAACGTCACTCGGAGGAGGAAGAAAGCTCTCACGGCTGTCGTCACGATTATTCGCACCCCTGAGTTGCAGGTAAAGGCTGTCTGAAATAAACGCAGATGAATGGCAAAATATTCTACTGAAATGTTCAAAAAAGACGGGCTCAGTGAGTCACGGGTCCGTCCAAAAAGGTTCCTGAACACCAGGTGGTCCTGATGGAAGATCTTAGAGTCAGAGGTTGCGTAGATGCTGAAAAACCAGTAAGAGTTGGTGAAAATACACAGTTAAAATGCCACAGCTCCAGACAAACAACGTGCACTGAAGAGAACAGTTGACGGACAAGACCACGGTCCAATGACGTCACAGCGTTCAGCGCTTGTCTGCACGGTGTTTTCATAGTTCCTCAGGTCCTCGGCCTTCAGCTTTCTAATCTATCTGCTGTTGTTGAAGGATCCCGGTCCAAATCCTTGGCCTCTTCGGTAACACATGACCCTCACTCTAGAGGTCTTCGAAACAACCCGACATTACGAAAACCCGAGGTTTCAACCCGACCCGAATCGGGTCTCGGGTCCATTCTAAAGACGTGACTCCGGGTTCGGGTCTGAATCGGTACACTTAGTCTCGGGTCCGGTCGGTGCTCTCTGACAGGCTGGGTCCACGTTTACTCCAGAGAGGTAAAGATATTAGCAGTGGCAGCTAATGTCAGGACTCGGGGCAGTTTAAATAATTATTAATTAACGTGGCGTGTTTGTCATGAAACAATCGTGTTGCCGTAGCGTGTTATTAGCGTGTTATTAGCGGTTTGCCCGGCAGCTGTAAAGCACAACGGATCACCAATATGACAACGCTGGATGAGAGAACATATTCACCACACGTCCTGACCGGTGTAGGCTATTAGCGTTAGCAGTTGCTACCAATAGCATCTGTATCCACAAAGAAAATAACGACATGGATTTATTGTTGTTTACATCACGTAGCCTATGTAGCAACTGAACCGGTAGAAGAAGACAACTATTAGCGTTAGCAGTTGCTACCAATAGCATCTGTATCCACAAAGAAAATAACGACGTGGATTTATTGTTGTTTACATTACGTAGCCTATGTAGCAACTGAACCGGTAGAAGAAGACAACTATTAGCATTAGCAGTTGCTACCAATAGCATCTGTATCCACAAAGAAAATAACGACGTGGATTTATTGTTGTTTACATCACGTAGCCTATGTAGCAACTGAACCGGTAGAAGAAGACAACTATTAGCGTTAGCAGTTGCTACCAATAGCATCTGTATCCACAAAGAAAATAACAACGTGGATTTATTGTTGTTTACATTACGTAGCCTATGTAGCAACTGAACCGGTAGAAGAAGACAACTATTAGCATTAGCAGTTGCTACCAATAGCATCTGTATCCACAAAGAAAATAACGACGTGGATTTATTGTTGTTTACATCACGTAGCCTATGTAGCAACTGAGCCGGGTAGAAGAAGACAACTTTAGGGAAGAAAATCAAGTTTTATTCAATGCTAGACAACTTTTAACACGAGCAACTATGGGCTGGATTGTCTCGGTTCTATTCAGGTAACTCAGTTCGGTTCGTGGTTGGAAACTAAAGACTCGGGTCGGGTCGGTTCCGGGTCCAAATATTGCGGGTCCATTCAGGTTCGGACTCCCGGATTTATGATAATAGCTCAGGTCGCGTCGGTTTCGGCTTGGATTTTCACGGGTCCATTCGGGTTCAGGTCCGTGAAAGTGGACCGGTGAAGACGTCTAGCTCACTCTTAAATATCTATGCACACTAAAATGTACCGGGCTGCAGAAGAAGATACTGGCAGCCCCATGAAAACCCATCATGGTCAGCATTCAACCAGTAATTATCTTTACTGATTTTTTTCAAACGCAGCAGAGCAGGACACAGAGAGAAGTTTCTAACCTTTATTTGAAACTTTCTTATCCGTTACTCACGAGTCGGCTTATTTAAATCAGCTACATGTGTGAGCTGCGTTAAACCTGAGCATTACGCTAATGTTTGCTGGGTTTCTGAGCTTCAGAGAGTTTCTGTTCCTTCTGAGTGGACACAGAGAGCCTGTGTTATCCGTGCGGGGGGGGGGGGGGTTCTTTCCTCGTCTAACCTCAGGTGCCAGGCAACCTCCCTGCCCTTCATTCCCCAGTATCGGTCATGTGAGCAGCGTTTGGCCAGAACCAGCGGTGCACGAGAGACGCTCACAGAGCCTCCTTTCTCCTGGTTTGTTTTTTTTTTTACACTCATCCAGGTTCTGGCGTTTGATGAGACATGATTGAGAACTTTCACTAACTTTCATAATTTTTTCTTTTAATTTCTTGCCTTCTTTTTTTCTTCTTTTTTTTTTGATGTCTTGTTTCAAATCTTTCAAGTGAAATGTGTTTTAATCTCTGAGTGACGCCCCCGGAGATCATACCTGTCCAGAATCAGTGATGACGTCAATGACGTCCAAACGAGCCTCGAGGGCCCGAGGAGACGGTGCACGCTGGTAAACATTGACGGTACCTCTGGGGAGGGAGGGAGGGGGGGGGGGGGCACTTCTGTTGAAACAGCTTTGTTATTAGCAGTCATTTGGTGAACAAAAGAACCGGAATAAGAAATAAACTTCCTTTTGTCAAAGGGAACAAGCCGGCTGCGTAAATACCGCCAGGATTAAGGTCACAAGTTCACTTAAAAAAAAAAAAAAAATTCTCAAATATTCATCAAAGTTTAAAGGAGCTCTCATCTGTAGTTACTGAGCAGATGTCAGACTTCCCTGCGCTCTGTGGGAGGCGACACTGATACGGGAGCGTTGTGCAACAGAAACGTGATAGAGGCTCCGATATTTACTGTGAAACGCTCCTGAATTTTTCATGCTCCTGAAACCAGGTTTAGTTTATTGTTGTTTTTTTATCCTGGTATAGTGATGTGCAGCTGTATTGTGCTTAAAAGCCCACGCAGGTTTACTCATCAACCACTAAAGAACAATAAAATAAATTAAAAATGACTCCACTCCTCTGAGCTCACACTTCTCACCTCTAGCCTGTCAACTGATATCTTGCCTAATTGTTTGGAGCGTGTGGTGACACCTGAGTGTCAGGTAGTCTTACTCATGTCTGGTACCGGTTTACTGACTCACACCAGAGTCCTTATTCTGTTAAAACCTCGTTATTTAGTTTGATTGTTATTACAGGATAATACACGCAGTGTCTTATAAAACAGTCATTTTATTAAAAAAAAAAACACAAGTATGAAATACATACGAGTTTGTTGCATATAATACAATAACAAGGATACATTTCTAAATGAACACAGGTAACCTGGAAGCTGCGCTGAACACAGTCATCGTCTGTTTTTTGGTCGTAACAGGTGATTAATGATATTTACAGCATAAATGTTCAGAAGCTCCCTCCGTTTTATCTTCCTAATATGACACAGTCGTGCAGGTTCTAGAAAAGTCAAAGCGTTCAGCTGTAAACGGTAACAAGCTCGTCTGTGATTGGACAGTGGCAACAGCATTTTCATACGTTGATTTTAAAAAGACAGGACTATAACAAATCAACATCAAACGTCCCCAGCGTGGGTTTTTTTCGTCACCGGAAGACAAATGACCTCGTCCACAGGTGTTTCATTTTGCAGACAACAGAAATAATTCTTGTCTCTCCGTCTTCGAGCTCCGCTCATACGTAGTCTTTCCTCTCCAACCCCGGGCCTGCCGCGGACCGCGAGGCGGAGTAGGCCATCCGCGAATGGCTGTATCTGGTCTCACTTGGCGGGCAGGAGCAGCAGAGCAGCCCGCCGCCGAGGATGAGGAGCGCCGCCGCCGCCCAGCCGATGTACAGCGCGGCGCCCAGCTCCCTGCGCTGGGCGTCGGTGATCAGCGGGTTGTAGAAGTCCCGGATGATGGTGTTGGCCGACCAGGAGACGGGGATGAGCTGCATGACGCCGGAGACGATGAAGATCACCCCGGAGACGATCATCACCTTCGCCTTGGACGCCTCATCCTCGATGCAGTTGGTGCACTTGGCCCCGGCGATGGCGACGAGCACGGCCAGGATGGCTAACAGGATGGAGATGACGGTGAGGGCGCGGGCGGCCTGGAGGTCCTGGGAGAGGGCGAGCATGGAGTCGTAGACCTTGCACTGCATCTGTCCCGTGCTCTGGACCACGCAGGTCATCCACAGCCCCTCCCAGATGATCTGAGCCGTCACGATGTTGCTGCCGATGAAGGCCGTCACCCTCCACATGGGGAGGGCGCACGCCACGATGGCGATAATCCATCCCAAAATGCACAGGGAGATGCCGATCAGCTCCAACCCTATAGACATCCTGGAAGGTCTTCTTCTGCTGCTGCTGACCGTCACACCTGAGGAGCAGATAGCAGACGATACCTGGAGGTGGAGAGTCAAGCTGAGGCTAATGACTGAGCTAACAGTTCCTGAACCTGTGGGTGTGTGATGATCTCTAACCTCCACTTGGCCGGTGTCCGTTTTATAGGACCGGTCAGGTGGACGGGGGAGGAGTCCTCCATGAGGCTGACATCACCAGAAAGGGGCCGGACGGACCCGGCGGCTCTCAAGACTTTCTGCTATCAGCTTACACGGTCAGCTTCACAAAGGGGCCCAGCCACAAAGAAACCTTTTTTACCGCCGGAGGGGCATGCAAGCCTGCGTCTTTACAACCAAAGAGCATTAAACATTCAAAACATGCATTTGAGCTCAGTGTATAATTGAAACAGGCTGGATGTGATAGTTTCTAGTTTATGAAAACCTCACGGTCACACTGTAGAACATCTAAAAAAGGGTGATGGGGCTCCACAAACTGCTTCAGCTCAAGAGAAAGTCTCAAAGTTAGAGACAGTGATGTTTATTGAGTCTGTGTGACGCTTTATTTTCTTGGATACAGGACATGTCTTCCAAGGAATGCGTCCAACCCCCACCCTTTTTGTAGCCCAGTGCTGAAAAACCTCAGTCCTCCCCCGGTCTCCTCCTCCTCGACCGAAAATGAAACGAGCGCATTGTCTGGAAGAGCGGTCCAGATATCTGGACGTTGAAGCCGACCGCCGAGTCCTTCTCGTTATCATTAAGTCAATAAGTTGATTGGAAGACGGAGAGACTCTGAAGCGCCGGACTTCACCTCCGGGCATTTGTGGTCGATTAAACTGCTTTTGTTTGCGCCTCCGGATGTGAGGATCAAACGCCGAGTATTTTTTTCTCGAATGTGTTTCTCTAATTAGCTCATTATGTTGTTTGTGAGGTCTCACGTCTGCCCAGAGAACCATCAGTAACCAGTAAAGCTCAGCTCGCCAGAAATAAAAAGTAAATTTCTCCTGAGAAGAGCAACTGAAACACCAGGCTGAGTTAATAACTGACCATGAACCTGACAGAAACCTGGAATGCAGCTAAAATAATCATCTATCTGTTCCTTCTCATGTTTCATTTCAGCCTCTTGAGCTCCAGCACTTTCTCAGACTCCCCACCATTATGGGGGTTTCTGGTGTCGGGCGGGGGGGTGACTTTGAACGTGACGTGGTTGTTGGCGCTAGATGGCCCGACCTGCTGGTACGTTCACGTACAACCGTCTCTACGGTTTACAGAGACCGGTCTGAGAAGGAAACAGATATTTCCAGTGAGTGGCGGCCGTGTGGATGAAAAGGCCTCGATGATGTCAGAGGTCAGAGGAGACTGGACCGGCAACGATAACCCAAACAACCTGGTGTGCAGAATACCATCTCTGAACGTGCAGCACATCGAACCTTGAAGCAGAAGACCACATCCAGATGTTTAGAAGTTGACGTGAACAGCATGGAAGCGTGGATCCATCCTGCCCGGTATCAACGGTCCAGGCTATTGGACGTGTGATGGTGTCAGGGGTCACACGTTTGGGTCTCTTAGTACCGACTAGGTACTAAATTAAATTAGGGATGCACGATAACTGTTTTTTAAAACCGATACGATAACTGATAACTTTCAGCTCCTAAAGGGCGATACCGATAACTGATAACACACACATATACCTAAGATCATTACATCAATACTATGAACAAAACCAAAAATAGTTTGGACTCTTTAAATGAACAGATATTTATTTTTTCCAATGAAAAACTATTGTCAAGCCTCTCAAACATTTTCGTAAAGCTATCAAACAAACCTATTTAATATCTCACATTAACTTAAATAAGGTTCATTACTGACTGATATAAAAAATAAAGGCTCCTTGAACTGATGGAAATACATGCATCAGAATTGTTAACTGAAAAAGATTAACATTTAAAGGATTTTGGCTTGTGGTTCCATTTAAATTAATACCTTTAATTAAAGTAAATGAGGTTCAGTGATTTATTTTTTTTTTATTTCATGGAAGCTTTAGATGAGAGGAATGAGGGAGAGGAGAGAAGAAACTGCTGCTGGCTTGCGCATATTAGCATTAGCTTCCGTTAGCTCACGTTAGCGCGATTTCAAAACTCCATGGAAGTGATTGTTATGATGTAGGTGGCTGATCAGGTTTTACGTATTAAAGCTTGTGCTTCTCTCTTCGTAGAATTCACTCGGAGGATTCGTCACAAATAACCACCAAACTATCTTCTTCTGAAACTTTAACGAAGTTCCACGCCGCCATGTTTGTTGTGATCTGTACGCTGTGCTGTAGGCTGCATTCAAGGTGTAATGTAAATTCCTACGTTCCCTCTTTTGCTAGTTGTTCTTTCAGCCTTTTCTATTTTTTTTCTTTTTTATGTGTAACATGTGGGAAAATACTGCGAATATCGATTCAAGTCAGCAACTACTAAAATTATGACCGAATTAACGAGTTGTTTTCTGGCATGAGGGGGTATTATTGATTTTCCTGATTGAGTAATCGTCTTTCTGATTATGCCGACGTCACTTGAACATAACATTCACTGCCGGTCATTCAAGACTCAGAGGGAGCGAGGCACTGCTGTGTTGACAGAAATATATTTGTTATCAGGGCTATTCGTCGTGATATCGGACTTAACGGAATGAAGCCATAATTTCCTGTTATCGGCCCGATAGTTATCAGCCCGATAATTAAAGTGCACCCCTAGTTTAAATACCTCCACCTGAGTGCTGTTGCTGCTGTGGTCCCTTCATGACTACAGACGTCTCCATCCTCTGATAGCTACTTCCAGCGGGATAACGCACCATATCACAAAGATCCAATCACGTCAAGCTGACAGTGAGTTCACCGTCCTCCCGTGGCCTCCACAGCCACCAGAGCTCAGTACCACCGGGGCACCTTTGGGATGCGGCCGCAGGAGGTTCTCATCATGGACGGTGATGCCGTCATGTCAATGTGGACCAACTCCTTGTTGAATCTATGCCACCAAGTTCTGAAGACAAGAGGGTCCAACCAGGTATGAGCAGGTGTACCTGCCCGCAGCACACTTTAAAACCCTGTTGTACCTTCAGTTAACACTGACCAGCCAGGTACCGGTGCTTCATCAAAATATAGTTCCTTATGTTTATCTTCTTATGAGGTTGAAGCATCTGATTGTGCAAAGACACATCATGTGACTATGCCAAGCCGGGCAGCTGGGGCTCATCGTCAGACTGGATACACATGTATTTTTATTACCATATCTAATACGGTGATCCCTCGCCAATTTGCGCTTTAAGTTCTGCAGTTTTAATTATCTATTTTATTTTTTTCAGAACTATATAATATTCAAAAAAATCAAGAAAAAAATTGAGGAAACATCACAGGATGTTGTGCGCGTTCTCTCACAGCAAAGAAATGTGAGCCAGCCTGGCCCCTTTAAGAAGGTGGCCTTATGGGTAATGTAGTGTGTGTGTCTTGGGACGTCAGAATGAAAACGAGGTTAGATGAAAGTTTACTACGGAGGTTTGTTTACTACGGTTCAGAGACCAGAGGCTGTGAAGGTAACAGAAAGACCACAGTTGAGCCTTTGTCTTGTTTCGATTACTGTATGCTTATTCATAAAATGTTGGTGCATCCCTTTAAATAATCAGTTCCTGCTCAAAGTTCTAAATGCAAACACTGAATTAGGGAAAAGTGCAGGTTTTTTTCTGTGCTGCACCCACTTTGATGTAAATGAATCTTTAACTGAATCAAATCCACGACTGCAAGATGCTCCACTGAAGTCAGTTTTTTCTTTCCGGTCTTGTTACTGTGAACTGAGCTCTTTGATAATCCGTTTCCTGTTTTTGTGTTTATTCTATTGTCTTCTTAATATCTTTCCTCAAGCCACCAGTGACCTCTCCAGACTGAGGTGCACATTAAATAAACTGTTGAAGGTTGTGTTCGGATGTCCGGCGCACCGTGACTCGAAGGGTTAATCACACAGCGCTGAGCAACACTCGGCAGGCAGCTGGTTCGTTACTCAGCCGCGACTCTCAGCGTGGGATCAGACCATCTGACAGGCCGCAATACGTTTCAGGGAGTAAAAGCTTATTTATGAGCATTAAAAATAAAAAAGGCAACGGAAAGAAAGCTGTGAAAATACTATTTTGTGTTTATTTTCTAAAATGCCCCACTGTCTAAATTTCACTGAGGGCCACATCAGCATCATGGTTGCCCTCAAAGGGCCAGATTGACAGCATGAACGTAACAAAATGCAATGTAAATCAAAATATATTAAACTACACCTTATTATTTAAATAATGGTTTCTGTATTTATTATATATTAAAGTTTCATTTAAGTCATTATTATATTAAACTCAGGGTTTGTGGTTGTTAGAGTATCCATTACCTTGGTTTTAGAAGCGGAAGCGATTCTTTGTTTTTCTTGCAGGCTAAATTTAGCATACTTAGCTCCGTGTTTGCTGTCAAAATGCCGACGTAGATTAAACTCTTTCACGACTGACACACATTACACAAAAGTTATACTTTTGTGCATCAATTTTTCTTTTCTTGGACATGTTGGGGTTAGTTATTAAAAAGTTTTTTAGTAAAAGTCCATCAGTTCTGAAAAATTGTCTTGCTCATAGCTGCCGTTATCGTTGTGGGTAATGACAAAATGCATGATGGGAGATGTAGTTTATTGTCAATATGCGCTTTAAAGCGGCGTAAGCTTATTTTAAGTCTTAAAATATTGGTTTAAAATTTAAGCCAATAATGTCCAAGCTCTCAAGGGCCACATAAAATGACGTGACGAGCCACATTTGGCCCGCGGGCCTTGTGTTTGACACATGTGATCTAAATGAATAAATAAAATGACACCAAAACAGCATAAAAAAACATCTTTAATCAAGCAGTCAAGTAGAACACTGATTCCAAGAGAAGTTAGTTAACAAAATAAAAACCACATTTCCTGTTTCTGAACAGTGACACACTTCTACAAATATACTAGTAAAAGAGTTATTTATTATTTACTTAAGAAGAGTTAAAAAAAAAAAGATTGTCCTCCACATTTGGATAACAAATTATACATTTGTAAGTATAAAATACAAGACACATCTGCAACATATATAGGAACCATCGTCAGTGCATCCAAAGGTGAGAAAGATATGAAAAGTAGTATAAAAGTACATTTTATGAGCGGTTTCTTTTCTTCTTTTAACATGAAAGCAGAGGAGTCCCTCCCAGTTTTCTCCGACCAGTCTTTTTCCAGCACGGTGAGTACGTGGGGATCGAACAGGCGTCGCCTCAGACGTAGTCTCTCCTGTCGTAGCTACTGGGAGCGACCGATCTGGTCGGGGGGTACATCATCTTCGACGGGGGGCCGAATCTTTTCTCGGGTTGCTGGGGGCAGCTGGAGCAGAGGATGCCACCCCCGACGAGGAGGAAAGCGGCGGCGGCCCAGCCCAGGTACAGAGCCGCGCCGATCTCCCTCTTCTGGGCCTCGGGGATGATGGGATTGTAGAACTCCACCACGATGGAGTGGGCCGACCACGACACGGGTATCATCTGGGTGAGCGAGGCCAGGATGAACGCCGCCCCGGCGGCTATCATCACCCGGGCCTTGGCGGCCTCCTCCTCCACGCAGTTGGTGCACTTGGCCCCCATGACGGCCACCAGCAGCCCCACGATGCCCACCACGATGGAGATGACAGTGAGGGCGCGGGCGGCCTGGAGGTCGGCGCTCAGAGCCAGCATGGAGTCGTGGATCTTGCACTGCATCTGGCCGGTGCTCTGCACGACGCAGTTCATCCAGATGCCCTCCCAGGTCATCTGGGCCGTGACGATGTTCACGCCGATGAAAGCCGACACCCTCCACATGGGCAGGGCGCAGGAAACGACCGCCGAGATCCATCCCAGGACGGCCAGAGTCACTCCGAGAATCTCCAATCCCAGCGAAGGCATGTCTGAGTTGCGGCGCTGATCTCGGCGAGTCGTCGGAGCTGGGTTTAACGAGTCCGCTCCCAAACCTCCCGACCGCTCATATCTTCCTCTCTGAAGGTGGAGTCAGCTGGTTATTGGTCGGGCGAGAGTTCAAATTTTCTCCAATCCCACCTTGGTTTGAGGAGCCAAAGTGGGAGCTTTGGCATGCAAATGGCGTCGGCTTAATCATTCAACCTCCCTGGTAGCTTTCCCGTGTATTTGGGTTGGGGGAGAGTAAACAGAGGGCCTGAATGTCTCGGGTCTGGAGTGGTTAAAGGATAACAGAGACGTTAAAGAGTGGTGGATGAATGACTGAGGGTGGAAGACGCGACGTGAGCCGTTCTGGCGAGATAAACATTTCAGAATTCAGAGGTGAATTATGAGAGAAAAATCAAACTCTATGCTCTTCCTTTAGTTGTACGCAGGTAATTGAATTCCTTTCCTTTTCCTCTCGATGTTTTTGACAGTTTGGGTGCAGCCGTGCAGACACTCGCTGCACGACGACAGAAGTTTGAACTCACTTATGAACTTAAAAAGAAAAAGTGGAAGCGCACAACTGCATCAACAGCAGATTTAGACACTTCAGGAGTATTTCAGAGTGATTTAGAGAGCAGCTGGTGAGGAGATGGCGCCTGCTGCTGAAGAGAGCGTGATGCTAGTCCTTTTTTTTGAAAGATCTAACTGGACGGATTTCAAATGTGAGTTCTGGAGAAGAAGCTGCGCTCTTCTCTGACTGGAACCGCGTCCCAGCCAAGTGTTTATCTTTTTTTTTTTTGAACCAGAACATCAATTCCAGGGCGTTTCTGCCCGCGTTCACCTCCGGTTGGACCGAATGTCTGTAAACAGAAGCTCACTGTCGCTGAGCAACAGCGCAGGAAGAAGGAGGAGGCATCGCTCTTCATAAGCAGGAGTATGTTTAATCAGATCCACAGATTTTGATAAGACGATCATCCCTGATGATGTAACCATCAGCTGGAAGCTGTTTCAGATAGAGGGTAAAATGGTATTTTTAAAAGTCTTGTTTTCCAGAAGAACTTCAAGTTTTCTTGTTTTTGGTTGAAGCCATTTCTTGAGGAGATGTGGAGATGATGCTGGTGATGATCTTGATGATTTCTTCTTCTTTTTACACAAAGTGCACCTGCGGCTCTTGAACCAACAGGTGCATGAAAAGGACAGGTTTTTTTTAAAGGTCTTCAGTTCTAACTATCCCTCCTTCTGGGTTTTTATATATTTTTTAAATCTACCACAGCACATCAGAACAAACATTATTCCAGCTGTCCAGCACGGTGGTGGAAGGGTGATGATCCGGGCTTGTTTTGCAGCCACGGGACTTTTAGCAGTCGTGAATTTGACCGTGAACTCACCTTCAGTGTGATAGCCGAACGTTTGCTGAAACTGGGTTGTGCATGAGGACGATGACCCTAAACACGCCAAGAAATTAGGCTGAAAAAGAGCTGAGGTGCTCATAAAGTGCAGTCAAACTCCAGACCTAAAACTTCAAGCGTAAATAAATGTCTGTAAGGAGGAGTGGCCCAAAATTCCTCCGCAAACATGCGAGAGACTGATGAAGTCATTAAAAACTTACTGCCGTTAAAGGCAGGCCTGTAAGCTACTGAATCATGTAGTTTTTCAGAAGCTGCTAGAGATGCGCGGATGAACCGCGCACCCGCGGGCGGAGCGGATAATCCGCATATCGGGCGGATGACTCGTCAAAAAATAAAACTTTAATTAAATTCGGGCGGGTTGCGGTTGAAGCACTCAAATAATAATAATAAGAAAAAATATTTTACATATTATTAAAAAAGGATGGCGGGTCGGTTCGGTTTTGAAAATTGGTGAAAAAACGTTCCTGCAAATGGATAGCGGGCGGATAGAGATTTTAAGAAGCGGTTGCGGGTTAAAATATACGTCATCCGCGCATCTCTAGAAGCTGCATCTGTATTTTGTCAGGAGAATGCTGCAGCAACGTTCGTCCTTATACGGAGAGTGTTGGGCAAGTACAGTTTCTACACAAACTAGTTAAGTTCATAGTTCACAGAAATTAAAATGAACTAGTTCAGTTCACCACTTCAAAAAATGAACTAAATAGTTCATTTTTAGTTCTTTTTTTTAAAATTCATTTTTAATGTTGCTGCGAGCAATTATTTGTCAAAATGATTACCGCTGCCCTTATACTACACCCATAAGCGTAGTTTGACTTTTGCGTCGGGGGGGCAAAAATTGTTATGCACTTTCAACAAACGGGCGCACTCTCACGCGAACCGGCGCGCATGCACGCATATGCACAAACTCGCGCGCACATGATGGCACACAAGATACACTCACCACGAAACCATGAAGTCCAAGATTAGATGATGTTCAAAACCAGTAAGAAACAAAATATAACATGATTCATCTAACTGTCACAATATACTGCAGTTTATTTTGGACTTTTAAAAAAACATTACAGTCAAAAACATTTATTTATTTTTGCCAGTTCGTTGACAGTGCAATTACATATTTCAGCCACCAGGGGGAGCAATGCCCCCCCCCGAAAACTCCGCCCATGACTACACCACCACAAACGGCAATTATTTTATCCATTTTAACTGTCAAAACTATTGGTCCAATTCTGAATCCTTAACCAACCAAGGTTCACATTAGCATTGAAGGAACAGTCCATGTAAAACTGTAATTTCCGTTTCAGCTTCTCTCTAGAGCAACCATTTCCAAACTTCAGAACACCAAGGACCAATTTGAAATGTGAAAAATCTCCTCAGCCCACCAGAACCTTTAATCACAACTGTGATCAACATACAGGACCAGGAACCATGATCCGATATTAATGTGAGGGGTCAACAAATAAGGTGACACTTGTCATATTAAGTTAAGATGACAGTAGAATAACACTTAACTGTTTGTTTTATTACTTCTTAATGTTTTTTTAATCATGTCATGAATATTTTACAGTAATTAAAAACATATTTAAAAAAGATCGAGGATTTAAAACACATTTGTTTAATTTTAATGACCTCTCACGGCCCACCTGCAGTCCCACGACGGCCCACCAGGGGGCCACGGCCCACACATTGGGAATCACTGCTCTACAGTAGATTAAAAATATGAGGAAAAACTTGCTGCCAAATGGTCTTTATTATCAGACAAAAACAGGTCCTTAAGGTGCAAATGTTTATTCCCCCCATTTCAATATTTCAATCCCCCCAGCAGTCGGGGGTCTCCTCCAGCTCTGGGTAACTGTAGCTTTATCTTCCTTCATGATCGTTTTAAAAGTTTGATGACGTCATTGTTAGCGTGACAGCAGCGACAGCCATGTTGCCATGTTTGATTGGTTTCCTCAGATACATATCAGGCTCGTTTGTGGTGGATTTTAAATGGGGTTCACTGGAAACCTGGAACGGTTTTGACCGTGCGTGAACTTTGAAAGAGCGTCGTTCACAACTGCCCAAATGAACTCGTTCACGCCCCCCGCTGGTGAAGGAGAAAGAGAGCGCGCTCAGTTCAGGTTCACACTAAATATGAACTAGTTCGTGAACTTTCGTTCAATGAACGCGTTCAGGTACAACACTGTATACGGATATGCGGGCGGCACCTGGGTCAAAGTCCAAACTCACGTATCCAAACCCTTTTTGTTGCGTCCTCCTTGAGGATTTAAGGTTACGATGAACTGTAAGACCGCTTTACTATCGTATTTAATGTAATGTTGTGCGACACTGAAAACAGCTCTTTCCCCTCGGTTCAGACGTCATCGCTCTCTTTGGTTCCCCTGGGAAGTTATTAACCGTGACCATGTGTGGGAACTGCAGTGCAAACAGCAGAAACCTCCTGTACGTGCCACAGCATAAACTCACGGGAATCTCATTTATTTCAACATGGCCTCTCTCTTTGGGAGTCGCCACGGTGTTTCCGGGCGTCTTCGTCTCGCCCCGTCTCCTCCATTACACGAACATCTCAAGAGCAAGTCTCACAAACAGAGGATGGCTGATAAAATGGTCTCGATGCACATAGTTGGGGGCTGGTCTTATCAGTTTCCCCTGGCGTTTGGGCATTTTTGCACAAGCTAACTCAAACAAACCCTCCGTGAAGTTTATTCTCACTTCCAGAGGTTTCAGCGATTTGACTGAATATCGTTAGATCCTCAGTAAAGGATTTGAAATCAACCTGCTCAGCATTTTGCTGTGAGTTTACATCTCAACACTGAAATAATTTAAGCATTTGAGAAACACGTCTGATGTTCATTAAAACCGCTAAAACAAACTTTAAAAGCTACATTTAGTGGTTTACTGTTATTTCTACATATCTGAGTATCACGTTATTGACTGGATTTAGATGCTTACTCAGGTATATCCCACCGTCCCACCTCGGGGGGGTGGGGGGGGCACAAACATTTGCGGCCTGCTGATCAATAGAGTCTTTGTGGCTCAGCGTGGACTCAGTTACAGCTCGAATGACTTTTATCTCTGACTCAGTTTCAGGTTGGAGATGGAGGGCAGGTTACAATGGACGAGACGCACGAGCTTCCCTGCAGAAACAAGCCGCCCATTGTTTGTTTCCTTCATCTACGGGGAAATTAAACCCTCACCCCCTTCTTTTTTCTTTTTTTTTTGGTCAGGTGAAAAAAAAAAAAAGAAATTCTCCTGTTGGTCAGATGTTGCAGGACTGCTTGGCTGGTATGCATCCGTCTCTCTGCAGACCGGAGGACTTTGTGGCATGAAAATTGCACTTATTAAAAGAATCAATGAATTAAAATGAAAAACAGTAAAAAAAAAAAAGTTATGTCCTTTTATTGAAAATATTTAAAAAAAAAACTGGCTTTAATGTTAAATTACTTGAAGACATTGCACATTTCTGTGGATCAACAACACTTTCTTTTGGAAAAAAATCTATTTATTAAAAACGTTTTCACATTTGAAGAAGAGAAAAAGTTGCACATTGTTAAAAAAAGGAAGACACTTTGATGAGTCAGTCATGTTTAATGTCAAAGCTACCACCAGACATCCACCTACGCTCCGCGGATGTTTCCGTCCACGTCACGCGTTCACACGTAGTCTCTCCGGGTGTAACCGTTGACTGACATGGCTTTGACCGCCGAGTAGTTCACCCTGGACGGTGCGGAGCCGCCGCCGCCGCCGCCTGGCGCCGCCGCGGGTCCGGACGGACAGGAGCAACAGAGCAGGGCTCCCCCGAGGACGAGCAGGCAGGAGGAAGCCCACCCGAAGTACAGGGCGTTCCCGAACTCCCTCTTCGCCGTCTCCTCCAGCAGCGGGTCGTAGAAGCCCAGGACGATGGCGTGGGCCGTCCAGGACACGGCCACCAGCAGCAGCAGTCCGGCCACCATGAAGGTCGCCCCGGCGGCCACCACCAGGCGGGGTTTGCTCCTCACGTCCCGGCTGCAGTTGGTGCACTTGGCGCCGGCCACCGACAGCCCAATGCCCACGACGCCCAGCACCATGGAGACGATGACCAAGGCTCGGGCCGCCTGCAGATCCGCCGGCAGCCCCAGCATGGAGTCGTGCACCTTGCAGTGCATCTGCCCCGTGCTCTGCACCGAACAGTCCATCCACAAGCCCTCCCAGATCACCTGGGAGATGACGATGTTCTGCCCGATGTAGGCGGCCACCCTCCACATGGGCAGGCCGCAGGTGACCATCACCCCCAGCCAGCCCGCCACAGCCAGGATCATCCCGAGGACCTCCACGCCTGCAGAGTACATGGTTGCGGCCGCCGGCGGGCAGAGCTCCGTGGGATATAAGGGGCTTCTGTGTCCGAAGGCTCAGCCCTCCCGAGGTGAAGGCGATATCGGATCTCAAAGTCCTGCGTATAAGACGTTTGTGAGGGAGGAAAGAAAGAGAGAGAAAAAGATTCTACCTTCTTTATACGGCTTGGACCACTGAAGGTGGAGTCAGCTTAAGAGGGGGGCTCATGTTTACCTTCAAACTGGATGCAAGTTTAGCAAAAAAAACTCCATCCAACTGGGATTAACAAGCCAACAAAAACCACGAAGGTCAGAGCCCCAACGGAGAAGATCTCGTTGACCCTGTCGTCTTAGAAAACAGTAGAAGTCCCAAATCCCAAATCATGTTTATTTATATCCATATAAAAGGCTCATATTGATTATTTATGCGCTCGTGTACTTTAAAAGTCTGCATGTGGCGACTTTAAATCACCAGCTGAATGAGATCTTCATGCCGGGAAAAAAAAGAGCCACAATGTCAGGCTTTGTTTTTTTATTGGTCAGCGACATAAACCCCTTTAAGAGAAATAAACACACACACTAGCACGCTTGGCAAAAAGAAAAACAACAGGTCTCATCGTGGGTTTATTCTTAAATGCTCTTAACTTACAGGTCTTTGTTGTGGTTTCAAATGAAATTCAGAAAGGTTAAAACAAACAAACAAACAACACCCCCCCCCCTTTTTTTTAATACAGAAAAATATAAGAAGATGCACAAGAACCCACACCTGGAGACATGCAATTTACCTGCAACATCCATGTTATATTTAAATGCTGACTGTACTTTATAAAGCTCTGACTCGTCGGTGTGTGGCTCATCCGTGTTTAATGTAGCAGGGCTACTTTGTTGCTGTTAGCTGATATTTTATCTCTATACTGACAGCAAACAATTAAATGCATTCAGTTAAAAAAAAAGTCTAAAAACACCTGTGGCTCTAAAAACACCATCCAATCAGTGTGTGTGACACAAACCAAGTCACTGGACTGCTCACCTGTCTGTCAAACTGTTTTTTTCACTAACAGGTGGTGCATGTTTGTGTGCTGTGGAGGTGTGGCTTTGGAGGCAGGTCTGCAGGGAGGGAGGGGGAGCGAGGGAGGGGGAGCGGGGGGGGGGGGGGGGGCGTTGTGTATTTTGAAAAACTCTCCGACTCCTACTGTTTTTTTCTCCAACTTTTAAGTCATAAGCAGAAATAACGCTCCTCTCACCTTCTACAATTCACGTCACGGCTGATGTTAAACTTTAAATACAAACCTGAAACTTAATGGTCGGTTACGTGGAACCGACCTCCTTCAGTAAATAAATACCGCCTTTGTGTGTCCGATCAGCTCTGGCAGCTCAGAGGACAGAGAGCAAGTCAGTCATTAGTGTCGCAGCTAAAGCTGAGCATGTATCTCACTGACCAGAAAAGAGGCAATCAGGTGAAGACAGGTGCTGTTAGGTTTAAGTTTTAAATTTGAACCCCTCTGCAAAAATGCAGAGAGAGAGAGAGAGAGAGAGAGAGAGAGAGTGGTCAGTCTTTCAAAATGTTTAATGCTCGCAAAAAAATCAAAAAGGTAAGTGACGGCTGCAAGCTGGTTCAGAGGGCGGTACGCTGCACACACACACACACACACACACACATATATACATATATATATATATATATATATATATATATATATATATATATATATATATATATATACACCCCTTTAAGAAGGTGGCCTTATGGGTAATGTAGTGTGTGTGTCGTGGGACGGCAGAATGAAAACGGGGTTAGATGTAAAGTGTAGTGAGCATCAACAGCAGCCCAGCGTGTATAGATTTACATTCTCTGTTAACCGACAGGAGCCCAACAATACAACCTGTGTGATGTTACAAGTTCCTGCAGTGACACAATAAAGTTCCCGTTCCATGCAGAGAAAACCTGACTGTTTCTTTTGTTGTTGTTAGCGTGTTAGCCGCTAATTACGAGCCAAAAATAGCACAATACCAGCTGTTTCTTTACTACGGTTCAGAGACCAGAGGCTGTGAAGGTAACAGAAAGACCACAGTTGAGCCTTTGTCTTGTTTCACTGCAGTGCCTCACTACTTTTTTAGGGTTTTTAAACATATTTTAAACACATTATTGAGGCTTGGGGGGCTCCGGCTCCAGTTCACAGATTTTGATTTTCACGGGGGGCACCGGTCCCCATTAACAGCGAAAAATAAGGGATTACTGTATATATATTAGGGGTGCAACGGTACAGGTGGCTCACGGTACGGTCCGTACCGCGGTTTTTGTGTCACGGTTTCGGTACAGATTCGGTACAGTTTCAGACCACCCGCTACCCGCGATCGCAAGATACTGGGTTTGCTGAAAGCGCAACTCGCATGTCGGCGCGTAAAAGAGCGTGTCCAAACGGAATAAATGTGCAGCTGTGGCATGATCTCATCCAGATGTTTGCTGTGGAGGAAACCAAGGAGATCTTTGGGACATTTCCCCTCAAAATCCGTCATGGCCGACATCACAGTCACGTCTGTTTTTAAACGGGTCAGATCATTAAATAGAGCTCCGTGGCTCTGGTGTCAAGCTGGAAAAGGTTGGATGTGGGAATTTATTTCTGATATGTCTGAAACTGTTGGTGGTCGAGGAGGGACAGGGACATTAATTGTTGGTGATCTTTAAATGCGCATCCAATGATTCGTTCTGCGCCAAGGCGCACAACTGGTAACAACCGGATCTTACGCAGGTAAGGTTTTCACTCCCTCCCCGGTGTATTAAACAGCAAAACCAAAATGCTCCCACGCTGGTGATTTAAATAAGTTTTCTCCCAACTTCTACTGCTGGCCATGCCTGCTTGTTTTTTTTTTTTTTTTCTATTTCCTGCGTCTATGAGCTGCAGCCAACCGGCCAAAGTGTGATCGGCTGGTCACTGTGAGTGAGCGGAGGTGAGTGGACGTTGACATGCAGTGGCGGCCTGTTTCCTAAAAGACACGTACGCTCATGTGCAAGTCCAATGCAAAGTTATTGGAACATAAATACTGCGGGACAATAAAAGCACCTCAAAACCCTGGAGTAAGAAATGTTGTTATTCTAAAATTTTAGTTTGTATTTGACAGGCTTAGATAATGTCCAAAACTTAATCCATAGTTTGTGGTTTAAGTTTATATTTTAAGAATGAAAATGAAAAAACGACCCCGCCTAATGGTATCGTCCTCTTCTCACTAACGTTATTTGTGGGTTGTGGTGGGGCTCATTGGGGGCTCAGCGCCCCTAAAGCTCTGACCCTAGAATCGCCCCTGCAGAAATCCCAAAAAAATCAAACAAAAAAAAACCCGCTGCAGATAACAGGTACAGGTAACTAACTCCAACTGGATAATCCAGGACGGAAGTGCAGTCTTGACCAGGCCATATAACAGGAGCAGAGACAGAGTTGTCCAGCTGCAGAGCCCCTCAGCTGCACAGGACACAGAAGAAAACCCCAAAAAACTTCCCTTTAAAACATCAACAATACCTTTTATCTTTTCTTCTATTTAGGTTTTGTTCCAAGCTAAAGAGATCAAAGAGACAAACGAGTGGCGATATCTCCTGATGGACGACCGGGCCGTTGAGGTTGCACAATAAATGACCTCTTTGTCATCAAAGGATTTCCACTAATTAACAGAGGTCATTTTGGGTCAGGAGTCTCACACACAGGTGCACACAGGTGCACAAGGACACAGGCAGACCACTGACAACAGCTTTAACTTCAGGATCATTTCAGCAGAAATCACAGTTTACTCCCTTCGCTGAACACATTTCTCACAGTCTGAACTCTGCTTGCACCCTGACTGAAGATTCCCCCGAATAAAAATATCCTTCACAGGTACTCAAGATGATAAATCACCTCGAAAACAAATGACATCATATTAAGGAGTGAGGCAGGGTTCAAACCTGCACTCGTGGGAGCAATCAGAGACATATTTTGGACAATCGTTTCACAGGTACGTCAGCAGAACTGTTCATGCTACAAACTACAGTTGAAGCATGTTTTACAAGCAGGGGGAGCCACTCTGGCACACCTGTGCTGAGAGCCTTTCACCTGCGTCGACAGAGCAGGTGAAAGGCTCGATCCTCCTGCTGATGTGCAGCGAACAGCTGCAGCCTCTGATTGTTCAGAATCAGGGAGTCGCCACTTCCAGAGAAAAGCACATCACGTCCTGCCAACTCCAACCGCCGGCTGTTGAAGTTATTACAACTCTAAAGATTTCTGGACAAATTAAAGCCCAGATGCAGTTAAAGTGACAACAAGGCACTGATACGTCATAAAACACATTGTGCATCCGAGTATTTTTTTCCTTGTGTGAAGTTGGTTCTGGGCTGTTCTCTGTCAAGTGAAAAACAACCCAGACATTTTCTGATCTATATCCTAAAATTTCCCTTTTGCGTGCTAAAAACTGTTTTTTTTTTTTTAAAGTAAATCGTGGCTCATTGCTTCCTCTTTCCCCTTCTCCAATTTACAGTATCGCTGAAAATGATGAGATGTCCCAGAAAATGTGGTCACATGACCGTAGAAGTTAAAAAGTTAGTGTGTGAGTCAAGTCACCTGCTGACTCATCTTACCTCCTCTCTCCCCGTCTACCTGATTATAAGGTGAAACTATGTCAAGAATCTGACACTGATGTCAGAACTACACATCTTTGCCTCATTTTCATCCCTGTAACTCTTGACTGTTTAATTAATTGATTCACTTTTGAGGCTCTGATTTGAACATTCGTTCAGATTATGTTGTTTAATATTGCCTTTTTTTTTTAATGAAGCTCTGAAATAAAGGCTGGAGTTTTACCTTTAAAAACAGCCCAGGTCTTTTCTGTGCAAGTGAAAATGGATTAATGACATGAAAACTGATTTCTTGTCCTGTGATTTTAATGAGCAGTTCTTTTTTTTTTTTTTTAATTAAATTTTATTGATTTTTTTTATCAGAACAGAACATTATACATTAAACAATAAACAAGTGCTCTCTGCAATCACAAAGATATCAAAACAGGAAGGAAAATATACCACTAACCAAAATAAAATTATTTCAGGCAGCGCAGGACTGTCCTCCACCATTGAGAAACAAAAGCAACACCCCTGCAACCCCACACCATCTACACATTCCCCTCCAGTCCCACAACCACCCCCATCTACCGCATCAGTCACCTATACAACAAAACAATACATGAAACAATAAGAGTGGATGACGTTAATAAAAACAGAAACAGATAAGCAAATAAATAGCTAAATTAAACTTTAAGATACCTAAATACATGACATAAATAAAACTATCAGTACAACAAAAATAGAAATGTGTAAATATACATTAATTAAATAATTAAATCAATTTAAAACAATGGGACAGGTGATAGCAACAGATGCTCACAGATCACCTAGTGGGAATATTCCAGTCTAGGGCATATATCCCCTTAAATGAGCAGTTCTTGATTAAACTTGAGAAAAAGGCCAACATTGAACTGTGGGTGAAGCACGGTGGTGGAGGGATGATGGTTTGGGTTTGTGTTGCAGTCACATCAACGTTGCCAGGTGTACAATAAATATCGTATTGTATCGTATTTGGCCCTCTGTACGATGTACGATCAATAATCCAAAAAAAGGCCAAATGTACGATAATTTGACTATTTCAAATAATTGCCTGCCGCAACTGTCCGCCGGAGAGTTTTTTTGTGAACCCTGAAGGCATCTGTTCCCATGTGACATGTTTCCAGCCAATCGTGCTTTGCTGAGCGTAAGTTACGAATGTTTGTCTCAGAACAACGAGCATGTTAGGCTGTATGGTTAGCTCCGCCCACTATTTAACACTAGAGTGATTAAGTTTGACTGTAGCGCGTCATTGGGCTTGTTATTTTGGTTATGACAGATGTACAATAATTTCCCTCAAAATACGATAATTTTGAGTCTCTGGTACGATAATCCTACATTTCCCACCTGGCAACGCTGAGTCACATGCAGGACCTGAGCGCCATCACGAGCACCTGCCCAGTGTCTTTTTTCACAATCCTGATGGTGCAAAAATAAAAGCACAGACTTTTTTTTCTCTTTCAAACTAAAGGTCACTGCAGCAATGCATTCCTTTATGTTATTTAATTCAATTTTATTTAATTTCATTATTATTGATTTTATTTTATTTTTTTTTTTTTTTTTTTAGCAAATTATACATAATTGCACTTTTTTCCCGCCCTGAATACTAAGCCAAAAGAACCACGTATGGGTTGGATGTCAGTGAAGGATTTTTTTTCTGCTCGGCTCAAGTGAACTGTTACATTTGTGAGTTCTCCTCGTTTCCAGCAGGTGCAGCAGGTTCACACACGACTGTTTCATCCAAACATACATGCAGCAACCTGCACGGCACCTACAGGAGTGGAAGCTGGTCACACCAGTTCTCTGAGGGCAGTACAGGTTGATCTCTTTTTCACTGCAGGTGTTACTTAACCCATGCAGAACCGAGGCGCCCTTTCAACACCGGCGTGGGTACACTCAAAGGTTGTATTGAGGTTTAATGGGTAAATCTGAACTGCCATTTGAATATTTTTGTGCCATTTTCAAAAAAACCATTGTTCTGAAAGTTGAACTGATAGTTCCTCAGGGAAGAACAGCTACTTTAATTTCCCGTTTCACCTCCACGACTGCTTGTATCCATATCTTCATGTCAGCCCTGTGTTTTATTGTTGTGTATGAGGTGCACTTTTCTTTCTTTTTTTTTAAATAAATCTTTTTATTAACATTTTGACATTTTACAAGGGAATATAAAAATATAAAAATATAGAAATACAAAAATATCAAAATCAACATCAAGTATAGCAATTATAACCTTAAACCCATTTCCCACCCCCCCCCCCCACTGAGATGCACTTTTTAAAAAAAAAAATGGAAACAAACAAATACAAAAAAAAACCCCTTTGTTCTGATTCTATGTCATCTCTGAAAGTTATCACCGTGTCTACAGACTTTGGTAAAATTCCTGATTGTGCAATCCTGTCATGCCCCGACATGTTTTCCTCTGTGAGGATCCCACAAACACACGAGTAACTTATAAATAGATCACTGAAACTGTGACTCCGCAGGTGCACAGTGGAAAAATCACTCAGGTGATACCTCCTTTTCCCCCCCTCTCTCTTTAACATTAAATCCCTTTGTATCTAAGGACAACTTCCATTGCACCTCTAAATTTCCACAGAGATCTGGAACATCTTGTATGTTTTGCAGAAAACAATAATAAATGCGTAAAGAAATGCTACACTGCTAGCCCGTCTGAGAGTCCTATAATTTGATTTGAACAAGCGGAACCTGCAGAGGGAAACAAAACGTCGGTCTGGTTTGTGTTTGGGATTTGTTTTAAATCCCAACGCCGAGCCTCAGACGGAGCCGCTGAAGGGTTGGACGCCTGAACGGCAGCCAGAGTCGGCCGTTACGCCGGAGTCTGGGCTTGCCTCCGACTACCTGCCGGCACTTGTCACTCCTCCTCCCTCTGGCATTTTCCCATGATCTCTGAGGGCGAGACTCTCGCCTCTGACTGCTCTGTTTGTACTCTGTCCTTTTGCAGAGTTGCATCATTGGGAGAAAAAGAACAAAAAAAAAAAAAGTTGAGCTCCACATTGATGTTCTTTACACAACACAGCTGGATTCCTCCGTGTCAGCTGAAGCAGATGTTCGCTGCACAGCTATAAAGCTACACGGCGGTGGTTGTAGCTTCTGCAAGGAGCTTTGCATCAGGGCCCATCTCCACCTGAAACCATCTCTCCTCAGAGTCTTAATTGTGAAAATTCTTCACCCGGCTCCTCGTCTGGGGAACCCAATCTCCACAACCGGGCTCAAGTATCCTTAATGATCCTGCCCTGGATAAAATAGAGGTATTATAGTCCCAACGGTGGTTCTGGCCCTTAAACACTGACTCTATTCATTTCTGAAACTATCTGATTCTCTCTCTACCTCCCTTTGCCCCCTCTCTCTCTCTCCATCCACCTCTCTTTGCAACAACTGGAGTCCTTCGGCCATTTTCCCCAACATCTCTCCCCTGATGTCCCCTCGCCGCTGCGGAGGGACGACTGGACTGGAAAAGCGTGAGTTCCCTCCCAGTACGAGCCGGGCCGACCTGCTGCAGCCCTCCGTCCTCTGAGAGCAGACCGATCTCTACAAGGTCAGCGATTCCTCTTGTCCTGCATGCTCAGAAGATAGAAAACAAGGGCTCTGCTTCGTGCAGCCGCAAATCTGCATTTGATTGTGACATTTGGTGGAAAAAGAGTGGATTTGTGATTTTGTGGCTGATCAGAGGGGTCGATATTTAGATATTTAGTCTGCAGCTGATTGTTTCAAACTTCTCAAAGTAACTTTTTTAAAGAAAAAATGTCAAACAATGAAGCCCGTTTGTGGGCATGACAGTAACGGACGGGCACGTTCAACCGACTGAAACTGAAACTCCTGACCAAAGGGTCAAAGATCAACCTCAGAACAACCTCAGAAAACAGAAAACATGTAATTGATCTGCAGTGACTTAAAAGAAACTTGTGTTATATTCATCCAATTGCCTGTCAAGTATTTTTAGTAGGACTGGGCAAGTTAACGCGTTATTATCTCATTAATAAATTAATGAGTTAATGTTGCTCACATGCTTTTGTTTTGAAAAGTCTGTTACTGGCTGCTGCGAAACCGGAAGACAATCGCAGGTAAATAGCTAAAAAGCTAAAACTGACATGGAGAACAGTAAAAATCTGTGAACTTTACAGTTCAGGTAGCAACTCAGGTAGAAATATTAACAGTTCTGTTTGAACACAAAAATTCTGGACTGCAACAAAACTTTGTGCGTCATTCCTCCATGTTCCATCAGATCTGCTCCATGTGTTCACTGTCCTGCTGTTCTCTAGCTGGTTACTGCAGTGCGGCTCCATCTAGTGGCACAGATGTGTAATGACAACAGAAAGTCCAGTCCTCCATTATAAAACTAATTCAGTTCTGTGGCCCGTTTTTTTTATTTTGTATTTTTGATCCAAGTCTAAAATTGAAATATAAAAAAACAGGTATTTTTTTCAAAAAATAATTAAAATTATTAAAAAACAAAAAATGTAATAACATTTTACTTTTTATTTATTTATTTATTTTTTGGATTGACAATTGAAAATGGAAAGAATGATTGATACGCGGATTGGTAAAGTTAGTGAACTTTAACATGGACATTTTCATTTTAAAGTTCTCCCAGACGGAGGATTCAACAGAAACAAGGTTATTTGTAACAACTGACAAGTTGAACTCCCCGTTAAAAGTTTCTGCTGTTACCTCAGAAATTACCTGTTTTAATGTTCTGATTGTGCTGAGACACAATCATTTTGTTGGATTTTGCTTGTAGACTTTTTAAAAAAAAAATTTATAATAACAGGATGACATTAATGTCCTGGCAGTGGCAATAAGTTTTATTTTATTTTACATCTTTTAAGATGAGATTTACACTAAATATGTGTTATTGAATTGAATTGAATTGAATTGAAAATACTTTATTAATCCCTTGCAGGAAATTCTTTCGTTGCAGTGCTCCATCCTATAAAAACAACAATACTCTACATATAAAATAAGTAAATTAACACTTTAAATACTACACCTTACCAAGAATTAAGTATATAAGAATAACAATTAGACAAAATAACTCTGGCACACATGTGCAAGCCCAATGTACAAAAAATTACAAAAATTACAAATTTACAAGTTACAAATTAGGGATTTCAAAATACCCTGTCTAATAGTAAAAGAAAAAAGTAACCTTGTGTTAATGACAAGTGCTGATGTTAAAAGTGTTTGAACAACAAATGTTATGACACTTTAGTTCATATGACAGCAGAACATTTCAATAAAAGTGACCTTTACACTACTTTTGAATTCATTATTTGAATTTGCGTATACAATGCGATTAATCGTGATTAATCAGGGAAATCATGCAATTAATCACTATTAAAAATTTTAATCGTTGCCTAATTTTTAGTCATCATTACCACAATGAAACAGCAGAAACAGCAACAACAATGTTGTCGTTCAGCCAGAAGCATAATTTTAAGGGTGCGGTATTAAGTTTCTTTCTTTTTTTTCCCTCCTCTGTTTTGCTGCGTGATAACGGTCTGTCTATGAGTCACAGTGTTACATTTGCACATGCTCTAATCACTCACCTGAGACAAAAAAAAAAAAAGAAAGAAAACTGACATGATGACACATGTGTGGAGCTGGGAGTGGGGCTGAGAGCAGAAACCACGTCACAGCCGCTGTGTGACAAGTGTGTCAACGCCACTCAAGCCCTCGCGTATAAAAGACCCGCTCCAGCGCTGCACGAGCATTCGCTCTTGAGGGGACTCTTCAAGCAACACTCAACCTTTAAAGCTACTTTTATTTTTGGACACGAGCGAGAAACTCCCAGAGACATGGCGTCGGCTGGATTTCAGATTCTGGGCATCGCCCTGGGCATCATCGGCTGGATCGGGGCCATCATCGTCTGCGCCATACCCCAGTGGAAAGTAACGGCCTTCATCGGTCAGAACATCGTCACGGCTCAGACGACGTGGGAGGGCATCTGGATGACCTGCGTGGTCCAGAGCACGGGCCAGATGCAGTGCAAGGTCTACGACTCCATGCTGAACCTCAGCCAGGACCTCCAGGCCGCCCGGGCCCTCACCATCATCTCCCTTCTGGTCGGCATCGTCGCCATCCTCCTGGCCGTGCGCGGGGGGCAAGTGCACCAACTGCGTGGAGGACGAGAGCGCCAAGGCCAAGATCTGCATCGCGGGCGGCGTCATGTTCATCATCGCCGGCGTTCTGTGCCTCATCCCCGTGTGCTGGACGGCCCACTCCATCATCAGGGACTTCAACAACCCCTTGGTCATCGGCTCGCAGAAGAGGGAGCTGGGAGCGGGGCTCTTCATCGGTTGGGGCGCCGCTGCCCTCCTCATCCTGGGCGGCGGACTTCTCTGTGCCAACTGCCCCCCCAAGGACAACTTCTCTGCCAAATACACAGCTCCCCGCTCATCTGCACCCAAAGACTACGTCTGAGGAGGAAGGAGGCGGCCGGGGGGGCAGACGGACTGAGAAAAGACTTCATACGGGCGTTCCGTGGTTCAGGAAAACAGTTCATAACTTCACAACGCAGTCAGGCTGATTTATTGGGCGTAGAGTTACGGTTGATGTTCACACAAGAGAGAGACGTGGGTCACACCCAGAAAATGTTCAGCCTGCATACGTAAAATTAATGAACATACAGGAACAATATCTTTCATGTTATGTTGATAACTAGTATTTTTAATTCATTTCTGTCTTTTTACATCCATTTCATTCATTTTTTACTCTTTGACATATCATTTATTTTTTAGTGTCTGTTATATATGACTGAAATGTCTGAAACTGTAAATAAAGATATTTTTTTTCTACTAACGCTTTATTCCAGTGTTTTGTGTGCATCTGTGTGTTCATGTTTTGGATCAGTGGATACTTTTTTTTTGTAAAAAAAAAAAAAAAAAAAAGAGAAGATTTAAGATCATCATTTTGAAACACAAGTCGGACATATTTTTTTAAAAGAAAATAATTTATGAAAAGTTAAACATATTCTGAGATTAATTTGATATATTCTCAATGTAATTCAATACAGAGAAGATTCTTGTGTACATTTGTGTAAAAAAAAAAAAGAAGAAGTGTTATACTATAATACCTTTCTGTATTATTATTATTATTACTATTATTTAATTGGTGAAAACTAAAACCTTGTGAAGAGAACATAAGTGAATTGCTCAGTTGTGATCACCTGAGCAACACTGCCCCCTGCTGTCAAGAGAACAAAACAACCTCGACTTTTTTTTTTCTAATGCATGCTTAGTTTATTTAATAATTTTTGTCTCACAGCGCAACATTTAAATGATGATCATGTGTGTTTTTCTTTTTTTGTATTTTGTATGGTCATTTATTTATTTTTTGGCTTTATAGTTACTGTATGTAATGCAGCTGTTTCATTTAATTTTATTTCTTTTATGCATTTTTTTTCTTTGCAGTCCTTAAAAAAAGACTACAAGAGGTGTAGAGAAGAGTAAAACACAGTGAGAGATACATACAAGCAAGACACATACCATCAGAGTTTACCTGAGAGCAAGAAGAGGGAGTCAGTCTGTGTGTGTGTGTGTGTGTGTGTGTGTGTGTGTGTGTGTGTGTGTGTGTGTGTGTGTGTGTGTGTGTGTGTGTGTGTGTCCAAGCATGTTAGCGTGTGTGAGCACGGACATCAAGGGTATGTAAGTCTCAGAGGAGCAAGTAGTTGAATAAATCTGAATTAAAATAATCAGCACTGTGACGTAACAACGTGAAGAGATGCTGCTGAGTAGGTTGAAGTCGTGAGCTGTAACGTGTCTTTGCTGCGCTGCTAACAGTCCAGCCACCGTGACACCGTTGGCCTGAAAGAGTCCAGGGTCCTTAGCCGTTTGTCTGCCAGCTCGACCAGTGAAACCAGCAGTAACTTGGCCCCAGGTGAAGTTGGGGGGCCTTTTGCCGGCTGTAAACGGCTGCTGACTCTGTCCATTTATCAACGTAAATGAGGACGTAAGTGGCAAGGTTATTATCATTAAAGAAAACAAACAAAATGACAAAAACTAGAATTGAAAAAACATAATCGTTAACTGAATTAATAAAAACAAGTTTTTTAAAAAATGATAAGTAACTGAAACTGTATTATGTGTTTATAAAACGCACTAAAATTAACTATAATAATGTCAAGAACGTCCTTCGTTTTCGTGTTTGTAATTTTTTTCCCACATAAACGTTTGAAATCTATTAACTTTGCTCCGCCGTACAACAACAACAACAACTACAAAAGTGATCAGCAGTGATGGCTGCGACAAAAGTTGGGAGAAAGTCAGTCCTATTTGGGATTTCTTTGACTATGACTGTGTTAACGATAAAAATAAGTGCCTTGATTGTAGAAGCAGGTGATACAATGTGTGGAATACTTCTGAAGGAGAAAAAACCCACGAATCTGAAAGTCCATTTGAAAAGCTCACACAAGAAGGCTAACCAAGACTAGCTGGATAAGCTAGCCTAAGCTAGCCCCCTGGAAAGAAGGCTAACCAAGACTAGCTGGATAAGCTAGCCTAAGCTAGCCCCCTAGAAAGAGAAGCTACAGCTAGCAGGCCAGTCAGCGTTGGTAAGGAACGGGAGAAAACAGCAACTATAATGGACTGTTTCCATGGAGACCAGATAGCTGCTGGTCAGTAAATACACAGGAACACCACAAGAGGGAAGACGCATTGATAAATATGTTTATTGAGACACACGACTCTGTAATTCGATAGTCTTCAAAAAGTTCAGTGCTTCTTTCGAACCAAAATTACAACCCTAATTTACTAAATAAAACTAAAACTAACACTGAAACTAATAAAAACTAAAGTATTTCAAAACAAAAATGAATAAAAACTAGCATAACTGCTCTAAAAACAAATTAAAACTGAATTTGGAAAAAAAACTAAAAACTAAAACTAATGGAAAATCCAAAACTATTATAACCCTGGTAAGTGACAGTTTACTTTTAACACATACAGGACTCAAGTAACGTGACACAGAAAAAGAAAAAGAATAACAGTATCTTCTTCTTTAATGTGAGGACCCCGACACTGGTCATGTTTGTGTAAAAGGCAAGTCGATATCTGATCTTGAAGCTCTGGAGTTTTGGCCGGTCAGCATTGCTCAAGGGCACGTAGTTTCTGTTTGTGTGTAAACTCCTTCCAGCCAATAGAAGCCGGCCTGCATCATGTACCCTCATGTCCGTGTCCCTTCTTCTCACACGACAGCCCATAATGCCATTTCACTTGTCACCTGGTTGACTTTCACGCGTGAGCACTCGAAGACGGCGGGATGGTTTCTCAGGGGATCCAGATGGCTGGCACGGTGATCGCCATCATCGGCTGGCTCCTGGTCATTGTGGTCTGCGCCTTACCCATGTGGAAGGTCACCGCGTTCATCGGCGCCAACATCATCACGGCTCAGACCATTTGGCAGGGCCTGTGGATGAACTGCGTGGTGCAGAGCACGGGCCAGATGCAGTGCAAGATGTACGACTCGGTGCTGGCTCTGCAGCAGGACCTGCAGGCCGCCCGCGCCATGACCATCATCTCCATCCTGTTGGGCATCTTCGGCCTGACTTTAGCGATCGCCGGCGGGAAATGCACCAACTGCATCGAGGACGAACGGAGCAAGGCGAAGACCTGCATCGTCTCGGGGGTTCTGTTCGTCGTGTCGGGGCTGCTCTGCCTCATTCCGGTCTCGTGGTCCGCCAATTCCATCATCACCAACTTCTACAACCCGTTGCTGCTGGGAGCCCAGAAGTTCGAGATGGGATCGGCGCTGTACATCGGCTGGGCGGCTTCTGCGCTGCTGCTGATGGGAGGGGGGCTCCTGTGTTGGAACTTGCCCTCCGAAAGACGAGCAGCTCCACTACGTACCCAAGTTCACACCCGTGAAGACGGCGTCCACGTCCAGAGAATATATGAAGTCCCCTTCCACATCCAGAGAGTATGTGTGAGACGGTTTCAGATCCCTGGATATCACCAGCCTTGATATTTTATGGAATAACAGCTTGTTGTGGAGGTTTGTCACAGCTGATATTTTATCAGGTGAAGAAAAGGCCAGAAACTACGGCCGCATTCCATTTAGTTGCTTTGTTGGGATAATTGTCTTGTTGTCCCACATGGTTGGAATCAAGCCGTTAGCAATGTTCCCACTGAGCTGATTCTGCTTTTTTATTTTGAAGATTGCTAAAAAAAAAAAAAAAAAAAAAAAAACTTGCACTCCCTTTTAAATCAAAGTGCAGTTTGAAATCTTCATATTTTTGCTGATTGTGACTGGGACTCTATTCTGGTTGTAAATATCTACTCAGATCTTCATGAGGACTTCACCACATCTTCAGTTAGCTTAATAATGTGTTAAATGTAATTTGCTCCGTTTATAAAACAGAATCTGATCCCATATAAATCATCATAATTACCCGATATGTTTATTTCTCTGTTCCAAGAATCCTGAAAGAAGTCAAAGCTCCAGTAGACATAAAGTCTACTTTAAGTTCTCGGACTTAAACCAGCCTGTTCATTTTTATTTCATTTTTTTTTTGACTCACTATATTGACTTGTATTTGCTCATCTTTTCTGTTTTGTTGAGGTGTTTGGTTGTTGGTGAGAAAGTTGTCTTTATGTAATTGTGCTGTTGTTTCTAAGTATTTTTAAAAATATATATTTTTAAGCATTTTTAGGATCCTCCTTCCCTTTTCTTGATTAGCAGATCCACCTTCCTTTATCTATAACTTCTACTTAGCCAGGATTGTGTCTATCTTTATGACAAAGTGGACGTGTTTTAATTGCTCTGTTATATGCGCATATATGTATATATACATATATATATATATATAATATATATATATATATATATATATCATATATATATATATATATATATATATATATATATATATATATATATATATATATATATATGTTTCTTTGTAAACCTTCAAATTCCTATTATTCTGAACTTGCTGCTGTGGCTTGTAACGTTCTGTCTCTGTAAATAAACTGTCTTGTAACTGGATGATCAATGTTTAGTCCTGTCAAGACCATTACGGTAAACTTAGCTAAAACTGAATGACGCTTTACTTTTCCGCCTAAAGGGGGATTATATTGTAGCATAGCCATTTCCAAACTTCAGAATACAAAGGCCCAATTTGAAATGTAAAAAATCTCTGCGGCCCACCCAAATCTTTAAACACAGCTTTAATCAACAAACAAGACTAAAAGCTAGATTCCAATATTAGTGTAATGCAGTGATTCCCAAAGTGTGGGCCGCGGCCCCCTGGTGGGCCGTCGTGGGACTGCAGGTGGGCCGTGAGAGGTCATTAAAATTAAACAAATATGTTTTAAATTCTCGATCTTTTTTAAATATAATTTTAATGACTGTAAAATATTAACGACATGATTTAAAAACATTAAGAAGTAACCAAACAAACCAGTTATGTGTTATTCTACCATCATCTTAACTTAATATGACAAGTGTCACCTTATTTGTTGACCCCTTACATTAATATCGAATCATGGTTCCTGGTCCTGTATGTTGATCACAGTTGTGATTAAAGGTTTTGGTGGGCCGCAGAGATTTTTCACATTTCAAATTGGGCCTTGGTATTCTGAAGTTTGGGAATGGCTGCTGTAAGGGGTCAACAACTAAGATGACGCTTGTCACTTGTCATGTTAAGTTAAGATGACAGTAGAATAACACTCAATTGGTTTTTGTTATTTCTATATATTTTTAAAATCATGTAATACATATTTTACAGTAATTAACAACTTTTTTTTTTTAAATCGAGGATTTAAAACATATTTCTTTATTTTTAATGACCTCTCGTGGCCCACCTGCAGTACCACGACGGGCCACCAGGGGGCCGCGGCCCACACTTTGGGAATCTCTTTTGTAGCAGAATTAATTATTAAGTAAAAATGATATTTAAACAAAACAACGGATTGAAAAAAGAAAGCAAATAAATAAAAATAATTTGGCAAACTGTTTTTGGAAATTTGGAAGTGTAACAAAAAGAAAGGTGAGGTTGAAATAATCAGAGATACGATGATATCGCATGCTGCGTTGGCAGGTGATAAAGGTGAACTCTCAGTAGGCAGCACCGACAGAAACTCACAGCCATCAGTTTAAGATTTAGGGTGCAGACATGCTCCTTCACAGCATCATCTCCTGGAATACACCATCTGTGGTTTACAAGCACTGCAGTCCCTCCCCCATTACTCCTACCAGTCTGCCTGCAGTCTCCGTTCGTATGGTCTGAAATCCTTACAGAGGGGTGTTGGAGTCCAGAATGTTCTACCAACAGCCACATCTGTGAGAGCTTTCATAATATCCCTGTTGCATCCACATTGCCGCTGAGTCCATTTCATTTACCAGAAATCTCGCACTCCCCACAACGAGCAACGGGGAAGAACAATAAACGTCATCCTCCTTTCTATCCATTTAACTGTTTAATCTACACCCTCAGCATCGCTTCTGCAGCCAATCCGGATTTTCAATCTCCTCCCAGGGATTATTTGGATTTTGGAAAGCTCAGTCAGCCGCTACCGCATGTAAACAACTTTTCTTTCTCTCGATAAACAATACACGCGAGAACATAGGACGTAAACAGTTCAATTAAACTTTATTCATACTGCCTCTATCACAATACAAATTCTCTTGTGAGCATGAGCCCCAAGCAAATATGATCAACTTTAAATAATATCATTAAATTCTAATTAAAGAAGGGATGGCAAGTAAAAAACAAGTAAAAAAAAACAAACAAAAGCCTGTAAACCAAATAAGGAAGTGAGAGATTTGTTTGAGTATCAATGAGCAGGTAAGGAAATAGTGGTCAGAGCAGTATCAGCTGACAGACGTGTGTGTCATCAGTGTTTTTCTACTGACGTTTCTGTCATCAGACCTTTGTGGGGGATTTTTAACACAGATTGTTTTCGACATTATAATTATTCTCTCTTCAGCTGGTGGCTCGTCATCAGTCTCAAATAAGATCTTGATCGTTGTACAAGTTTGCTTTTTACATTTTTCTTGTTCAACAGGAAATACCAATTCGCGTTTTGTTTCTTATCTGTGTTTGGTTCGTGCGTCATGGCGTCTGCTGCATTTCTTTCTTAACTTCTACACCTCAGAATCAGAATCACCTTTATTGTCATAGTAAGTGCATTACAACGAAATTTGCGTGCATTTTACAAAAGGTACTTGTGAGGTAGACAGGAATATCAATAGTATTAAATATATTTACAGCGAAAGGAATGGCAACGTAGTAATAATTATTAAAAGTATATACAAAATACACTCGAAAGATCTTCGCTTCATTCTGCAGTTCGGTGGCTCGAAGCACGATCAGCCCACCGGCATGGGGGCTTCCTTTCCTACGACTTACTGACAGAAACTGTCTGATTGAAAAGGAGATTTAGTATTTCTGAAAAACGGCCAGATGGTTGAAGCTCAGTGTCTAAATTGCAATAATGGCATAAACTTTCACACTGGAAAGTGAAAACTAAGGAGTCTCTGCGACAAAAACAGCTTGGTATCGTTCTTGCTGTTTACCAGAGCAGCTGGAGGCAGGACTTTTGAAGTTGACGAGCATGCTGTAGCACCAGTCAAGAGTCCTATTGTTACAGCAATCATCCTTACGCGTGTTCCTCAAGGCCCAAAGCGAGGCATTGTTGAAGGGTAGGTGCCACTCCTCCCTACCTGTGAGAGGAGGAATCCTGTTTGACCAGAGGAACTCACCTGACAACAGCACGGCCCTTCTCCTTCACATTCTGCGAGAAAACAGCCAGCGAGAGGCTGCTCTCTCCCTCCGCGGACCGAGCCACCATGTCGAGGATTGGCAAGGAAGTGGCGGGCCAGGTCCTCAGCTTCGTGGGCCTGGTTCTGGCAGCCGTGACCTGCGGGATCCCCATGTGGAGGGTGACGTCCTACATCGGAGCCAACATCGTGACGGGCCAGATAGTGTGGGACGGTCTGTGGATGAACTGTGTGATGCAGAGCACCGGCCAGATGCAGTGCAGGCTGAACGAGTCCGTGATGAGGCTGACCCAGGATCTGCAGGCCGCGCGAGCCCTGGTCATCATCTGCCTCGTCTTCGGGTTCGTCGGCTTCATAATATCGTTCATCGGAGCCAAGTGCACCAGCTGCCTGAATAAAGACGCGTCGAAGGCCAACGTGGTGATCATAGCCGGCTGCCTCATCATCTTATCGGCAGTCCTGATCCTGATCCCCGTCTGCTGGTCTGCAGCCATCACCATCTCGGACTTTCAGAACCCCCTGACCATCGAGACGCAGCGGAGAGAGATCGGAGCTTCCATCTACATCGGCTGGTCCTCTGCTGCGTTTCTTCTGATCGGAGGGATCATCCTGACCACCTCGTGCCCTCCTCAGAAACCCATGTACCAAGGCTACCCACAGGGACCGGGGTACCCGTACGCGCCGGCCAACCCGTCACTATACGCCCCCGTGTACGCTCCCCCGTCCAGCCGGCCGTACACGGCCTCGGGGACGTATGTCCCCAGCAAACCTTACGCGGCGCCGACCGCATACTCTGCTCGACAGTTTATCTAAAACTAAACGGACTAAACGGACTAAAATTTCTGCCATGGTGGCTTAAGGAATGTGAGTTTCCTTAAGAAATGAAAATGTCTACCAAAACACTTTAAGGCACATGTGTTTTAAGACACACTGAAGTTAATTCACTCAATCACTGTGACCTTTGATTGTTATGAGTCTTTTATATAAAGAAATGATTCTCTTTTGTGTTGATTTAGTGTTGTAGTCTTTGATGTAAGAGGAATGTTATGTCTTCATAATTCATATTTATTTCCTCGAACGTGAACTGCCTTCTTTAAAAAGTGATGCATGTTTGTTTTCTGTAAATGTCACTTTATTTTGAAGTTATTAAAAAAGAAACTTTCAATAAAATTATTGTATTTTCACCACTTGCTTGTGAAGTCATTTTACATTTAAATTAAACAAAAATCCACACAGTTTAAGTGTAAATCATAGAGGCAGAAGAAAAACTACCCTCATACACTGCAAATTATTTGGTTCTTACCTAGAAAAAAAAAACTTACATTTAGAAGCGTTCGATATTTTTTCTTGTTTTAATAATTACTTTCTTATTTTAAGTCTTCAATTTAATCAGTATAATCTTATATCAAGTAAAACTTTACTTTTTTTTGCCTCAAACAGGCAGGGAATCCTAAAATGAGACAATTAACACTTAAAATAAGATGTAATACGTTTTTCCTCCTCCTCATCAAAATAAATCTTGTTTTAAGATTAAATAACAAACTATACTTTTCTTAAATCTAGAAACAAGTGTTCCTACAATCTTAATTTAAGAAATCTTACCAAGTGAATTTATCTTGCTGCATGGACAGATTTTTTTCACTTGTTTTGAGAACCTTTTTCCTTAGTTGTAATGTTTTTATCTTGTTTGAAGACCCACTTTTTTTGCATTGTAAATCTCTGATAACTGCTGGCTACTTTTGAAATTTGTACTAAGCCAATACAATAAAAAATAATGGTCTAATTGGCTATTCTAGTAGCGACCACACAGGGGTCTTTTAAATCCACATTTTCTGTCTGAATATAATCAGTTGCAGCTCTTTCACGCCGTCTGTATGAAAATTAAACCATTTCTTGTGAGTGACTGACAACTAAATAGAAGTGAAGCCTAAAAGCAGGAAAAAGCTCCATAAACGGAGAATGTTATTTACATCCGGTGAAACTCCCCGTCCACCCCCTTTACTTTTGGGTTTTATTTTGAACCTGAAACCAGGTGACGTCACAGCGAGCTGACCAATAAGCGCCCCGCTACAGGCGCCGCATCTTTTGAACGAGTAAAAAAATGTGCTTCCGTTTGTGAGAGCTGATTTGCATACGGGACTTTAAACTGATGTGCATCTCGTCGAAACTGTGCCTCGTCCACTCGCAAACAATGCGACGGATCTTGTTGGACAGGAAAGATCTTTGAATTCGCTGGTTTCAGGTCAGAGGGGAGGATGCTTTGGCTCCACCTTCAAGACACATCCTTATAACCGAAGGAAGTCTGCAACCATTTTCATTCCACTTTGCAACCAAAGGCGACTTGTTTCCTTCATCTTCAAGTGACTCAAACTTCACCATGGTGTCTCTGGGACGACAGATGTGGGCTTTACTCTGGCCGTCGTCGGCTTCTTGGGCTCCATCATCATCTGCGCCCTGCCGATGTGGAAGGTGACGGCCTTCATCGGCGCCAACATCGTGACAGCGCAGGTCATCTGGGAAGGCCTGTGGATGAACTGCGTGACGCAGAGCACAGGCCAGATGCAGTGCAAGATCTACGACTCCCTGCTGGCGCTGCCTCAGGATCTCCAGGCCGCCAGGGCCCTCGTGGTCATCGCCATCATCGTTGCCGCTTTTGGGGTCATTCTGGGAGTGGTCGGAGGGAAGTGCACCAACTTTGTGGAGGACAAACAAACCAAAGCCAGGGTGGCCATTGCCGCTGGGGCGATCTTCATCTGCGCCGGCGTTCTCGTCCTCATCCCCGTGTGCTGGTCCGCCCACACCATCATCAGGGATTTCTACAACCCCATGCTCATCAACGCCCAGAAGAGAGAGCTGGGCGCCGCGCTCTACGTGGGCTGGGGCACGGCTGCGCTCCTCATCCTGGGCGGAGGTCTCCTCTGCAGCTCCTGCCCCCCCAACGAAGGCCCGGAGTATCCGGTCAAATACGCCGAAACCAAGTACTCCGCCGCCAGGTCGGCAGCCACCAGCCGGGCCTACGTCTGAAAGCTCCCATCCGCCGACAGACTGAGACTGTAAATTATTTTAATGTTCTTGAGTAACCGCCTTCATTTTGAGCTTTTTGACAGCACCACGGGTCATGTGACTGAGACGCTCTGGGACAGGGATTCTTCAGAGAAACCCACTGAAGAAAAGACAGTTGGCGTGGTGTTGATTGTGAGAACGGCTTTGAAACTCCTCCAGAGTTGCAAATGAACGGCATTTATAAGTTAAGCTTGTATTCCACCTGTTTGTTCTCTGAATGTCCGCTGGCGGGTCTAACCTGCCCGGCGAGCTTGTAGACGTCCACAAAGGGCTACTGTGGAGGAAGAATTGTACAGTACCATGATGTAATGTGAGTTTATGTGAAGGATTTTACAAACGTGTTTATTCTGAAGCAATAACCACAACTGAAATCGCTTATTTGTAATAAAATCTTTACATTATGTTATTTTTGCCTGATTTTATCTTATTTTTGATCAAAATGTGGGGCAGGGAGAGTGAGTTTACTTCTTTTATGGATTTAGATTCAAATTTTCAAAGTTGGCAACGAGTTAAATTTAAATCATAACGACCGCATTTTAAACGGTCGGCACGTTCGCTGACCGTTTAAAATGCGGTCGTTGTGATTTAAATTCAGCGACGTCACAAGTCATATGAGCAGCAGAGAGCAGTGGAGGAACAAAGCGCCTCTAAAAACATCCAACAGGTTCGACCAGTTTTACGGTTTTGTCCAGACCAACAGCACTTACAGTGTGGAGTTCTTCCTTATTAGGTACATTAAATATACAGGTGTATTTAAAAAATTAAACTCACCCTATTCATCCTTCAGTGTTCGTTCAGTGTTGTTGCCAACACTCTGAAGAGCATTTAAAAGTGTAAGGTCATCCATAAATAATCCAGTCCAGCCAACAGCATGGCAACACATGTAATATTTGTTAATTAATTAATTAATGCGGCGATTTTCAAAGTGGGAGCCGCGGCCCCCTGGTGGGACCGACGTGGTACTCCAAGTCATTAAAATTAAATATTTTTAATTACTGTAAAACATTCATGACATGATTAAAAAAAATTCTGAGTGTCATCTTAACTTAATATGACGAGTGTCACATTATTTGTCGACCCCTCACATGAGTCAGACCGTAGCTTCTAGTCCTGTATGTTGATCACAGTTGTGATTAAAGATTTAAAGGTAAGTTTAGGAATGGCTGATTTAATGGGTTTATTAAAGACTGTCCCCTCAAGAAAAACCAGTCTGGAAAAAAATGTCTCTAAATGGTGCAACCTGTTGTCTCTCCTTTCAGGGCAGCTGTCAAACCGGTCCCTCAAACCTACTTTTCCCTAAATTATAACCTCCTAAAATATAAGTAATAAGGTTTCTGGTGGAGCATAACCCTGATGTAACACAAATAGTCTTTACAACAACGAGAATAAGACGTTTTCCTTTCCCGTTCAGGTTAGCGCTGCTGACCACAGCTTACAGGAAAAGATGCGTGCTGTCCCACTGTCCTCTGAATCATCACGGATATGATGTCAGCATAGCGTTTGAGCATTTGTTTGTCCTGTGTGGACACACCCTGATGTGTTGTCACTCGGTACCTGGTATCACATTCCTGAGCTGGTTTCTGATACGAGTAAATCTCTCTAATGTCTGTGGCTTTTCCATCCTCCCTGTCATTTTTGTTCAGCTCATCTCCTCCTGATCTTTCATTTTGGTTTTGTGATTTTGTTGTCCCTCGGTCTGAGCGTTGCCTCTTCACTAGAGTGCTGTCGTTTGCCAGTTTCATGCTACAGGTGTCGTCTGTCAGCCTCCTTTGTCAACAGATTGCTGTCTCTGCAACTGTTTCCTTGTTCCTCGTTGGTTCGTCTGCATCCCCTGAGCTTCACACCTTTCACACTAAACAACTGGCTCGCATTGTTTCTTGCAGACTTTTACCTCTTGATTTGCACATCGGTGGGCTTCCTGCAGTGTTTTTTGTTTGTTTGTTTATGTAAAAATATCAAAACGCAAGACACTGGTCTTAAATTCCTCTGCGCTGAATCCCAGTATGCTTCCAGGACTGATTTTAATTTTGGCTGTCCTTGCTGACCTCTAGGTTTTATAAGAGCCTGCTGGTATTTACTCTGAGATTCAGAGGACTCTTATCTGTGTCTGTAACAAGGTAATAACTGGAGAGGAGGAATTTGCTGCAGGGTCAGAGATGTCTTTTGAAGTCCTCCTTATCTTTTCCTGATTTAAATTCAGTTGAATTTTAGTTGCTTTAATGACTTGTGACTTTTTGTTTTTCCCCCGTAGCGCTGGTGCGGTCCATAATCGTTGTGAATACAGCACAGACGTTGCAATACTTCCTTGTGTAAATGGTAAAGAAGGCAAAGCCTCTGGCAGTGACGGAGACAAGCAAATAAGAGGTTTACAGCGGCAGGAGGTGGTGAGATCCCAGAATTCAACGCGGTGAAGCGATGAATTCACACGTCAGGCCTTCCTTCAGTAGTTGAAGCGTGTACGGAGGCTGCGTTCCTCTCGCAGTGGTCCAAGGTTCGATTCCCGGCCTACAACGCTTTGCTGGGTGTCTTCCTCCCTCTCTCTGCCCCAGGTTACACATCCCTCTTCTATCCAATGAAATCTCACACGGAGGCAAGACTCATTCAAAGCACGCGGGTTACTTGTGTAGTGAGCAGGAATGAAATTGGTTGGTTTTGGTATGACGTAGAAACGTCAGAAACACCCCCCCAAAGGCATTACCGCAGCACTGGTGTATGAATCCAACAAACCCTCCACACGGCTCATAAAACATCATCCTAAGAGGAAAAAAAAAAATCACAGAAAACTAGTTTGAATAAAATACTAGGGCTGGGCAACGATTAAATTTTTTAATCGCGATTAATCGCATGATTTCCCTGATTAATCACGATTAATCGCATTATATATGCAAAATCAAATAATGAATTCAAAAGTAGTGTAAAGGTCACTTTTATTTAAATGTTCTGCTGCCATATGAACTAAAGTGTCATAACATTTGTTGTTCAAACACTTTTAACATCAGCACTTGTCAGTAACACATATTTAGTGTAAATCTCATCTTAAAAAATGTAAAATAAAATAAAGCTTATTGCCACTACCAGGGCATTAATGTCATCCTGTTTTTATAAAAATAAAAAAAAGTCTATAAACAAAATCCAACAAAATGATTGTGTCTCAGCACAATCAGAACATTAAAACAGGTAATTTCTGAGGTAACAGCAGAAACTTTTAACGGGGAGTTCAACTTGTCAGTTGTTACAAATAACCTTGTTTCTGTTGAATCCTCCGTCTGGGAGAACTTTAAAATGAAAATGTCCATGTTAAAGTTCAGTAACTTTACCAATCCTTGTATCAATCAGAAAAAAAAAAATTAAAAAGTGACATTTTATTAAGTTTTTCCTTTTTTTAATCTAACACAAAAAAACGGAAAAAAAAATGCCAGTTTTTTTATATTTCAATTTTAGACTTGGATCAAAAATACGAAATTAAAAAATGGGTCACAGGACTGAATTAGTTTTATAATGGAGGACTGGACTTTCTGTTGTCATTACACATCTGTGCCACTAGATGGAGCCTCACTGCAGTAACCAGCTAGAGAACAGCAGGACAGTGAACACATGGAGCAGATCTGATGGAACATGGAGGAATGACCACAAAGTTTTGTTGCAGTGCAGAATTTTCTTTCAGACAGAATTGTTAATATTTCTACCTGAGTTGCTACCTGAACTGTAAAGTTCACAGGTTTTTACCGTTCTCCATGTCTGTTTTAGCTTTTCCACATGTTTACCTGCTAATTGTCTTCCGGTTCCGCAGCAGCCAGTAACAGACTTTTCAAAACAAAAGCATGTGAGCGATATGCGTTAACGCGTGATAAAATAAATGTTGCCGTTAACAAATTAATGAGTTATAACACAATATTAACACAATATTAACGCGATAATAACGCGATAATAGTGCGTTAACTTGCCCAGCCCTATAAAATACATCCCACTCAGTCATTAGTCGGGACATCAGTCACAGGTAAAAAAAAACAAAGTAGACGGCTCGATTGGCTCATCAATACAAGAAACGATATTCAGTGAGTCAGCCAACAATAATAAGATATTACTCAGTTGTCCAGCAAGAAGATGACGAGTACAGCGTCGGGCCTTTATCTGGAGACCTTTATCTGGGCTCAGTCACTCTCTCCTTTTGTCTTCAGATCAGCTTTTTCAGCAAACTGGACCATGAAGTTTCTTAGTGCAGTCGGGTTTGCTGCAACAGTGGGAGGAGCTTCACTCACCTTAATAGAAGCCAGCGAAGCATCAAATAGATTTTGAAACCATAATTAAATGTTATGCCGTTCTATTTCAACATACACTTGTTTTTTTTGTGTCATTTGTGTCGCCTGTACTGACCCCTTGAGCCTCTTTGTCTTGATTTTATTGCGTGAAGTCTTTGAGGTGTTTCTGCCCGCGGTTGTGTTCAACAAGAACTTGCCTTAACCCCGGCTTTAGATGGATCATTTATGTGACTATTAAAAAGAATTTAGTTCGGTGGCTTGTTGTGGGGGCTATTCAAGGAAATGCTTGCCAAATTTGTGATGCGAACGTAATTTGTCTTAACGTCTCCAGGAGCGCATGTGCAATAGTCCCACTCATCTCCACCCAGGGGAACTATTGAAACCCCAACTTTTATTGTCCTTGTGCAGAAAAAACCTGCAGGGCTGGATTTGGCAGGCCTTCTAACGTTTCCTCAGCAGCTTGGCTTTCACACCACCCCATTCCTCTGCTGCTTCGAATTCTCGTGTGCACCTGATCAGGTATTCTCTCAGAGACGCTCACGGAGACGCAGCGATGGCTTCCATGGGGATGCAGATGGTGGGCTGCACCCTGGCCCTCTTCGGCTGGATCGGGGTGCTCATCGTCTGCGCCACGCCCATGTGGCGGGTCACGGCTTTCATTGGCAGCAACATAGTGACATCGCAGACCGTCTGGGAGGGCATCTGGATGAGCTGCGTGGTGCAGAGCACCGGCCAGATGCAGTGCAAGGTGTACGACTCCATGCTGGCTCTGAGCACAGATCTCCAGGGGGCCCGGGCCCTGGTGGTGGTTTCCATCGTCGCTGGCGTCGTGGGACTCCTCGTCGCCTTCGTCGGTGGAAAGTGCACGAATTTTATTCCTGAAGAGAGGGCCAAGGCGAGGGCCTCGGTGGCAGCAGGCGTAGTGCTGATCATCAGCGGCGTCCTCTGCCTCGTCCCCGTTTCCTGGACCGCCAGCATCATCATACGGGACTTCTACAACCCCCTGGTCATTGACGCGCAGAAAAGAGAGATCGGGGCTTCTCTGTACGTTGGCTGGGGCGCCGCGGCCCTCTTGATCCTGGGAGGGGCGCTGCTGTGCGCCAGCTGCCCGCCCAGAGAGGACGGCGCCCCCTCCGTGAGGTACCTCCTAAACAAGTCCGGAGGAGACAGTAAAGGAGAGTCATTCCAGTCTGCCACGCCAACAAAGACCTACATCTGAATTTTTTTAGCTACGCTCCAAAACTGCCCTGAAGAAACAAAAGAAACTTGGTGGTAATCACCTGTTGAGAAACACAGTGGGAAACCTGGAATGAAGGAAAGCTGCACTTTATCCTCATCAGACAATCACAGTTGAAATGAAGACTCTTCTTGTCTGAGACTCTTGGTAGTAAAGATTTTATGTTTATTGACTTGTGGCTGTTTTCTATCATTTGATCTCAATAAAAGATGTTGCATTTCACTTTTTCCCTGGGTTGAAGCTTGTTTATTTGCTTTTGGAAACACGTCTGTAGTTATTTAAGCCAAACCCTGAGAAAACCTGTTTGTCAGGAACTTACCAGATCACTATGGTGGGAGCAGAAAAATGATGACTCACAGAGACTCAGGATCTGCTCTACGTCTCGCTTCATGAAGCGTCAAATCAAGTTTTAATCAGCTGGGGACTGCACGAGAAGAAAGCTAAATGAATTTAAAAGGGTGAACGTTTTCCCGTCAGAATCTTAAAACACTTTGAGTTGGTGTTGCGAGATTCATCTTGAAATGTTGATGTTGTCAGTTCGTGGCCCGACCTGCCTGACAGGAGTGTTTATCTTCTTCTTTTTTTTTTTTCCTCACGTCATCCAGCTGCAGGCCAGAGAGAAGCCGGTGTCAGATTACATGAACGTTACAGGGAGTGTGTGAAGAATTCATGACCTTCAGAACAACACGTTTCTCCACAAGACTTCCTGCCCTTTAACATTTCTCTGCAAAGTGTCGCGGCGTGACCGCGGGAAGAGAACGAAGGGACGCTGGTATCAGCAAACACCTCAAACTGACAAGGAGAGGCGCAGACGTGGAGTCTCTGTGGACAAATAAATCCCACATTTGATGGTGTTTGTCAGATTAATGCCCACAGCTGTAACCATCTGAAACAACTGTTTCGGGGAAGTGACAGTTACTGCAACATCTGATTTACCTCTGGGGATTCATTAAGTATTACTCTACTGAACTCATATGATAAAAATTCCCCAAAATGTGTCAAGTCACTTGTAATTATTCACCTTGCTCAAAGATTTTCTGTCTGAATTAGATCCAGCTCACCACAACCAGGGTAGAAACAGCCTTTGTCACACTGCCATCTAGTGGACGTCCACCGCCTCCATTGCTGGAAAGTCCTTGCATGTTTGCCTCGTGATGTCACAGACAAGAATTAACTTGTTACTGACATCAAGAAATATGACAGACAAATGTAGAGCAGCTGAAATGAGGCGTCATCCGGAGCTGGGAACGTTTTACCTTCAAATATTAAGATTTAAATATGTTCAATATGATGACTTGTTTCTGTCCTGTTTTCCAGATTTCCCACGGTTGCTTTCTGTACACGTCAACAGCTATGAATGGCTCAAAATGATCCTCATCTGTAGGGCTGTAGCAATACACTAATCTTGCGATACGATACGATACATGATATACGGCTCATGATACAATATATATCGATATTCATCTTACAATACATTTACATCATTTTCCGAAAGATTTTAAAGGGACAAAGTGATGTTGGTGACATCTTGTGAGTGTTTCATATGACTTTGTTTGAATAGTAATTTAACTGAAAGCATCAATTACACATTACAGTGATCCCTTATTTTTTGTAGTTAATGGGGACCGGTGCCCCCCTAACGAAAATCAAAATCTGCAAACAGGAGCCGGAGCCCCCCGAGCCTAAATAATGTGTTTAAAATATGTTTAAAAACCCCCAAAAAGTAGCGAGACACTGCAGCGAAACAAGACAAAGGCTCAACTGTGGTCTTTCTGTTACCTTCACAGCCTCTGGTCTCTTTTTGGCTCGTAATTAGCGGCTAACACGCTAACAACAACAACAAAAGAAACAGTCTGGTTTTCTCTGCATGGAACGGGAACTTTATTCTGGTACTGCAGGAACTTGTAACATCGCACAGGTTGTATTGTTGGGCTCCTGTCGGTTAACAGAGAATGTAAATCTATACACGCTGGGCTGCTGTTGATGCTCACTACACTTTTCATCTAACCTCGTTTTCTTCTGCCGTCCCACGACACACACACACCATTACCCATAAGGCCACCTTCTTAAAGGGGCCAGGCTGGCTCACATTATTTCTTCGCTGTGAGAGAACGCACACAACATCCTGTGATGTTTCCGCAATTTTTTCTTATATTTTCTTATATTGTATATTTCTGAAAAATCCACGAATAACTAAAACCGCGGAACTTAAAGTGCAAATTGGCGAGGGATCACTGTACATGGCTGACAGGCAGCTTGCAACTGCTGGACAAAATGAATAAAAGATTTGTTGAGAAAAATAGTTTCATTTATTTAAACAGTGCAAATTGTTGCTTGCAAGCTTTTAAAGGTGGGACACGGAGGTTTAGAAAGAAGCTTAGAATATCGATACCCGCGGCTGAAAAATTCAATTCTCTCTGGGGAAATAAAATATCGATATATATCGCAGAATCGATAAAATCATTCAGCTCTAGTCATCTGTATAACACGTGGACGTGTCCCTTTCTGAACGCAGTCTCACGCTCTTGTCAACCTTCTGTGTTCGGCAGGTGAATCCTCGCCGTCCGCCATGGCCGTGGAGGAGCTGGGCATCAGCCTGTCGATGACGGGCCTCGCCGGGACCATCCTCATCTGCGCTCTGCCCATGTGGAAGGTGACGGCATTCATCGGCACCCACCTGGTGGTCATGCAGGTGTTCTGGGAGGGTCTGTGGATGACCTGCGTCAGCGAGTACACGGGCCAGCTGCAGTGCAAGCTCTACGACGCTCTGCTGGACCTGTCGCCGGACCTGCAGGCGGCGCGTGGCCTCATCTGCATCAGCCTGGTGCTGGGCTGCCTGGGCTTCCTCGTCTTCATCCTGGGGGCGCGCTGCACCAACTGCCTGAGCCACCCGCGGATCAAGGCCAGGGTGGTGCTCAGCTCCGGGGCCATCTTCTGCCTGGCGGCCCTCACCGCTATGGTCGCCGTGTCGTGGACGGCGAACGCCATCATCGCTGACTTTCACAACCCCCGCGTCCCCGAGGTGCTGAAGAGGGAGCTGGGAGCGGCCATTTACATCGGCTTTGTGACGTCCGGGCTGCTATTCTGCGGGGGGGCCGTTCTGTGCTCGAGCTGCCCTCCGCAGGGGAGCCCGGTTCCCCTCCAGTGGGTACATGCTAGCCAAGACGCCCACTCGCAGCAGCTACGCCATCAAGAACTATGTGTGACGCGGCGTCACAGTGTGTTACAATGACGCCCAACTGTCCTTATTAAAAAAAAATGAAAAGCTGTAGACCACTATCAAAAGTTAAATCTATCTGCAGACATTCACTGATGTTCTGATATCTTGTGTTTGTAGTTTAATTACCTTCTCTGTGTGGGGTAAATGTATTTTAACCGTAACATACGGTGACAGATGTTTCAGACCGTTTAAATGTTTTTATAATTTGACATGTCAGGTTAATTCTATTAACAGAAGTATTCAGGTGTTTTCTTGCTTCTAAGTGAAACTTTGGCAGCTTGGGTAGTAAAGTAACGAGGCATAAGTCAGGATCACCCAGTTTTAACGAGTCTGAACAGAACTACACAGCTGTTTTCACCTCCAGCAGTTTCAGAGTTTCTCTGCAGTCACTTCTGTTTCCTTGCTTATATGCAAAGTCATGCTCCATGTTGTTCTACATTTCTATGCATCCATCTTTCCCGCCACCACTGAGGGTTAGGGGGTGAGTATTGGCAAGGACCTCGCAATACGATATGTATCATGATACTTGGGTCACGATACAATATTATTCGCGATATATTGCGATATTCTACCCAGTTAATATCAAAATTAAAATGTAGAGATGAAAAATCAATCTGTACACAGTGATCACTTGCCAATTCGTGCTGTAAGTTCCGCAGTTTTAGTTATTCACAGATTTTTTCAGAAATATTTAATATAAAAAAAATATCATGAAAATATTGCAGAAATAGATTCTAGAGAGACACTCTAGAATCTGTGTGCTGATTGGCCGAGACGCAACACAGGATGTTGTGCGCGTTTTCTCACGGACGAAAAAATGTTGTAACAGAAAGACCACAGTTGAGCCTTTGTCTTGTTTTGCTGCATTGCGGTTTTTAAACATATTTTAAACACATTATTGAGGCTCGGGGGGGCTCCGGCTCCAGTTCGCGGATTTTGATTTTCAAGCAGGGGGGGCGGTCCCCATTAACAGTGAAAAATAAGGGATCACTGTATGTTCATCAGATGATATTGATCATTCAGAGGACAAATTGAGTCAAAACTATTTGCTTCAAAACAACCTATTTATTAAATAGGTTGTTTTGAAATTCTTTGAAATTGAACATTGAAATTGTTCATTTAAAAAATCGATATTAGGAGCTGAAAAATCGATATAATATTGGGCGGCCGAAAATCGCGAGGTATTGCCAAATCGATTTTTTTTCACACCCCTACTGAGGGTCCTCCAGTCCCCGTTGCAGGAGATAGCGTCCGCATGATGATGCCAGCCATCACCGTGTTTGACCATAGGGATGGCGTCAGTGAGCTGCTTTGCTCCACATGTGTCACCGCGGCCGAACAGTTCAATCTTTGTTTCCCCGGAGCAGAGAAATCTTCTTCTCGTGGTCTGTGAGTCATTCATGCGCCCTCTTGCCAAACTCCCAGGAGGCCGTTTCATCAAAGAACGGCTTCTGTTTCCTCAGTGGAGGCCTGATTAGTGGACAACTGACAGCTGTCCAGCTCTGAGCTCTGGATCTTGATTTTGGTGACTTTTCTGATCCCGTCACCTCGCCCCTCATCACCAGTTACTTGTCTGGTTAGTCAGATCTTTAAATGTTGCAGTAATGTTCTTGCACCCTTCCTCGTCTGTTAAAAATCCGCAAAGAACTAAAACTGCAAAACTCAAACCGCGAATTGGCGAGGGATCACTGTATCATTTATAACCCCCCTAACTGAACGTACGTGTTCCCGTCCAGCTAACATGTTTTAGTGTTTTAAATCTAAGACGTAATGGCGACTCTTTGTATTGCAACAATAAAAAAAGATAAAACTGTGTCATCTGAATTCCTCATTCTGAGTCATCTTGAGGCATGCTGGGAAAAAAAACAGAAGTGCCAAATCCACGTCAGGAGGCTGCAGAGTTCACCGTCCTCTGTCTCTGCAGCAATAACAACAGTCTCACATGAGTTTTGTGTTTGAACGATTGAACTGCGTCCGTACACATTCAACGAGGTTTAAACTGAGAACCAGGACAGTGGCGGCTTTGTTTTAGTCCCTTAAACTCAGAGAGAAAGGGTTTGTTTTGAAACCATGGCAGAGCAAACAGAGGGACTTCCCTCCTCCACCCAGCTGCAGACGCCTCCTTTTCAAGAACGCCAGAGAACTGGTTTCCCCTCTCCCCGAGCAGGCATGCAAAACAGCCGCACACACCGCCTCACATGTGCACGCACACATTAAAACAACACCCCACCCCCGTCGCTCTGGCAGCCGGGCCGCCGGCGCAGAGGAGGCAGACGAGGCCGGCCGGAGTCATGCAGCGGCAGCTGGAGCTCGCCGCCTTCGTCCTGGCCATCACCGGGTGGCTGTGCTCCGTCCTGACGCGCTGCCTGGCCCTGTGGAAGGTGAGCGGCACGCTGGACAACACCACGGCCACCCTGCCGGCCTACTGGGACGGGGTGTGGCTAGAATGGGATCACTGGGATCTGGCCCACGACGGCAGCCTGCACTGCTCCTTCTACCAGTCCCTCATGTCTCTCTCCGGGAGCTTCCGCACCTGGAGGGCCCTCGTCATGGCGGCCGTCGTCGCCGGGGCCTTCGCGTCGGTGATCGGAGTGGCGGGGGCGGTGTGGTTCCCGAAGCGCGGCCAGGTCAAAGTCTTTTCTGGTAGTCTCTTTGTGGTGTCGGGCATCCTGCTGCTGGTGCCCACGGCCTGGACGTGCCACCACAGCAGTCAGCCGCTGGAGGGCGCCGTGCTGCTGAGGAGGGACTGGGGGCCCGCCCTGTACCTCGGATGGATCTCCTTCGCCCTGATGCTGGCCGGCGGGGCGTTCCTCACCACCAGGTGCCCCGCCGTCGAGGGCCAGGCGGGGCAGCCCGACGGCGGGAGGCGCCCGACTCCGGAGGAGGAGGCGAACCACCCCCTGAGCAGGATCAACAGGACTACATTCACCAACAGCCAGTACCAGCGCAGATCAGAGCCCGTCTGAGACGACGTCGTCCCCCGAACGCTCAGTGACGAAGCTGTTTTAAGTGAAACAGGTGTGTGGACAGGTTTGAGGAACTTTAGTTGACCCTGTTCATTTTAGTAAGTAAAGCCTGAGCAACGTGTTGTGTGGGGAACTTTACGGATGCAGTTTAGAGTTACTATATGATGAGATTTATGAGCATCTTTGATGCAGCTACTGGATGTGAATGATGATGTAACTACTGTAAAGCTCCCGTACTCCGTCTGTATGGGACTGATTTGATTCGCATTAGTGCAGAAATTAGGCTTTCAAAGCTGGAGGTGGATTTACAGAGGTTGGAAATATGGAAATACAGTGATCCCTTATTTTTCACGGTTAATGGGGACCGGCATGGGCGAGGCTAGCCCTTTATTAGGGGTGCTTGAGCACCCCAAAAACCTGGAGTGAGAAATGTTGTTATTCTAAAATTTTAGTTCGCATTTGACAGGCTTAGAATATGTCCAAAACTTAATCCATAGTTTGTGGTTTAAATTTATATTTTAAGAATGAAAATGAAAACGACCCCCGCCTAATGGTATCGTCCTCTTTTCACTAACGTTACTTGTGGGTTGTGGTGGGGCTCATTGGGGGCTCAGCACCCCTAAAGCTCTGACCCTAGAATCGCCCCAGGGGACCGGCGCCCCCCTGCGAAAATCAAAATCCGCGAACTGGAGCCGGAGCCCCCCCGAGCCTCAATAATGTGTTTAAAATATGTTTAAAAACCGCAAAAAAGTAGCGAGACACTGCAGTGAAACAAGACAAAGGCTCAACTGTGGTCTTTCTGTTACCTTCACAGCCTCTGGTCTCTGAACCGTAGTAAACAAACCACTGCTATTGTGCTATTTTTGGCTCGTAATTAGCGGCTAACATGCTAACAACAACAAAACAAAAAGTCTGGTTTTCTCCGCATGAAACGGGAAGTTTATTCTGGCACTGCAGATCATCTGTAGGGTTGTAGCGATACACTAATCTTGCGATACGATACGATACACAATATTCGGCTTATGATAAGATATATATCAATATTCATCTTACAATACATTTACATAATTTTCCGAAAGATTTTAAAGGGACAAAGTGATTTTGATGACATCTTGTGAGTGTTCCAATGACTTTGTTTGAATTAATTTAACTGAAAGCATCAATTACACATTACAGTGATCCCTTATTTTTAGCAGTTAAAGGGGACTGGTGCCCCTCCGCGAAAATCAAAATCTGCGAACAGGAGCCGGAACCCCCTGAGCCTAAATAATGTGTTTAAAATATGTTTAAAAACCGGAAAAAAAGTAGCGAGGCACTGCAGCGAAACAAGACAAAGGCTCAACTGTGGTCTTTCTGTTTCCTTCACAGCCTCTGGTCTCTGAACTGTAGTAAACAAACCGCTGCTATTGTGCTATTTTTGGCTCGTAATTAGCGGCTAACGCGCTAACAACAAGAAAAGAAAAAGTCCGGTTTTCTCTGCATGGAACGAGAACTTTATTCTGGCACTGCAGGAACTTGTAACATCACACAGGTTGTATTGTTGGGCTCCTGTCGGTTAACAGAGAATGTAAATCTATACACGCTGGGCTGCTGTTGATGCTCTACGACGGAGTATCAGGGCCACACTGAGAAAAAAAAATTGTGGGCAATGATTTTTTTTTTCATTCCTCACTTACGAGAAGAAAGTCGAAATGTTGAGAATAAAGTCAAAATGTCAAGAATAAAGACAAAATGTCGAGAATAAAGTTGAAATGTTGAGAATAAAGTCGAAATGCAGTTTCCAGAATCAGTATAGTTTCTTTTTCTGAATAGGCGAAATTTCTGACACAATCTCTTCAAAGTACAAATACTTATTATAATACTGTGTCTATGTGATAAAAGCACATAGACACAGACATTATGTTGATAGAGTAAAGCTGGTTTTAATAAATCTTTAGGACAACTTTATTCTGGAAACTGCTTTTTGACTCTATTCTCAACATTTCGACTTTCTTCTTCGTAAGTGAGGAATGAAAAAAAAAAAATCATTGCCCACAATTTTTTTTCTCAGTGTGGCCCTGATACTCCATCGTAATGTTCACTCCAGTTTTCATCTAACCCTGATTTCATTCTGCCATCCCACAACACACACACTACATTACCCATAAGGCCACCTTCTTAAAGGGGCCAGGCTGGCTCTCAACATTTCTTCGCTGTGAGAGAACGCGCACAACATCCTGTGATGTTTCCGTGATTTTTTCTTGATCTTTTTTTTTTTTTATCATATTATATATTTCTGAAAAATCAACAAATAACTAAAACCGCAGAACTTAAAGCGCGAATTGGCGAGGGATCACTGTAGTTCATTCCTACAAGAACGAAACATAGTTCTGCTTAATAGTGAACTGATTGTTCAAGGATGCAATATTTTGGACATTTTGGACAATACTGGACACGAGCACGTGCCTTGTGTTTGTCTCGGCTCGGACGCGTGTCCACGGGATCAAACGTGACCCGACAAAATCAAAAGGAGCAACGTCGGGTGGACGTTCTGCACGCTGCTGCGTTGAAGTGATGACGTTTACACGCTGCTGCGTTGAAGTGATGACGTTTACGCGCCGCTGAATCACGCTGCAGTTGTTCTGCAGGACCAGAGGAATGTGTGTTTACAGAAACCTGATTTGACTTATTTCATTATAGTTTTAACTAGTTACTCTGCAGAGCACCGACTCTGAAACATTTACACGCTCTGAGCAGTTTTATTTAACACAAGAAGAATGAGGATAATAAAAAAAGAAGAAGTAATATGTTCTGAGTAAGTTGAAAACATTCCCAGGAGCTTTATTAAAGGTGAAATGAGACTTTTCAGAACTTATGTGGGAGTTTTTAATGGGATCAGAAGCATGAAAACACAAACTGAAGAACAAGATTATAAGCAATATGTTTGGACATAATTTATTAACTCTTAACTATTTCATTTTTTCACTTTTACTGTGAGAGCATAAGAAGGAGGAGCTGGACAGAAAATCCTTCATGTTGCTCTTTTTACATTGAAGCTTTAACTTTCTGTGAAAAAAAAAAAAGACAACTAGATGGATTTAGTCATTCTCTCTTCTGGACTGTGATTTTGTGTGCGATTCCTACTTTAATAAATAAAAATATTTGATCCTCTCTTGAACCTGTTGTGCTTCAATGAGAAACAAAAAAATGTATTCCACATTTCTGAGCATGTCTTATTTCTCTACATTCCAGTGTTAATGCAAAGGGTCAAAAAAAGGTGTCACTTGTCATATTAAGTTAAGATGACAGTGGAATAACACTCAATTGGTTTGTTTTATTATTTCTAAATCATGTAATACATAATTTACAGTAATTAACAACATTTATTTTTTTTAAATTGAGGATTTAAAACGTACTTATTTTCTAATCTCTCACGGCCCACCTGCAGTACCACAACAGCCCAACCAGGGGGGCCACACTTTGGGAATCACTGATTTAGATAAATGCTCAAATAGCTCTGTAATTGTGTGTTTTTTTTTTTACAACAGTGATGCATCTTCTTGGACTTGACTCGCTGAATTGAATTTAACTTTTTGTTTTTTTTCTTCTTTTTGGCCTGGAGTTGTGCAAAGCTGTATACATTTGGAAAAAAAAAAAAAAAAACACCACCTGCATAAAATCACTCAAATATCTTGTTTAATATCCATCTGCAACAAAGCAAACTCAATCATCGCAGCTCGATATGTAATACTGGAATTAAGAATCAGGATTTCTTTTTCTCTGGGAGCAGATGGAGAAACTGTCCAAAAGCACTGACAATTAAAGAAAGAAAAAAAAAAGAATAAATAAGATTTCAGGTGAGAAGCTATTTACAGAGCAAACACCGGCACCTCCTCAGAGCTGCTGGAACATTCTTCAAATGCATTTCCCTCAGCAGGCAAATTTAATCTTTTTTCCATCAGACCAACTCTTTAAACACGGTTCTCTGTTAGAAGAGGCTGAAAATGAGCTGAATCAGAGCGTGAACGCAGTCCTTTACGGGGGGGTTTACAGGTTATGTGCCTCATAGATGTGTGTCAGCGTAGAAAAGGCGCAGAACCGCGATGGGCTGGACGACTATAGCTTCTCCTCTCCCTCCTCCACTTCCTTCAAGCTGAGAACCTCCAGAGAGCCTCTGCCTCTGGTCTCACAGCGGATCAGCTCGTCGATCTCCCTGAAGTAGCCCGGATCCACCAGACACACCTGAGAGGAAGGGGGGGGGGAAAACGACAGGTAGATTAGAGACACAGAGCATTCAGATGGAATACAGAGAACCAGAGTCCTGATAAAAGATCTCTGACCCCAGGAAGGTTTTTACAGGATGCATCTTTACTGCACCAGTTAGAGGTAAGTAACTTGAAACTAAAATCTACACTAACCGGCCAAAAGTCATCCACTCTAATATTTTGTTGGACCGCCTTTAGCTTTGATTATGTCACACATTCGCTGTGTCATTGTTTCCATAAGCTTCTGCAATGTCACCAGATTTATTTCCATCCAGCGTTTTATTAATTTTTCTCCCAGATCTATCATTGATGATGGTAGAGTCTGAGTCTCCAGAACATCCCAGAGATTCTCAACAGGGTTCAGGTCTGGACTCTGTGGTGGCCAATCCATGTGTGAAAACGATGTCTCCTGCTCCCTGAACCAGTCTTTCACAGTCTGAGCCCGATGAATCCTGGCATTGTCATCTTGGAATATGGGCGTGGCATCAGGGAAGAACAAATCCATTGATGGAATAACCTGGTCATTCAGTATATTCAGGTAGTCAGCTGACCTCATTCTTTGAGCTCATACTGTTGCTGAACCTGGACCTGACCAACTGCAGCAACCCCAGATCAGAACACTGCCCCCACAGGCTGGTACAGTAGGCGCTAGGCATGATGGGAGCATCTCTTCTTACCCTGATGCTCCCATCACTCTGGAACAGGGTCAATCTGGACTCATCAGACCACATGACCTTCTTCCATTGATCCAGAGTCCAATCTTTATGCTCCGTTAGCAAGATTGAAGCCTTTTTTTCCAGTTAGTCTCACTGGATTAGTGGTTTTCTTAAGGCTACACAGCTGTTCAGTCCCAATCCCTGGAGTTCCCTTAGCATTGTACGTTTGGAAATGCTCTTACTTTCACTATGTCCTGAGTTCTACTGTTGGTTTTCTTTGATTTGATCTCACCAAATGTCTAAGTGATCACTGATCACGATCATTGAGGATTTTTTTACCTCCTGGAAGACGATGGGTCCCCACTATCCTTCCAGTTTTTAATAATGTGTTGGACAGTTCTGAACCCAGTTTTGGTAGTTTCTGCAATCTCCTTAGATGTTTTCTCTGCTTGATGCCAATGATTTCACCCTTCTCAAACAGACAAGGGGTGAGTATTGGCAAGGACCTCGCAATACGATATGTATTGTGATACTTGGGTCACGATACGATATTATCACGATTTATTGCAATATTCTACCCAGTTAATATCAAAATTAAAAGTAGAGATGAAAAATCAAGTTGCTGTATTTGTTCATCAGATGATATTGATAATTCAGAGGACAAATTGAGTCAAAACTATTTGCTTCAAAACACCCTATTTATTGTTTATTATTAGTGTTTTTTCACATTTAATTTTTAAACTATTTAAATGTGAAAATTAAACAATTTTCCTAAAAAAAAAAAAAAAAATCGATATTAGGAGCTGAAAAATTGATATTATCTTGGGCGGCCGAAAATCGCGATATAATGCCAAATTGATTTTTTCTCATACTCCTAAAACAGAATAACATCTTTTCCACGACCACGAGAATAATTTTAATCTTAGTTAATGATATTTGCTCGGGGATCATGATCTGGGTCTCTGTAAAGCGCCTAGAGACAATTGATATTGTAACAGACGCTATACAAATAAAATTGAATTGAATTGAATTGAATTGAGAAGCAACTCGTTGCACCAGTTGGGGTTCAATAACTTGTTTCCAGCTGACAGATAATTGCTCATGCAGTAATTATCCACTAGGAGGCTTGAACCTAAGTTAAGCCCGAAAACCTATGCAAAGTTGCTAATTTCAATTTTTGTCTATGAAAAGAAGGAAAAGTTTGTTTCAAGCAATTTTAATGGGATTACAAACCAAACACCAAATTTGGTTTCTTTGCTGTTGACTTAAATATACCTAATCACATTGTAGCTTTTAGCAGGTCCATAAATTCAACCCTGCATGATCATGAATGATCCTGAGTTTAGGCTATTTTTAGGTGTCAAACTAGGGGTCATCATTATGAATGTCACACCCTAACCCACTAACTTTTGAGACCCCTTTGTATAAATACAGCGACTCTGTGGATTCATTCTCACTTTGGTCAACAGTCAAACCATTGACATGGCGAAGAAGAGGAACTGAGTGGAGACCTGCGGTTCGAATTGTGAATGCCACAGGATGGTAAAGGCTATAAATCTATAGCAAAGCAATTTCAAGTGCCAGTGGCTACAGTACAGATTATCACCAACAAGAATCCACACTTAGAGAATTTGGAAACCAAAGATGACACAAGATTGTCCAGGAAACGTAAGAGAGGTCAGCAATAATCCTAGGATAGCTATCCTGAAAAATTTAAGCGACTCTTAGTTAGGGCCTTGATAGATCCATCCTCCAGCCTAGATGTAAAAGCCAGACTAGCCTTTGCAAAGCACATCTCGACAATGATTCAAGCTTTTGGTCGTCGATGCTTGTCTGATGAGACAAAATGGAGCTTTTTGGCCACAGGGATGTGCCTTCGTTTGGAGAAGAAAAGGTGAATTCCAACCAAAGAATACAGTCCCGACAGTCAAGCATGTGGTGGAAGCATTATGCTTTGGGGATGTTTCTCCGCCAGTGGGCCTGGCAATCTCATCAAAGTGAATGCATGAAAAGGAACAATCGAGATATTGGAGGAAAAATCAAAGTTGCAGAAAAACTTATCTGGGCAATTCAGCAGGACAATGATCCTAAACAACAGCGAAAGTGTCAAAAAATTGACAATAATTGAATGTTTGGAGTGGCCAAGCCAGAACTGAACGATTGAAATCGTGGAGGGAGCAGCAAGGAGTTGGAGACCTTCTCAAAAGAGGAATGGGCAAAAATCCCTGCTGAAGTCTGCAGAACCTGATCAGCAACTACCGAAATCGTTTGCAAGCTGTCATTGCAAATAAGGCATGCCATTGATTATTAATCATGGGGTATGAATATTTGGCATGCATAAAAATGCAAAATTTTGATTATGTATCCTTTGTGTCAACAGCAAGACATCAAATTTGGTGTACTGGCTTGTAATCTGCCATAAATAAAATGGATTGAAACCAAAATCTTCTCACTTTCATTAACAGAAATATAATTAGCATAGTATGAATACTGTAATTACTTAGTTAAATCCAGGTGGAGACTCTTTTTTTTTTTTTTTTTTTTTTGGCCAGGCAGTGCATTAATAACTGTATTACTTTTCTAGTCTGATGTTTTATGCATTTGAGTTAAATCCAGGTGATATTTTTTTATTTTTTTTTTAACATCCAGGCAGTACATCTGTTCGTAGCACTCGGCGAATGCAGATGCAAGTGAATCAGGATCACCGACTCACCATTTCCAGCTCCTCGTCAAATTCCTCACTCTCCACCACCTGCAGCAGCGGCTTCAGCTTCTCCTTGAGCCTCTTAGCATCCTTTCCTGGGAGCACAAACCGCAGCTTCATGTGGGCTCTCTGGATTTCCATGGTCTCTTTCAGCAGCCGGATCACCTCCAGGGCCTGGAAGAAGCAGGACAGACGGGTTTACTACACACAAATGTAACATTAACATAGAACTGTGAAACTACCTCCAACTAGGAAATAAGCAATAAGAACAAATAATAATGCAGGTAAATTTAAAAACACTCTCCACCCAGTGTGTGATCACTGACGACCAAAGAGTGTCTGTTCACCTGCTGCTTGGTGCTCTTGGTGGTCTTGACAGAGTAGTGGATGTCCTTCATCGCCCGCTCAATGAGACCGACCGTGTACGGCCTCTTGGTTTCGGGGTTGACGCACTTGTCCGCCACGATGGTGGCGATGTCCCTGTACATCGTCTCCAGCTGATTCTGCCTCTCCTTGTCTGACACTTGGAGCTCGCCCTTGGTCAAGATCTGCCACACAAAAATGGACACAAGAGGAGGAAAACCAGTGAAATGTGTGCAGAGTGCAACCCATACAATGAGGTGCTACAGAATAAGAATAATGGGGGTGCTTTAGTGGTGTTTTGACATTTAATCAAGACCTCAACCTGTAGAAAAAGGTCATAACAAGTCACCTGCCCGCAGGTCTCTTGGAGATGACGCAGTCAGGGTGATTTTCATACCTGTTTGCAGATTTCTGTCAGATCATCTGTCCCAAAGGCTTTAACTAAATCATCCTTCTTGGCCATCTGACCTTTGGAGACGTTAACGAAGACGGAGTGGGTCTGCAACACCTCATCCAGGTCCTTCTCTCTGCAGGTAACAACAGGTAAACACGCAGTTAGTCTGTCAGGGAGCACAGATGCGATTTACGCCGTCATTTCAGTGGATTTAAAACATGGGGGGATCGGTGTGTGTGTGTGTGATATCAGTAACGTTAACTCCTGTAAATGTCCCGGACGTTTAACGTGACTCACGCTCCGGATCTCCAGCTCAAAACTTTGTTCTTGTAACAGGCGATTTCAAAGCGCTTCCCGGCTTTCTTCATCCGCACCACCGCCACGTTCGTCAGCCGGATTTGGTTCGTTGGCGTAAAAATTGACATTTTCGTGTGTCAACAGACACAAAGGTGTGTCTAAAAGTACCGCTGACTGGAAAAAGAATACAGTGTTGTATCAGCTCCGTCACTGTCCACCGGGGTTACTTTCAATTAGCTCCTCTGAAACATCTGGTTTGAACAAGAGTTCCGCCCCGTCGTCTCTAATAAATACCTTTTATTTTATTACTGTGCTATCGTCTTTAATTTATTTTAATTTTTTAAATTTATTTTCCTGACAGCGAAGTCGTTTGAACATATTTGCAGGACAACCTAACATTCTGTGAATTACGTTATGCGTGTTGATGAATTTAGTGGTCTTGCAATTTTCTCAGCGGCCACAAGAGGGCAGCAAAGCTTCACTACGTTTTAATGCGTCGTCACTTGAGGTAAATGGAGACGCCACCGGCCTACATTCCAGGACACAAATTCATAAAAAAAAAATTTATATTTAGGTATTAATAGCCAACGATAGTAATAATAATTAACAATGAATAACATTGGTGGGATGTATTCCTCAGTTTGTCTGCCTGCCTCCTTTTATTTTGTTGAATGAAAACATGTTAGTAAGAACAGGAACAATTATATGGGAAGTGGAGGAAGAAAGAAAGAGAGAAAAGTAAACATATCCAGAAACATGTAAGACCAAACAGTAAACACCATGGCTGAGTATGTGTTAAAACAAGGCTGTAGTTACGCAATGGGACAAGAGGCCAGAGATTACGTACACAAGAGCCAAATTTAAAATCACAGTGCCTGTACTGTAATTACATTTCTTTATTATTTCTTTGATGGCTTCAGTTGGCTTTAGACTATACCAGAATCACACCTCAAATTTGAATGGGCAGTATACAGCAATCAAAGTCCAGTTAAGCATAAAAGAATACTTCTGTTTATGACATTCAAAATTAAACTTCATACATTTGTTCCAAAATGATACTTACAGTATAGAATAAAATAATCTGGACTCCACAAAACCCAAAGAAGGAGCCAGAGAGATGTCTTACCTTTATAATACTTTAGAAAAAAAAGAAGAAGACATAAAAACTACACATCCCAGCATGCCTCCCGACCAAACAACATGGCCGCATGCTACAGCACTAGCTTCTGAGGAGGACTATGTGTGTTTGATGTTTTAAAATTTCCAGCGATGCCGTGTTCGTTGTTCGTTGTTTTGCTTTTCACGGGTTTCACGTGTGCCTCGGATACCGCAGGTGAGTTTATTTAATTCTTACACTCATGCAGAAACGAACTTTGAACGCTGTTTTAGCCAATGTCAGTAGGTAGCATCCGTAGCTAGTCATTCACTGACCTGCACATAATTTAAAGCTGTTGCTTGTGACACTGAGCTGATTTAGTGTGTGTGTGACAGAACAGTCGCTTTTTAATTAATGTTTAATTAAAGACACTAGACTGAGTTGGATGTCTGTTCTCCCTCCAGCCTCGCAGGATGCCCACAGTCAGACAGACAACTATCTCATGTTGATATGGCACAACAGGGTGTACCTGTATTCAGCTGCTGCGCTCGTCTTTGGGATCTGGTTCTCACTGAAGGTCACACTGAAGAAGGTAAGTTCTCACCAGTGTTGTGAGTCTTTGTGATTTTGATAGTGAAGTACAGAGAAGGTCAGGGAAAGGAGCTCCACTGTGTCTTTGCAGACCTTGAAAAAGAGGAGCTGTGGTATTGTACGAGGAAGTCAGGAGTAGCAGAGAGGTGTGCTGTAGGGGTGGAGAGATGATCAAGGTGGGGTGCATCAGGGATCAGCGCCGAGCCCCGTCTTGTTTGTTATGATGACAGCCTGACAGATGAGGTTGCACAGGAGTCTCCATGTAATATGATATGTGCAGGTGACATTGTGATCTGTGGTGGGAGCAGGTGGAGGTATGACCTGGAAAGGAGAAGAGTGAAGGTTCGCTGCAGCAAGACGGTATTCGTGTGGATGAGAGTGTGAGGTTGGAACTGCCAGGCAGGAGGACTAGAAGAATACCAAACAGGAGATTTCTGGATGTGCAGAAAGAGTATATGAACTCAGCTGGTGTGAGAGAAGAGGGTGCAGAGGATAGGCAAATGATTCACTGATGCGTCACTAAAGGGAACAGCCGAAAGGAAAAGGAAAAAAAAAGTAGTGTTTTGGGTTTTTAGTATTGAGTAAGTAACGTTTATTTGTCGAACACCTTTCCCAGACAGCAGTCACAAAGTGCTTTAGTGTGAAATACAACAGTAGAAAAAAAGCAATTAGAACAGTAGATTTATAGATCATTCATATTAGCAAGCTCTTTAAATTATTGTGCTTCTAGGAAGGTCAATCTGCAACACAACCAGCTGTGAGTTTACATCTTCTAGAGCTGAGCGATTTTATCGATTCTGCAATATATATCGATATTTTATTTCCCCAGAGAGTATCGATTTTTCAGCCGTGGGTATCGATATTCTAAGTTTCTTTCAAAACCCCCGTGTCCCACCTTTAAAAGCTTGCAAGCAACAATTTGCACTGTTTAAATAAATGAAACTATTTATCTCAACACATCTTTTATTCATTTTGTCCAGCATTTGCAAGCTGCCTGTCAGCCATATAATGTGTAATTGATGCTTTCAGTTCAATTAAATTAAACAAAGTCATTGGAACACTCACAAGATGTCACCAAAATCACTTTGTCCCTTTAAAATCTTTCGGAAAATGATGTAAATGTATTGTAAGATGAATATCGATATATATATTGTATTGTGAGCCAAATATCGTGTATCGTATCATATTGTGAGATAGTGTATCGCTACAACCCTAACTCTTACCATGTGTCTTCTTGTGCCTGCAGAAAAGCTTCGCTGAAGATGTCAGCTCATGGATCCAGAGAGCCCCAAAGAAGAACGACAACTCTATTAAAGACGCCGAGGTTCATGTGTCAGGGGTCAAAATCTTCTTCGGCTCTCAAACTGGAACGGCAAAGGTATAAGTAACATCTGCAAACATTCTCAGTCGATCACAAATTTAATGGACAGATGATGCGGCAATATGTATTTAAAATTAATACAGGCGCATAAACTACTCTAGTCAAGCGAGGCAACGGCCCTAATAGGAATTATATCAGTATGTCATAGTGTCAACAAAACCACAGTAAGTTTGAAAAAAAAGTGTAATATATCTTAAGTTTACCAATATTTTAGACATAGTAGCATTGGTGACAGTAGGGGTGGTAATAAAAAATCAATTTGGCAATATATCGCGATTTTTGGCCACAAATATAATATTGATTTTTCAGCTCATATCGATTTTTTTTTAGTAAAATTCAGGTATTCATGTATTAGACGCATTGTGAATACCTAAATGTGCAGAAACACTAATAATAAACAATAAATAGGTTGTTTTGAAGCAAATAATTTTGACTCAATTTGTCCTCTGAATGATCAATATCATCTGATGAACATATACAGCAACTTGATTTTACATCTCTACTTTTGATATTAACTGGGTAGAATATTGCAATATATCGTGATAATATCGCATCGTGACCCAAGTATCATGATACATATGGTATTGGCGAGGTCCTTGCCAGTACTCATCCCGAGGTGACAGGTGGCTCTGTTTGTTCAGGTGTTTGCTAAAGAGCTGTCAGAGGAGGTGAAGAGTTCTGGCGTACCAGCCGAGGTGATTGACATGAAGGATTACGATCCAGACGACCGCCTGGCCGACGAGGTGAGTAAAATCCAGAGAGAGGAGGCTCGGGCCTCAGAAAAGGAACCTGAGATCACGACTCACGTCTGAGCTGTTCACTGGTTTCAAGCCTTTACAAGAGAAAGTGTTAGAGAGATCTCAGAAAAATGTGTCTAGATGCACATCAGGCCCGGCTGCACGAGCACACGAGCTTAACTGGAACAGAACCAGAATAAAAAAACCAACTGTAAATTGGTTGGCTGGCACACCGGAGGAAAAAAACAGCACACCCATCAAACGAGCAGGACAGCGATGCAGTTTGCAGTGATGGAAAACCACCAGAAGAGCAATGAAGCACCAGATGCTCCACGGACGCAGCTGATGCTCCCGTCAGCGGAGAGGAATCTGTGCGGCTGTTAATCTAAATCCACTTCACGCTGTCCTCGCTGGAAAATTTAGTCGTCAAGAATGTTTCTGGGGTCTCTGCTCTGCTCAGTTGTTTTTTTTTTTTTTTTTTGCATGCCAGCACGACTGCTGGTGTTTAAGATTGTTAAGCAGCAAAACGCAACACATTTATTCCTTGACCGTTTCACTTTCTCTCTTGCTCACGTGTCCGATCAGTGTGCCAACAGGTCGGTGTGCGTGTTCCTGGTGGCCACCTACACCGACGGGCAGCCAACAGAGGGCGCCGAGTGGTTCTGCAAGTGGCTGGAAGAGGCGTCCACTGACTTCAGATACGGGAAGACCTACCTGAAAGGCCTCAGATATGCAGTGTTCGGTCTCGGAAACTCTGTGTACGTCGGACACTATAATACGGTGAGAAATGCTTTTTGTTTTAAATTCCACTAGAACGGTAATACGACTTGATAACTCATGACTTGTGTTTAGTACTGGGCGATATGGAAAAAATCATATATCATGATATGGACTATTTTATATCACGATAACGATATATATCACGATATACCATAATAAAGTATGTTTTCAGTTATTCTCTGAAAAGTTAGACAAAAATTTCATTGCTTACTTTTCAACTTTATTTTAAAAGGACATTTAGCTGAACTGTCACAAACATACATTTTAGTGCAGCAAAAACAGGCAGGTACAGAGGTACAGTAGCTTTCACATTTTTTTTTTAAAGTGCACAACAGTTTCTGAGAGGAAAAACACATTTTTGCACTGAAGTTCAGCTATAAAAAATAAACACAAATTATTTTTCAACTTTCTGAAATCTGTAACCTTGTAGTGCAAAGTTTGCAAACCAATATAAAGTGTCTAAAGTAAACATCAGGGTTGAAGAGAACTCTGTTTAAGGCATTAACCATGAATAAAAGTGCAAACATAAAAGGCTACTTTGTAGAAGTAGATATGATTCTATTAAATTTATCGTTGCAGGTTATTTAATTACATATTTGCTGTAATAATTGATCAAATTAGGTTAGAAATGATAGAAGAGAAATGGCACGATACACACTTTTATATCGTCCCCACGATATATATCGTCATATTGCCCAGCACTACTTGTGTTATGATGGCCGTAGCAGTAAAAGAGACAAGGAAGCTTGAAGAAGAGGTTTGGTGCAGACCAACCTGGTTTTTATTCAATCCTTATTCTCAAAACAAAGACAAGCCACAATAGCTCCATTCCAGCATTCACAAGGAGGTCTGCTCTCGCTGATGTTAACTGGCAGCCTTAAATGAACTCCCATTACCCCATCTCCCAGCCATACCACAAAACCGTGTAGACTGACAGTCACCAGAACACCCAACTAATAAAAATACGCATGCATATATACAATACATTTCAATAAATAATTATTGTACAAATTAAATACCAACACAAAGATTTTACATATTACCTTCAAATCTATCAATATTAAAAACACACTTCCCAACTCACAAACCCCCCTCCTTCATTAACACATGGTATGTCCTGGAACCTTTAAATGGTGTTCAGGTCCTCCAGGGACTCTTTTAACCCGAACACAAAAGAAGGAAGACAACATGAAAGGTGAGACTTGCACAGGCATTATACCAACATTTACACATTTGTATTACTCTTTCAAGTTTCAGTTTTTAAAACAATCATCCACAGTATGTGTGCTTCTTTTTACAGGATGCCAGATACCCAGTATATAACTTATGACTTAATAAAAATACACTTAATCTTTGTTTGTAGCATTGATTTCCTATGATTGCTAGGTTAGAAACATTAAACAGTGCTTCCCATATATGAAATGAAGAACTTCATTACAGCTTGGTTGGTTGGCAGCTGTGGCTCAGTTCTAGGGGTGTGAAAAAAAAAATCGATTTGGCAATATATCGCGATTTGATTTTTTTTTCAAAAACACTAATAATAAACAATAAATAGGTTGTTTGAAGCAAATAGTTTTGACTCAATTTGTCCTCTGAATGATCAATATCATCTGATGAACATATACAGCAACTTGATTTTTCATCTCTACTTTTAATTTTGATATTAACTGGATAGAATATTGCAATATATCGTGATATTGTATCGTGACCCAAATATCATGATACATATCGTATTGCGAGGGCCTTGCCAAAACTCACCCCTACTCAGTTCCAAGCTTTTTTTTTTTTTTTGTGCACGTCTACGACATGATCACTTCGAGTGAACACTCCAAGCATTCGTTCAGCCGTGTCCTCCTCTTCAGGTGGGCAAAAACGTGGACAAGTGGCTGTGGATGCTGAGCGCGGTGCGGATCATGACCAGGGGAGAGGGCGACTGCAACGTGGTGAAGAGCCGCAACGGCAGCGTCCAGGCAGACTTCCAGGCCTGGAAGGTCAAGTTCCTCAGTCGCCTGGAGGCTCTGGTCAACGGCGAGAAGAAGAGCTGCAGCGGGAACTGCAAGAGCGGAGGATCCTGTAAGAGCAAGAGGAAAGAGAAGAGGGATGAAGAGGAGGAGGAGAGGGCTGCTTCACAGGATAACGGCTCAGAGGTAAGTACACAGAGCAGCGTGGTATCCATCCTACTGTTGTAGCGGTGCACGATAACTAGCGGGCCGATAACAGGAAATGATGGCGTCATCCCGATAACTCCGATATCATGACAAACAGCCCCGATAACGTATATATTTTTGTCAACACGGCAGTGTCTCACTCCCTCTGAGCCTTGAATGACCGGCAGTGAATGTTATGTTCAAGTAACGTCAGCATAATCAGAAAAACGATTTCTCATTCAGGAAAATCAAGAATACCCCCTCATGCCAGAAAACAACCCGTTAACTCTGTCATTATTTTAGTAGTTGCTGACTTTAATTGATATTCGCAGTATTTTCCCACATGTTACACATAAAAAAGAAAAAAATAGAAAAGGCTGAAATAACGACTAGCAAACGAGGAAATGCGGGAATTTACGTTACACCTTGAATGCAGCCTGCTGCACAGCGCTGATCACAACAAAGATGGCGGCGTGGAACTTCGTTAAAGTTTAGAAAAAGATAGTTTGGTGGTTATTTGTGATGAATCCTCCAAGCGTAATCAGCCACCTAAAACATAACCATCGCTTCCATGGAGTTTTGAAATTGCGGTAATGCTAATGTGTGCAAGCCAGCAGTCTCTCTTCCCCTCATCTCTCATCTAAAGCTTCCATGAGATAAAAAAAAAAAAAAAATCACTGAACCTCATTTACTTTAATTAAAGGTATTAATTTAAATGGAACCACAAGTCAAAATCTTTTAAATGTTAATCTTTTTCAGTTATTAATTCTGATCCATGTATTTCCATCAGTTCAAGGAGCCTTTATTTTTTATATCAGTCAGTAATGAACCTTATTTAAGTTAATGTGAGACATCAAATAGGTTTGTTTGATAGCTTTACAAAAATGTTTGAGAGGCTTGACAATAGTTTTTCATTGGAAAAAATAAATTTCTGTTCATTTAAGAGTCCAAACTATTTTTGATTTTGTTCATAGTATTGATGTAATGATCTTAGGTATATGTCTGTGTTATCGGTTATCGGTATCGGTTTTAAAAAACAGTTATCGTGCATCCCTACGCTGTTGTTAAAAGAAGAAAAAAAACTAATTCTGGTTGTTTGATAAGTGGCAGCTGAAGAGTTTGAGGTTTCAGAAACTCTCCAGGAGAGTCCCAGAGCACCGACCCAAAGTTTAGAGGAGAGGCAGCTCTCAGGGTTTCCTGAAGGGTTTTGGGACTGAGAAGCTCCGTGAGGGGAAGCGTACCTTCAGTAAACAGGTTCACATACACTCACCTTGCTTCAGCTGGACCGTTATCTGCACAACGGGGCTCTTTTGGTCATTTTCCACACAGTGGTGTCACAAATGGTTCCCCTGATCCAAGGAGGGTTCATACTTTAGCGCTGTAGACCCTGGAAAAGCAGTTTTAGGAATGACATTTGGCCAGTTTCTTTAGTGTTTCTTTAGGGCCACATCAGCATCATGGTGGCCCTCGAAGGGCCAGATTGACAGCATGAATGTAACAAAATAAATTAAACTGCACCTTATTTTATTGTTAATAACTGTTTCTATATTTATTATGTATTCAAGTTTCAAATATTTAACTCATTATATCAAACTCAGGGTTTGTGGTCGTAAACCTGCTCTCGCACAGGTGATGTTTACAGAGAATGTTGCCACGGTAACGGACTCTATAAACATCACTCAGAGTATCCATTATCTTGGTTTCAGAAGCGGAAGCAGTTCTTTGTTTTTCTTGGAGGCTAAATTTAGCATACTTAGCTCCATGTTTGCTGTCAAAATGCCGACGTAGATTAAACTCTTTCACGACTGACACCACCTCATAACACAAAAGACATTCTGTTATTTCATCTTCAGAAACAAACTTGTATTCGTTTTCCCGTCGTTCATGAAACTTCCTTCCTTGTGCATCAATTTCTCTTTTCTTGGACATGTTGGGATTAGTTTGTAAAGGTTTTTCTGAAGTCCATCAGTTCTGAAAATCGTCTTGATGTCTTGCTCACGGTGAGATACCGTTATCGTTGTGGGTAATGATGAAATGCATTGTGGGAGATGTAGTTTATTGTCAATATACGCTTTAAAGCGGCGTAAGCTAATTTTAAGTCTTAAAATATTGGTTTAAAATTTAATCCAGTAATGCACAAGCGCTCGAGGGCCACATAAAATGACGTGACGGGCCACATTTGGCCCGCGGGCCTTGTGTTTGACGTTTGTAAACGCAAAGAAGGAGAGGAACTTTTTCCAGCAGTTATGAGAACTACCTGTTGCAGCCTCATAGAGAACTATGGATTTTATCAGCCGTTTGTTAACTGCTCAGGTCACGGTCAAGGAGGCGGTTTCCCCTCAGGGATCAGTCAAGGATTTATGCTTCTGACTGTTGAGATTGTTATAAAAGTGAGGTAAAACTTCAGAATTAGAAAATCTGTGAGTTTTCTCGACAAAGAATCTGTCAGAAATGTCCTTCTGGGCTCTGCCTGATAAAATGCTTTACAAGTCTTTTACTGTGCTGTGAAAGTGTGTCAGGTTTTCTGAGCTCGTGGAGATGATCTGTCATCCAGGTCATGGTAATACTGGAATCAAAGGCAGCTGTGTTTCTTCTTCTGAAGACGAACCTGCTGAAACATCTACGAGAACCAAGAAGAAGAAGAAGCCGCTCTTCCCTCTGATTCAAGTTTGATTTAGGGTCTTACGCTTTCTGTTGTCCCAAGAATCTACAACATTTTCACTTTAAAGCAGAACCTGGCAAAAACAGTTGATTCATGTTTTCTGAAAGTGTCACTAAGACCTGCTGGTTGCACCTGAGACAGACGACCGTCCTCTGAATTCACACATTGCTTCTAATTTGATTTGCTGACATCCACTGAGCCTGAGTCAGAGCGAGCAGAAGGAGTTGGGAGGAGCCTGTCAATCACTGCCTCCTCTGCAGCAGCGTGGAGGGATACCTAAAAGGTTTTATTCTTCTTTTTAAAGGTCTCTTCTTCTTTTTTTCCTCCCTTCTCACTTTCAGATGTTCAAAATTGGCTTAATCTGTAAAAGACTCAGCTTGCAGGCTGTCATTCTAAGAGGTACATGATTAATTAATGATATATTATATAGGGCCCTATGAAATCCGTTTTATTTTTTCTCAAATTCCGTTTTAATTTTTTTCATTTTCGGTGTTTTTCGGTTTTTAATTTTTGAGAATTCCGTTTTTAAGCATTTTATGCAAATTTAACCCCAAAACAGTATATAAAGTAATGAAATATAGACAATTTATGCAATTATAACTGTAAACTTTAATGTTTTTATACTTTTAAACATATTATGTCCAACTAAACATTGTTTTTTTTTTTTTACAAAAAAATCTAGTTTTTTCTATGTAATAAATAAGAAAAAAAAATTATTCAAATAGGTAAAATCCATTTAAAGTGCAAAAAAGAAAAATTGCAACAGCAGTAAACTAATCATTTTAGTTTGTTTGATTTATTCTGTTATCAGACAGTTTGTCATAACGTACATGATATTTTTCAGGTATGTCATGACAAACTGTGTCCGATAACAGAAAAAACTATATTTACTACAGCTGATGTAGATGCTATGAAATCCAAAGCAGTGAACACTGAACACTGGTTGTGTGTATGAGTGTGTGCCCGGGTGTTTTTTTTTTTATTCTTTAGGTGTTCCATCTATTACAGACAGCCGATTAAATGAATAATTATCAGCCTCTTTGTGTTTAGCTCGTTGAGTGACTCTCGCCTTTTTACGTTTGTGCTTTTCACTTATTCATTGATCCTCGTTGGAAGACCACGGGGCAGACCAGGACCCGCTGGAGAGATGATATCTCTCAGCTGGTCTGGTGGAAGCGGCCGGGGGGAGGGAGGTCTGGGTCTCTGCTGAAGCTGCTGCCCCCGCGAGCCGACTACGGACCAAGCGGGAGCTAATGGATGGATGGAACTGATCCTTGCACGTATATTTTGTGTCCATTCAATCGTGTGCTGGCAAAACTTGCAGAATTTTGAATCGCCAGACACATAATAATTTAGGATAAACTGCTCTGTACCTGAGAGTAAACCGCTAGTTCCTTTGCTTCTTCGCCGGTGTCTCGGGTGCCGCTTCGACGTGTTTTTTTTTTTTTTTTATGATGAGGAAAGCAGGGGCAGAGAAGCTAGTGTCCACACCTTTTCGTGAACCCTCTTGGAACATTTTCTCGAAAGAAAAGTTCCTTTTAGTCCGGGAGAAAAAAAAAGAAAAAACTTTTACGCAAATTGCCGTTCAGTTCTGTTATATTGCGCATTTAAAGTGAATTCCGTTTTTAATCTCCAATTCCGTGATTCCGTCTGCGATTCCGTGATCGCGGATTCCATAGGGCTCTAATTATATGTTTGAAAGAACAGGCTGCTCACCAGAGCACACAGAGAAAGAGAAGATTTAACAGACCCAGAGAGTCTAGATCAGTGATTCTCAAACTTTTAATTCTGCGTACCACCTGAGAAACTGTTCAGCTCTCTGAGTACCACCATAAAATAATAAAATAAAATATAGCCATATATGCCTTCTCAATTAGCTTTAAACCCACAGGAGAGATGTTTATTCCTTATTGTTACTTCACAGCAGTGCCAAGCCAGGTGTTTTGATATTTGTTTTGATATTTATTTATTTAAATTGAAGTACTTTATCCTCCTTTTTTTTTTTTAAAGAGACAAAAAAGAGGGAGTTTTGTTATGTTTGTGGTGCATGGGGGGGTGAGGGGTAATGGGAGGATGGCTTTGCGACTTTGGGGTGTGTGACGGCTTTTATTTTGTTTTAATGTGCATTTAAAAAAAAAATCATTATTATTATTATTTTATTATTATAATTTTTTTTTATGTAAAGCACTTTGTGTTGCCTGAGGGCATGAAAAGTGCTCTATAAATAAAGTTTGATTTGATTTGATTTGATTTGATTTGATTGTGGTGATTTATTTTTACCTGAATCGTTACTTTACTGAATCAGTCATTTACAACTGTTGCACTGCAACTGAATATGCAACAATTATTTGTTTTAAAGACACAATTTTAATTATCTCAAGCTACACGTTCGTTTGAAACGTATTTATAATGCATTGTATGTTTCTGAAGTGAAAATGTGGAAAGTCATGACATTCCCCACGTACCGCCAAAGAGCGCTCACGTACCACTGGTGGTACACGTACCACAGTTTGCGCACCACTGATCTAGATCTTTATTCTTATTAACATTTTTCAAACCCTCTCAACTTTGCAAGTAAAAGCAGAAGGACAGAGAACCTGTAAACCTGGTGTCTCTTAATAAAACGTCACATGCTTACGTAAACTATCTAAATGGGTTGTATTAGAGCCGTCTCAACCAAGAACCTGCTGGAGAAACTGGCTCATGTTGCTTCTCCATCTTTCATGAAAGTGTGATCTCTGAGTTAGCAATGACCCCACACACCTGCTGAAATACGAACATGAAAAATCAGTTTTCTTCTCTAGGAATTATCCAGCTTCTAA
>JAGFBZ010000255.1:117500-447462 GCA_018398805.1 Hirundichthys speculiger
GATCTTGGGTATGTGTGTGTGTTATCGGTTATTGGTATCGGCTTCTAGGAGCTAAAATTTATCGGTATTGGTTTTAAAAACAGTTATCGTGCATCCTTAATTGTAACCACTGTAATTTTTTTTTCTAAAAATCGATATTAGGAGCTGATATATTGATATTATATTGGGAGGCTAAAAATCACGATATATTGCCAAATTGATTTTTTTTTTTTTTACACCTCTAGTTATATCAGCAACACCAAAGAAGGTTTGATTGAGGCGGGACACCAGCAGGTCAGAACCAAAGTGATCAGCAGTATGTTATTGGAGAAGTTTATAGGCAAAAAGCCACATGAACTCTGATAAATCAATTCTCGCATGTCTCATGATACTCAAACATGAGTCATATCAATGGAAAAACAAAAACCACATATAGGTCCCTTCGGCCCGGTAGTGTACAGATGGATTCATCTGCATTAGTGACGGTGGCTCGTAGCCAAACTGGAAGGAAGGAGACTAAACTTTCTGATGCAACTTTCTTCAAAATCCACCCAGTGATGGATTGGCTTCCATGCCAGACTTTAATCTAAATCTTGGCTGCAGGACCAGTGATATTCTCCCCAGTAAGACTCAGATTCACTTCCATTGTTGCACTGACTGATATCGAGCGTATGTTTGCAGCGCTGCCTTTGAAACCTCGTCCTGACACGTTTCTGCCTCGGCCAGACTTCATGTTGGGGACGCGTCGTCAGGTTGGAGTGGATCATTAACCCGGGATGCTGCCGTGGTTTCTTGGCTCGGTTGTGTTGGTTTCAGCATCGTTCTCGTGGGGAGACGGCAGACATGAGAGGCTTCTGATGTATCGCATCCGTGTTAGTGGAGATTAAAATGATTGGAGGCTGCTGTCTTTGCTTGTCTCCTGTCTGCCAAGTGTTGTTTAGTGAAATGAGGTCCTCTGTTGTCTCACTGGTACGATATCCTCAGAAACTATGAAACTATACTGGACCGGAACACAAGAGGCTGTTAAATATGTTGTTTATCACTTTGTTCTGGTTCATCAGTATCTTGAAGACCACAACATGAGCACTTATTAGTAGAGCTGTAGCGATACACTAATCTTGTGATACGATACACGATATTTGGCTCACGATACGATATATATAGATATTCATCTTACAATACATTTACATAATTTTCCGAAAGATTTTAAAGGAACAAAGTGATTTTGGTGACATCTTGTGAGTGTTCCAATGACTTTGTTTGAATTAATTGAACTGAAAGCATCAATTACACATTATATGGCTGACAGGCAGCTTGCAAATGCTGGATAAAATGAATAAAAGATTTGTTGAGAAAAATTGTATTATTTATTTATTTAAACAGTGCAAATTGTTGCTTGCAAGGTTTTAAAGGTGGGACACGGGGGTTTTGAAAGAAGCTTATAATATCAATACCCGCGGCTGAAAAAGCAATACTCAATAAAATATTGATATATATTGCAGAATCGATAAAATTGCTCATCTCTATTTCATTAGATATTCTCTGATATAAAAGTGACTTTAAAAAAAGCAAGAATCATGGGTAATGTGTTTTATGATAAATTAAAAAATGTAAAATGTCTTGCCTTTGAAGCTAATCCAATATTCCTTCATTGTGTAATTTGTTTTAAAAGATGGCCGAAGACCAATAATTGCAAGCTGAGATTCATTTGTGTCTAACGATAACAGAAGTGTGATTAAATAAGTGAGTACAGCTCAAAATCCTTATACAAGCTTTTATTTCCAAACATGTAAATGCGTTGGGAACACTGCACATTCTTACAATCGGAACATGGGTAAAAATTGATTAAATTTGTTACTTTATGGAATATTAAGCTGTTCAAAAACAGCGTTCTACATTTTTCAATTCAATTTAATTCAATTTTATTTATATAGCGTCTGTTACAATGACAATTGTCTCTAGGCGCTTTACAGAGACCCAGAGCATGACCCCCGAGCAAATATCATCAACTAAGATTATATAATTAAATCCAATCAATGATAATGGCAGGTAAAAAACTCCCACGTAGGGAGAAAAAAACCTTTATACCAAACGGTGGCAAGGAAAAACTCCACTTTAAGAGGATTTAAGAGGATTTAAGAGGATTTTTCTTCATATTTACCGTCTGAGCTGAGACGTTCTTGCAGATTTGATGTTTCCTGTGAATCTCTGGACTGATATCCAGATGTAGAACCTCTGTTTCACATCTGTCTTCCTGGAGTCCACCAGCTTCTGTCAGCTGGTGTTCCAGTCCAGAACCGCTGGACTACGTCCACAGCTCCTCTGCATTTCCTGGTTTTTCCTCAGGAACAGCATTTCTGACGTCACCCCACCGGTCCAGTCCCTGGATCCAGGTCCAGAGACTGACCTGGTCACTCCAGAACATTAATCTGTCTGGTTGAAACACCCATTTCAAGAATGGTTCCTCTTCAGCATCAATCAGCAGGACCTCTTTGATGTATTCAAACTGATCCATGATCCCTGGTTTGTGATAAATAGCCCCATCTCATGATGCTTACTCCACCGTGCTTCACCGTCTGCAGGACGTGGCTTGAATTCAACTGTCTGTGGCTTCTAGATCCAAAAAAGAGCAGTCTTGCTTTCAAAACGTTTGTTCCATCTCTCTTTATTCCAGCCAGTGTAATCCCTCCCACTGCTAGTTTCCCTTTTCCTTCCATGTCTTCCTTTTTTTGGTTTCCATTATAAAGCTTTTTTTTGCCTTTCATTAGCTGAGCAGCTTCTCATTTTCTCCACTTCTTCATATGTTTCCCCTCTCCAATTAATCAAAGCTTCTCATTTACACCTAGTTTGTTTGAGCCTCCGGTGACGTTTAAGATGATAAGTCGTCATTATAACGTTGTTGGTGAGTTAGAAAACATGGAAAAGTATAATATTGCGTCTTTAATCGTTTCCAGGTCTGTATGAGGTGGAGAAAGTACTTGTATTTCCATATCATTTCCAACACTGAAAATCTTAAATTAATAGCTTTGATCTAAATGAACCTTGAAAAAAATCGATTTGGCAATATATTGCGATTTTCGGCCGCCCAATATAATATCGATTTTTCAGCTCCTAAAAATTTTATTCTATTTATTTTATTTTATTTATTTATAAAAACACTAATAATAAACAATAAATAGGTTGCTTTGAAGCAAATAGGTTTGACTCAATTTGTCCTCTGAATGATCAATATCATCTGATGAACATATACAGCAACTTGATTTTTCATCTTTACTTTTAATTTTGATATTAACTGGGTAGAATATCGTGATATATCGTGATATCAGGATAATATCTGATCTTGACCCAGGTATCATATACAGTCATGGAAAAAATTATTAGACCACCATTTTTTCTTCACTTTCTTGTTCATTTTAATACCTGGTACCACTAAACGTCATCATGTGACTAAAACAGACAGAAAAGAAAACACTGAATGCATAAAAGCAGTGTTTTTGGCAGTACAACGCCATAGCTATTGATGTAAAAACTTAAGTGATTTAGGTTATAATCAAGAAAACCTTGGAAAAATGGTAAGATATCAGCTCTTAAATAAAACTCTTATGAGCAATCTTTGTGGTTATCGTTACGTTTGTCCAAACAAATGTACCTTTAGTTGTACCAGGAATTAAAATGAACAAGAAACTGAAGAAAACAAGGGTGGTCTAATCATTTTTTCCATGACTGTATATCGTATTGCGAGGTCCTTGCCAACACTCACCCCTAGTGTCGTGGTTGGTCTCGCTGCTGATTTCATATGCATTTATAATGAGGTGAAATTAACGATATTGGAAGTTCTTAAATCTTAAATCAATAATTTCACACAGTCAGAATCTAATTTTTTCTTTTTCCCTCTCAAGTAACATTTAATTTTCGCTGTCAGTTATGCGTTTGCTCTGTGTGTCACTACTGAGCTTAACATCTGCGTCCCAGCTGGATGTCTGGGAACTCTCAGGAGAGGCTGAAGGCCGGGCGGCGGGAACCAGAGAGCAGATACATCAACACCCAGGGACAGATCGGGACACTTCTGGCTGCGCGTTGTTCACGCTGTCAGAGCTGTACGTGTCACAGGTGCACTGAGAGAAGGCGGAGATTTGTGCCGGTTAAGGGACGCAAAAAAAAAAATAATGTTTAGATACCGGGGAACCTTTAACAGCTGCAGCCACATCCTGAGGATAATGGTGTCGTTGAAGCTCTCCAGGATTTTTCTGTGTTTGGATGACTGCACCTCTGCCGTGATAACTGAATATGCTTTCAACGAAAACAATGCGCCACATCATATTTTATAGGCATAAATGTAATTTTCAAATGTGAACCTGCACAGTCCTTCATCCAGGACTGAACTGCCAGCAGAGTGACTTATTCAGAGCAGCCTCTTAAAGCTAATCCCAGGGGCCACTTCTTCTGTCTGAGGTGAGAAACCTCCACAGAGCAGAGTGTTGCTCGCCTGGCGCAGGTGTTAAAGGTTTTGTAGGTGGAGGGTTCGCGTCCACAGCCGTTAGAGAGAGAAAGACGAGCACGGAGCTTTATTTCTATTCAGCACAGCGATGTTTGGTCTCGTCACACAGCGAAGGCCGTTTAATCGATGATGTGACGGGAATTTAATTATGTTAAACAAAACGTCAGAGTTGAACAGCTTTTGAATAGTTGCAATTTTTTTTCTTGATCCTAATTAAATTACTAATAATTTCCTCCTTAAAGCATGTAATTATTTTTGGCTTATCGTGTTTGAATAAATACCTAATTAGATATTGATAACGTCTCAGTGAGTTTTCAGTTATTGTTTTCTGTCTTGGCTCAACAGGCGGCTGTTTCCAGCAGGGAAACTCTAAAAAGATATTCTAAATAAATAAGTAAATGTTCCACTTATATTTTCCAGGTGGCTGTAGCGATACACTAATCTTGCAATACAATACGATACACGATATTCGGCTTACGATACGATATATATCGATATTCATCTTACAATACATTTACATCATTTTCTGAAAGATTTTAAAATGATTTTGGTGACATCTTGTGAGTGTTCCAATGACTTTGTTTGAATTAATTGAACTGAAAGCATCAATTACACATTATATATAATGGTTTCATTTATTCAAAAACAGTGCAAATTGTTGCTTGCAAGCTTATAAAGGTGGGACACGGGGGTTTTGAAAGAAGTCTAGAATATCGATACCCGCAGCTGAAAAATCGATACTCGATAAAATATCGATGTATATCGCAGAATCGATAAAATCACTCAGCTCTAGTCCCAATACCGTCCACACACAGAGAAAACACTTTTTCATTATCGATCATTATCAATACAGGAATCAACTCGGTTTGTTTCTTCATAGAATGAGATAATAGGTTTTATAAAACAGGTTAAAGTCTTTTTCTTTCTGAAAACCTTCAGGTTTTGTGTCTGACTGTGTTAACTGTGTTGTGAAGTTACCGTGTAAGAGAACCGTTAGCTTCTGCGGTTACTGACGTCAACCACACAGACCCAGAGGACTGTTTCTGAAAGGGTTTCCACGAGAAGACTCACTTTTGTGTTTCATTAAATATGGATGAAATTCACCCTCTTTGAAACCGACGAGCAGTCTCTCTGACTTTGTTGAGGCCCTCGAGGCTTTATTACCCGTAGAGCATTGCTACCGTACGTCCGGGAGAGGAGGTGACCTGAAGGAACCTGTGGACTCCATCGGTACTTCGGAAACATCCACTTCCTCTCTGAGCGCTCGTCTGTGTTTGCTGATGCGGTATCAACTCTTTAGGAGCACTTCTGTGCTGACGAAGGTGACATAAAATCCCTGCAGACATGCCGAAGAAGTGGCAGTCGTGCAGTAATTGGGTGCAGCTGTCATTTAACACGGCTGATCTTTAAGGCAGGTCGTCCTTTCTGAAAAGTGGTATCTGCTCCTATAAACCCTGGCAACTTTCCTGGGATTTAATCAGTCTTGTGCATGCATGTGTGCGCTGGAGATCTCTGTAGTTATTAAGCTTTACATGCAAACAAAAGCAATCCAGTTTTGGCCTGATTGTTAATCTGTCATGTTGACAGGGCTGAGCAGCTTCAGCGTCAAGAGGATAAAAAGCTGTAAAATGGCATCAGTGTTGCACCACAGACCTTTGCACCAACAAAGACTTTAATGTGCTAACTCCATTGAGTATTAGTTCGATTTTTTTTTTACAGTTCCCACTGTGAAAAATGTCAAAGACGTGACCGTTCAGGAAGTGAAGACAGGATCTGCAACCGCGAGAAATTAAACCATGTGAATGCACGGATTGTAATGTCCAGTTGTTTTAACAGCTCTTGGATTCACCGCAGTTGTGATCAGCGTGCATGTGGATGCGTAGAGGGTTGGGATGCACGATCACTGTTTTTTAAAACCGATACCGATAACCAATAACACACATCAATACTATCAATACTTTGAACAAAACCAAAAACAGTTTTGACTCTTTAAATGAACAGATATTTATTTTTTCCAATGAAAAACTGTTGACAAGCCTCTCAAACATTTTCATAAAGCTATCAAACAAACCTATTTGTTATCTCACATCAACTTAAATAAGGTTCATTACTGACTGATATAAAAAATAAAGGCTCCTTGAACTGATGGAAATACATGCATCAGAATTACTAACTGAAAAAGTGCATTCCAGAAGTTTACAAAAATATAAATATACATAGAAAATTAATGCATTGACACAAGTTAGATTTAAACATTTCTACCTTCTACCCATTACACCTTTGCCTGTTGGTCATCTTTGGAAAATTTCTTGGATTTTTCAAAAGCCTCGCTGACGTGTGTAAGTCCCGGTGAATTCTTTAATGCTGGCTAGCTCACGTTAGCATTAGCTCACGTTAGCTCACCTTAGCCCACATTAGCGCGATTTTAAAACTTTCAAAAGCGATGGTAATGTTTCAGGTGGCTGATCGGTATTGACGTATTAAAGCTTGTACCATTTTTTCCTCCTCATGGAATTCACTTGGAGCATTTGTCATAAATAACCAGCGAACTATCTTCTTCGGAAACTTTAAAGAAGGTTCCATACCATCGCCGCCATGTTGTTTGTTTTCATCAGCACGCTGTGCTGCGGGCTGCATTCAAAGTGTAACGTAAAGTTCCCTCATTTGCTAGTTGTTCTTTCAGCCTTTTCTACTTCTTATGTGTAACGTGGGAAAATACTGCGAATATCAATTCAAGTCAGCAACTCCCAAAATTATGACCGAGTTAACAAGTTATTTTCTGGTTTTCTGGCCGATAATTATCGTCCTGATATCTGTCGGCCTGATAATCAGCCCGATAATTATAGTGCTCCCCTAGTCGAGGGTGTAATTCTGTGTTTTTAAGAGCACAGTCGATTCCTTACCACATTTATTGTCCTTGACAAAGGTAATGAGAAGATGATATGTTGATTAAACGCCTGAATTAATCTGCGTCCATTATGTTTGGAAGCGGTAACGGACTGAAGGTTTTCTCTGTGCCTCAGAGCAAAGCGGAGGATCTCCAGGACGGCCAGATGGTGAAGCTGTCCAAACTAAATGGGATAAAAAATGTTGCGGGTGAAGGGGAGCGGAGAGAGATGATCACCCCTGCTCTGAGAGAAGCCCTGACCAAGCAAGGTGAGCAAAAACTGGATATGATTTTTATTTTTCTTTTTTTCAGAGAACTGTTGCCGTTGATGTTGCTGGTTGGCATCTAACTGATTACTTAACGAAGTGACATTCCTTCACTGGTAGAGACTTTGACTTATTTAAATTGTATTCAGAAGGAACATCTGGACGACGTCCCTGCTGACTGTCTGCTGTATCTTCACATATTCTCACTGCATTACTTTATAATAATAAGAAGAAAAGCACGACAGAGATGGAGCACATCAGCTGCTCTTCAGCATACGTTGAACAGTGTTCTTTCCACACGGTCAGCAATAATTCGCCTTTAAGACCTGGACTATAAGTTAAAACTATCTTCTTTTTTTTTTTTTTTTTTTGAATTTTCAACATTAAATCTACCAGACATTCAACCAAGAGATCAATTTACGTTATTCCTTGGTGAAAAATGTCATACTTTGCCCATTCTTTGGCCCCCCGTGGCATTTTTTCCTACTTTGATGTCTTCAAACTTTGGATATAAATATATTTTAGTGGATTTTTCGTCACTCTGACAGTTCCAGTTTGAACACATGACGACACTCAGGTCCAATCACTGTCACTGTTTTTAAATTTGATCACAAACACGGTGCAGCAAATTTGACGTTGACTGCCCGGATTCGGATTCGTTCAGCCTGTCGTAATAGTTTACGTAGAAAAGAAAACCTGAAGCGGCCCGGTACCGACACCGTGACTATTTTCTTTTTCAGAGGCTCTGTCGTAGATCTGCTCATGTTGTTTCGGATCACTGTTGTGTTGCATGTCCCGGTTCCAACCAAGGTTTAGCTGCTGGACAGGTGGCCTCACATCTGACTCTTAGAGTACTTCACGGTCGGCTCACTGACTGTAAGGTGTCCAGGTCTGACTGCAGAACAAGCCCAAGTCATCCCTCATCCACTACCGTACTGCGTTTTTGTTGCTTTATGACCAACTACTTTGTTCTTGTTCCTCCAAAGGACATTGCTCCAATCCAGGTCTTCAGGACCTGTTCCATTGCACCTGTTTCAAATGAATGGATCACCACCATAAGTCAACGATCCATTGGTTTGAGTCAGGCGTGCTGGAGCAGCGAGTCCTGAAGACCTGAACTAAAGTCAGGACTTGATCAGTCTCTTTGCAACTGAGTTGTCATGAACTTAAACATCGAACATGCGAGCTGCTTTCTGTCTGACTGCACGGCCTGAGCTTGAGGTGAATCTGTTGGCACGTCCAGTCTGAAAAAAAGGTGGAAGACCCTGAATGTTTTCCATTTGTGGGAAAATCTTTTTCATTATAGGACAGAAGAGCTTGTTTGAAACTGGCCTTACAACCATTTCCAGTTTCTCCTCTAGGATCCGTGATGTTTTTCTTCTTTGGCATCGTACCAACACACATCCGAATGCTTCAGACCAGCGAGCTGCCAACACTTAAGGTTTTACGCAGTTTCTGGATTTTTTGCTGAGTTTTTGTTAAATGACTTCACAGCGCTAATACATGGTGTGCCGTTGTTTATCTTGCTTTAAGATCAGGTGAGAACGGCATTAGTTTTTAATTTGTGTCCTGATCTGTATGACCTCAGCACTGAAAGAGGAATCTTTTCTTTTCTTCCGGTATTTTATAATCTCTCCGGTCAAAATGTCCGGTGAAAATACTCCTCCCAAGCACAATTTCAGTTGTAATAAAATAGGTAATTTCCACATCATTTTATGAAAAAAACATATACTTTTTTTTTACGAATGAGTAGTGTGTGTGTGTATGTGAATGAATGAATGTAGCCTATATGTGGAACGAAACTTTTTTTCTGCACGGAACGAAACTTGTCGCATTTGTTTCATTAAATCTAACAAACCGCGCACCACAACAGAGAGGTCTTTGACATGGCGAAAGCTATTTTCTAAAACGAAAAAGCTCTAATAGCGAGGGTGATGATGAGTCTAACTCTAAAAGGCTATCTGATGAGATGGAGACTACCACAGATGATGCTGTGGCTCCCACCAAAAATATTTATTTATTTTTTGAAGTTACGCTCGTGAGTCAATTGACGGGACTTATTTTATTTGAAATAGCCTGTTTTTCAATAAAAACACTATTAAATGACCTGCATTGGTATCGTACTACTGCATATGATTTATTTTTAACCTCAATAAATTCATATAGCCTATGTGACCGGAATTTCAAACATTTGTCCGGTAAATTGAAAACCTGCCGGTCACATTGTCCGGAGCCAATTTTTTCTAGCGGAAACACTGGTTGGTGCTGTCAGCTACACTCTTTCTTTTTATGATTAAGTCTGTGTGAAATGTCTTAATATTGTGCCCATCTACTATTCAGTGCACGAGCACAGCACAGACCAACTGTTTTCAGCCAAACCCCCCCACTATCAGCTTATGTAACCGTCTATAAATAGAGCTGCGCTTGCTGCACTTTACTTCATTTGACCAAACGTTGACCCGTTTTATGTGTTTATGTTGGCACAATCGGTCCTGGCAGAAGGGTTGGTTTATTTTGAGTGAAAGAATGGAAAGGGAGAAGATTTTTTTGGCGTTGTTTTAATCGCGTTCAGTACTGGAAGGCTGCGTTTCCCTTCATAGTGTTTCTCTGGCATGAAAGGCACGTAAACGCCACACGCTGTCGAAACTTGTGCAGCGACCAAGAAAGTTTCACACTTCGGAAAAATGGAGCTCAGGATAGTAGGACTTTCAAATTAACCTACTTTCATCAAAGGAAATAGTAGTAGAGTAACAACTGAATCAGTGAGTCGGTTTAATGCCTTTGGAGCGTCGTAGTTAGCTTGACTGTGTGATTGTGACTCAGACTACTACCAGTGGACGACTTCCAACTGTTTTCTAACGTGTTTTTGTTCTTCAAAGAGGTCAGAAAACTCCAATGATTTATTTTTGATTGAGAAGATCAGAGGATGATGAAGATATTTACTTGAGGATCTTGTTAACTCTGATAAGGTTGTTTGTTTCATGTGTTGTAAGAGCTTTCACCTCTGGCCTGGTGGTATCATGTCTGAAACTCCAGAAGAGGATTTCATAGGGTTGAGAATGTGAGTCGAACAAACAAGTTAAAGGCTGAAAAGCCATTGAGAATTTTGATTGTCACTGAGGGTTTTAAGCTATATTTTATATAATTTTGGGAGGTGAGATGAAAAACAGACACTGAAAGGAAAGTAATTCTGTCCAGTGTTGTTATATATTGACAACCAGTTCCTGAATGATCCTGAAGTAAACAGTTTCAGTGTTAATTTTTTTTACAGGAGCAATTAGCTCTTCGTTTAATAAGTTCTAGACAAATTCGATCCTACGTCAATAAAAAGCTGGGCGTCTCAAAAAACTTGTTGCGGACGTGAAATCCTCGGCTTCCTCGTACCAAAAACAACCGCTTTGAATCAGTCCCGCCCCCGTGTACGAGTCCATTGGCTCCAGCTCTTGTAGCTGCTGTTTGATTGGCTGAAACGATGCGAACAATACATTCAATGCAGACGATGCGAACAATGCGGGCGATGTTGACGATGAAGATGATGCTGACAGTGAAGACGATGCGAGCAATGCAGGCGATGCTGACGATGCAGACGACGGAACAATGTGAACAATGCTGATGATGCGAACAATGCAGGCGATGTTGACGATGCAGAAGATGCTTACAATGCAAACAATGCAGACGATGCTGACGATGCAGACGATGCTGACGATGCTGACGATACTGATAGTGTGGATGATGCGAACGATGCAGATGATGCTGACAGTGCGGAAGATACTGATGGTGCGAACGATGTTGACGATGGTTTGAGCGCTTGCTCAGTTCCTTGCTGTGGCTCCTGCAATAATATAGACCCGAGTCTAGATACTTTTACGCTTTTTTATGCCTTATTCCTTTTGATGGGAGCAATTTTGGAGGAAATGTGTTCTGATGGAAGTTTCATGAAGAAAACCAGTTAAATGCTTGTCAGCTTGTTTTTGTCCTGAACATAAAAAGACATGGCATCTGATGGACAGGAAATTCATGTTTTTATGGTTGTGCATTTGTAGTTGGGATTTATCCACCAAACAAAACCATTTCATTCATCACTGGCAAACTGTTTGAGTCATGTATTAAATGAAAGAGAGAGAGAAAAAATTAAAAGTCAGCCTCGATGAACAACATTTGTATTGACTCATCCGGCATCAAACCTCAAATCTGCAGAGGCAGATTGAGCTCATTCACACCTTGGCACAATTCTCCTGCTTTTTAAAATTAGTTATCTCATTTCCGCGGGTTTGATAGCAGATATAACCCATATAAGTTTCCAAAATAAAAACCTGAATTAGGCCACTCCGCTGCTCACAGGGAAGCTGCCTTTAATGACTTAAAAAGCCAGAAAGCTCCTTCTTTATGAAGCAATCCCATTATCACGTTCTGGTTTTTCTGGAGCTTATTACGACACTTAAATATAATATTGTTCTTTGACACATGACACAGAGGAAGATCTGTTTAAAAAGAAAGTAGCCGGTATTGCCTCAAGCAAACGTGGTCATTCATAGCTGGAGCTTTGAGGCCGCAGTCGTGAAACAGGAGAGAGAAACACCTGAATAAGTGAAGTCCATTTTCCTCCTTTTGTGCTAAAGTGCTGAAAGAGCTCCTCTGTACTTTCTACCTTTGCAACCAGCCTCTTGATGCTTTGTTGGAGAGCTTCAGGGAGCTTTTGCGGAGGATTGTGAATGTTCTGGAGGTCGAGCGAGGCCGTCTTGATGTACCTTCGTCTCTGTGGAGTTTGGCCTTTTGTAGTTACATGCTGCTCTCTGCTTTATCTCCCCGTACAGGATATAAACTAATTGGAAGTCACTCGGGCGTGAAGCTTTGTCGATGGACTAAGGTAATAGAATTTCCCATCCTTCATAGATCATTAATGTATTTGTCGGTTTGCTTTAAAAACAGCCATGAGTTAAAAAACATGCATGAATCAGAGTGAAAGTGCTGCTTCTTGTGTCCAGTCCATGCTGCGGGGGAGAGGAGGTTGTTACAAACACACTTTCTACGGCATCGAGTCCCACCGGTGCATGGAGACCACCCCCAGCCTGGCCTGCGCAAACAAGTGTGTCTTCTGCTGGAGGTATGTTACCCACCCCCTCCCCCCAGCTTTCTCTCAGCAGGGCTGCTTAATCCGTCAAGCACATCTCCATGCGTTCACTGAATGAGTGTGGCCCGGTTTACAACCCCAACTGGCTTTGATGGCAGCGACGTGTCTCAGTAAGGTCGGAGCAGGGCGGTTTTATCGCTGTGTAGCATCCCCTCTCCGTTTAACAACGGTCTTTAAACATGTGGCAAGTGAGGAGACCGGCGGTTTTAGGAGAGAAGTGTTGACCAATCCTCTTCAGCTCTTCTCTGATCAGGAGCTGGTCTTTTTTTTTTTAAAAATCGGTCTACTGGCTCCACATATACATGGCTTAGCCAAAGCCGTACACGAGACCCTCTTTGTCTGAGGTGATAAAAAGCTGCTCCAGTGAAAGTTTTAATCTTCCTGCTGGAGGCTCGGCCATTTAAACTCCAAGACTGATCACTGATGTTTGTCTCCATATCTGGAATCAAGCCGGGCAGGGACTTTAATTAATCCCTTTCTGTGGCCAAAGGCACTTATTTCTGTCTTATCTTTATTTAGTTCAAGTAAGCTGCTAATAATTCCACAATTAGGTAGTATTTTAAGAAATTAAACCACCCAATTATCTCCTAACCTTGCTTCCAAACTCGGCTCCATGTTGTAGGAGCTGAACAGAGTTGTTTAAATAACATTAATACTGTTTAATCCCTGATTTATGAATCATTAAGCCCTCTGGGGACCAGCAAGATGCTTTCAAGCAATTAAACTGTTTGCTGCTCCAAATGATCACTCTGTATCTGAATTACTGATGAAACACGCAGTGCTGCGATTCAAGGTCCTGCTTTAGATGCCAACGTGACCCAACAGCCCAAACGTGGACGCTGATTCATTTCTACGACGCCGCTGCGTCTGAAGAGGGGGGACTCTCGTGAGTCGCTAAAGGTCGATGCCGCAGTCTGCCGGGGTGATCCGCTACCCTGTCACCACAGATGTACGGCCGTGTCTCTGAAGGCGGCTGTGGGGGGAGCGGGGGTGGGACGAAAGCGCCGTCGGTGCACAGATGCGTCGCTACCTCTGCCGCCCCTCGCCGTCCAGCTCTCCGCGACAACAGGTGGATTTTTACGTCGCTGTGTGCAAATACGTGTGACAAATCCAAACGTGCGATGCCTCGGGATTTGTTTTTGCGCGCAGAAATCGCAGTTAGGCAGAAGGTGTCATTAACGCCTGGAGGAGGGGCTGCTGGGAAGTATTCTGATGACATGTTTCTGTCAGATGGATGTGCAGTCGCTCACAGAATCAGGTCTGATAATGCTGCCGTTTATATTCCCATAGATGCAGCCGCATAAAGCTGAACAGTTGCTTAATTTATTGCTTCTGTTTGGATGACGAGTCATTATCTACTGAACTTTCTAAGCTGACGAAAGCTTTAATCGCAGACTTGAACTTTACAACCAGCGGGTATCAGAGCACATGGACGAAATCATCCCAACACTCTCCATCCATGATGTTATACTTGATAATCGCTTTTGATTGTCTCATCCAACCACACTAGGTCACAAATATAAAAGCTACTGCAGACAGAGAGCATGGTGTATGTAGTTGGTTGAATACAGTGCGTTTATGTGCGAGTAGGGTTGGGCATCGTTTGGATTTTAACGATTCTGATTCCGATTCTCTGTTTCGATTCCTGTTTAAATGATTCTCGATTCCGATTCATTGATGTGTAGGTCAACAGATCGCGACTTATCTAACAGTAGAATTTTTTCATGAAAAAAAACTGAGAAGGGAAGGAGCCTTTTCAGCACTTAGGCTGTTACTTTTCTGTGGCACTCGTGTGTTTGCTCCACTGTCCTTTTACCTCGCAGCCAACGTGAATGTGGAAAGGGAATAAAAATGTCCCTCCAAACATTCTGGACACCTCGAGTCACTTTTGCAGGTCCCCAGCAGCAATATTTCACCATGGAGTTATTATAGTAAATTAACAGTGATGATAGGCGTCAGAAAAATAGCGAATTAACACAGTCAACAAAGTTTGTCCGACCTAGCAACAGTAACTAGGAAGGAGGCAGTGCTTACCGAAAGGTCAATTAAATACGGTACACTCATTTATTTTTGTGATGTCATGCAGGCGAAGGTGTTTTGCCATATTAGTCGTGCACCTTCCTTTGGCAGTAACACGCTTCCCGCAGGTGTTTCACTGCGCCAGGTAGCCGTCATTTCCCGGACTGAAATGCAGCCAAACTCCAGAGCGGCGTCTCTTGGGATCTATGTTGTGGCGAGTGAAGTCCCGTTGGCGACGAACGTGATGTCGACACTAGCACGGAGTTGAGTACGCCGGGCGGAGTAACGTCAACAAACTAGTGCAGTTAATCAGAACAAAACAAACAACAAAAAAAAATTGCGTGGACATTTAGGAACCAAAAAAAGGAATTGAAATTCAAAAATCATCTAAACGATTCCAGAACCGGACGTTAGGAACCGATTCCTACTTGGAATCGTTTTTCGGTGCCCAACCCTATGTGCAAATGGGGAAAAAAAAACCCCAGGAGAATCAAAGTTCTTACAACCGTGAAACCTCACCTCACCTTCAAGGAATAAAATTACAACCTCTAGACCAGTGGTTCTTAACCTGGGTTGGATCGAACCCCAGGGGTTCGGTGAGTCAACTCAGGGGTTCAGCGGAGGTCAAGACACGCCCTTGGCTCATATGATTCATGATGACACGCCCCGCTTGGCCATCACTGGCTACAGGTGACAGGTGATCACGCTACATCGCTTGGCCAGTCTGTGCTGCAGGGAATTTGGTGCGCTCAGTAGTCGACTCATGACTGTCGTGATGGTGCATTGTGTGATTTCTTGAATAATTAAATCCATAACAACTATTTCGAGGAAAAACAGAAGGTGGTCGGACATTTATGTACAATATGGAGTAATAAGTAAGGTATGTAATTCATGCAGTTCATGCATTATATTGGTTTTGTTTTTTGAACACAGTGATGTTAATGCACGGTTCATTTTGTGCACCAGTTAGACATATACCTATGTCTTGAATCATATTTTATTTTTCAATAATGAACGGTTTGGTGAATGTGCAGATGAAACTGGTGGGGGTCAGTACCTCCAACAAGGTTAAGAACCACTGGTCTAGACAAAGTGCTGGTGCAGACTCTCAGGCATCCAGGTCACAGTAGCTCTCAAAGGTTTGAATCAACGCGCCCGGACTTCTTTCTTTGTTCTCGAAGACGTTTCACTTCTATCCAGAAGGTTTTGTCTATTCAACCCCACGACAAAGGAATGGTTACAAAAGAGTGGACTTGTCTAAGTGTTTTAAATGACCGCTTGTCCACTCGTGTTTTTGCGTGTGCGAGGACAGAGGACTGTGTTAAGAGCTCTGTGCGACTGTCAAGCTTTAGTCGTTGTGCGCGGTGCCACGTTAACAGGAAGATGACTAGTCGCATGCGAGATCCTGTGTCTTAAACTTAACATCGACTCATTGGAGGACACGTAATACGTGGGTGTTACCGCACTCTGTGAGATGTGTTCCTCTCCATGTTGATATGTTGTCACCCACTGAAATACCCAGAAAATCTCTCTTCTCCAGTGAACATCCAGGACTGCCCTTGAAATTCTTGCGTGTTCTTTAGATGAGATGAGGTCGCTTCTTTATTACTGCGGCTGGCTTACATACTAAAACAAATCAGCTGTTGCATTCGTAGTGCTTAACGCTAAAGAGAGAAGGTCTAAGCTTTGTGTGTCGCTGGGTGAGACATTGATGGGCCACAATCAGAGCTGAAGAGGACTGAGAAACCTGAGGAGGCCTCGTCCTTGTTGGTTGTGGAGACAACGAGCAGGAGAGAAATGTGTCTCAGTGTCTGCTCTTTAACAGCTGGTACAGAAAAAGAGTGAATTAAAGGAGTCTGGGTGGTGGTGGGGGGTGGTGTTCTGTAAGTATTTGGGGGTCTGCAGAAGAGCAGAAGAAGATATAAATCGATTCAGGCCAACACAGAAAGATCTCTGAGCCTGATTGAGTTTGATCTGAACCACTGAACCACTACACAATGCTCTAAACGAGATAATAAAATATTGTGATCCACAATCCTGTGCCCCCCCCCTCCAACAGACATCACACCAACCCTGTGGGCACGGAGTGGAGATGGAAAATGGACCCAGCTGAGAAGATCCTGCAGGACGCCCTGGAGAAGCACCAGAACATGATACGACAGTTCAGAGGTCAGTGTGCTGGCAGGTTTCCTGTGTAAATGTGCCTTTTCTGTCCCACTCCGTCATACCGCCGGTTCATTCCTGTTCTGTTAGGAACATGGACTCTGCGCTCTACACCACCACTTTTGGCCTCCTTACAGTCTAATGACCTCTTGTAACTTTGTGTGTAATGAAGCTCAGTGAAGACAAGAATTCTGCTGTTCCATCACACCACTGCTGTAGTGGCCCATAAATCACTGTTCAACTGCTCCTTCTCTGTCTCTCTAACACACACACACATGCACACACACACACACAAACAAAATGTAATTTCCCCATCTTGCAACTCTGCTCCTCACTCGCTTTATTTGCTCAAAACGTATTAATGTTTATGCCGCGAATACACTAAGGGTCCTGCGGAGTTCTCGCTAAATTGAAATTACGGATGTATTTAATGATTTGAGATGGAAAAATTTGACGTGCACCCTCACTTTTGTGCTCACTTGAACTGATTATGTTGCTGGCGTCTGTGACTTCTTCTCTCGGCACCTATTAGCGCCGGCTGAGCGAGGCTGGTTGGCGGCCGACGGCTCGCTGAAAACGCAAATTAATGATCATCCTGTTAATTTACCCTCAGCAGATTTTCCTTAAGAGGTTTTGGAGACAAGTTATGAAAACACGGTGATGAACAGGGCAGGGCAATTGATCGAAAATGAGCCGAAACCGACATCCAGAACCTGTGACCGACGTAATCGTGGTCATATCTGTATAAAATATTTGAGTTGTTTGAAATGTTCAGTAAGTCACCGTAAACAGTTCATCTGTGTTTCCCTTCACCTATTTTAAAATCACAAAGTCATGTACTCTTTCATTAAAACAAAAAGATCCCAGTTATAATAGGTACAAAAGTTAAAAGGTGTTCAGTAAAAACCTTGTCAGTGATCTTTGAGGGCAAAAATAAAAAAATTAGGGTTGTCAATTTCTCAAAATAATTAATCAGATTAATCGCATGACTGTCAATAGTTAATCATGATTAATCGCAAATTAATCACATATTTTTATCTGTTCTAAATCTACCTTATACAGATCTTTTTCAAGTTGTATTACTCTTATTAATACGAGTCCTGACTAGAACCAGGAAATACGACCATATTAGTCCAGTCCTGAGGTCTCTGGCTTCCTGTCACTCAGAGAATAGACTTTAAAACATCTCTACTTGTGTTCAAGTCACTTCATGGCCCCAAAGTCCATCTCTGACATGTTAGAGCCATATGAACCAACCTGGACTCTGAGAACCTCAGGTAGTGGTCTCCTGCTGGTGTCCAGAGTCAGGACTAAACAAGGTGAAGCTGCATTTCAGTTTTATGCTCCTAAAATCTGGACCAGTCTTCTAGAAGATGTGAGACAGACCTGAACTCTGACAATGTTCTGATCCAGACTGAAAACAGTTCTGTTTAGATGTGAAGATGATGACTGGAAGGATTTTATCTGCACTCTTCATTTCTAATTTAATTATTATTTTTTTTATTAATTAATTTTATTTATTATTGATTATTTTTATGCTTGTATGGAATGATTCTATTTGCCTTCTTGTGACTTTATGCATCTGTAAAGCACTTTGAATTGCCTTGTGTACAAATTGTGCTCTACAAATAAAGTTGCCTTGCCTAATATGAGAGTACACAAATGCTGTTTTGACAGGACTACGGAGGACTACAGGACTACAACTACGGCGGGGCCCGAGGCTCATTAAACCTACTCTCCTCTCTACTATTGTACATCAACGGCCAGGCTAAGGCTCGTGTTAATCGCGCGTTAAAAAAATTAGTTGCGTTAAAATTATTTTGCGTTAATCACGCGTTAACGCGTTAACTTTGACAGCCCTAAAAAAATTTAAATAATCTCTCATTAATCATGATTGGGGTAAAATGTCCAGTTAATTAATATTGATTTGAGGTCATATTGCTCAGCCTGAGACTTTGGCCCCGATCGTACACTTCCCACTAACTGCTACCCACTAACCCAGTGGTGCGCAAACTGTGGTACCACTGGTGGTACGCGGGGCAACGTCATAACTTTCCACATTTTTCCCACATTTTCACTTTTTTCGTTTAAAAAAAATCAGAATCATACAATGCATTATTAATACAACATTTCAAACGAAATTCAGGTAACAATTAATAACCTCAGTAAGGAATAAACATCTCTCCTGAGTGTAAAGGTAATTGATAAGGCATATAACCTCCTGATAACCGCTAATGCAATCTTCCGCTCCCTAAAGCCTGCTACTCGTTATGCCGACTCCCTTATTCCCATTGTAGGTGTGGCAATGGGCGTGTCTTTTCCCCTTTCTGCAAACTTGGTATCTTGCGGTTGCGGGTAGCAGGAAGCCGTTGGTCTGACCACCCGCTACCCATACCTGCAACCCACGATCGCAAGATACCAAGCTTGTCGGCGCGTACAAGGGTGCGTCCAAATGGCATCAATGCTAGTCCACTTGTGTCCATGGTCACATGTGGACGTGCACAAACGTCTCTACCTCTGGAGTTAACTCTTGTATAAAAAACGTGATTTGGACCCCTGAGAAAATGGCAGAGATTGTCTTAAACGGCTTGCTCACCAGTTAAACCTATAGACAACCAGAGCGTGTTTACTGGGAGCTCACTGACCTATCTGGGACTTTCAGGTAGCCTGATAGGAATTGTCTGTGTATAAATATTTTTATGTATATATCAGTGCAGAGGAGGAGGAGGAAGGAAGAGGAGGAAGCTCTACAGCAGAGTCCCAGACGAGCTGCTGCTCTGATCTGGATGAAAAGACGCTCCATAGCGGTTAGCGGGTAGCGCAACCTGCTCTTAAAGGCAATGGCTGCTGATGCACTGATTGGTTTAACAGGTGGAACGCCCTAACCACTCCTGAGGATAATGTAGCGGGTAGCGCAGGTGGGATAGCAGGTTTAGCAAGGTGTAAGATTGCGTTCTTTGCGGGGGAACGCACCTCCCGTTACCAGCTATATCTTAATAGCGGCTTTAGCAGATCTGGTGGAAGATCGGGCCCTTTATTTATTAAAATATATATATATCTGAGCAGTTATTCATCGTCCACATGGAGTACATTTTCAGGTAAATCGTTAACAAAGCGTCAAAGCTTAGTAAGCCCGAACACAGTGCCAAAACTCTGTGTTGTGTGATTAATTATCCAATTTAAAATGTATAAAACAGTAGAGTAGGAAAGTGTCAGAATCTCAGACTTTAGAGACCGCTAACACATACATGTTAAAGGCTGGAGCAGAACATTAATATCTGCTATGAGAAGATGCAGCTGTGTTGCGATGTCCTCGCCTGCACCACCTCTTTCCTTTAGGATCCACATGCCGCTTTTACGTGAACCAGCACTGCGTTTGAAAAGCTTCGCGCACAACCGTGCCATCGTCGAAGTACTCTCACGCTCGGTTTGGTCTCGCAACCTTGAAGTCTGAGCCTCTCTGACCTCAAAATGGCTGCGGATCCCATTATGAAACAGTGAAGTCATTGTAGTCGGGTAATGATGTGAAGGTCAAAAAGCCTCCGAGACATATCCTCTTCAAAGTGGCTTTATTGCTAATATCATTCCTAAGAGCAGTTAAGCAGGATGAATTACAACGCGTGTCATCATGGAATATATAATTTCCGTTTAAAAAAAAAATCGTAATTTCCAAGGGTGCTTGTGATAGAAGCTTTTCTTCCCTGAGGGAACAAGAATCCTCAATACTCTTGCTTATTATAGGAAACGGAGTACTTTTTAACAGCGTTTTCACGATCCAGAAACCTTCTTATTTGATGTTAAATCACAGCGCTGGCACACATAAAGGATATCTCCAGTCCTGATCATCTTCCCAGTTGCGCTCCGCTGGCACTGAGCTCTGCTCTTTCCAGCGCGATGGACAATCCAGACGCCCCCCCCCCCCCCCCCCCCCCCCCCCCGAAAACCTTTGATGTGATTGAATAAGTCGGCATCTGCTCCAGCCACGCTGATGATCTACCACATAAAAGTTCTCATCAGATCGAGGTCTCAAATGTCACGGAGCTGTTCGGAGTGAGAGCCGTCAGTTGTGCAAGTCCTGCAAGCGGTTATTTGAAGTTTAGTCGCACGGAAACTCCGGCTTGCCCTCAGCGACTGAAACCAGGGATAAATGTCTCAATCTCGCCATCTGAGTGTGGGAGCCCCACCCAGAGGTCAACATTGATTTTTGTCTCAGCGTCTCAGGATTGAGCGGTGTGTTGAATGATGGGGTTTGATAGCAGGTGAAGAGCAGACGTGCGCTCTGTTAAAGCACTTGCTTCTGTGTACGATCCCGATAAAAGCTGCGAGCAGGACGAACCCGACCATTTCTGTCTCTCTGTGTTCATCCTGGACTTTAGATGGCGTTTTACTTTAAAGCCCCTACAGGCCGATGTCGATGAAAAGCCGATATCTTGAGGCAAACGGCCTGTAGGTACGTTTCGCCATGCGAGCTGCAGCGATGGCACCGCTTCCTTTGGTGCAGCATCGGACAGGCAAATATCAGAAAAACAGAGCGGTGCACAGAGTAAAGCCCCGGGGACGACTTTCCCCACGGATAAGCTTTCTGAAATGAGCTTTCGTCAAGCTCGGGTGGGCTCGCCCTTAGAGGCAAGGTGAGGATCTCAGTCATGTAGTGCGTTTACATGGGAAGTTTAATTCCTCTTTAATTCAGAATGAAAGTCAAATCCGATTTAAAATGATTAAAAATTACCATGTAAACACCTAATTCCAAATGAAAATGTCAATTCTGAATTAAACTTAATTCCGAAGTAAGTGGCTGGTTTATTCTGATTTTAAATCCGAATAGAATGATTCCGCGGTCATGTAAACACTCATTACACTTTAAATTAATTCCGGTCTTTCTGCGCATGCTCGTTCCTTTGCCCGCTTGTCGCGATAATGCTTATATTTAGCGCTGGGCTTGTTTTCGAAACAAAGTTTCAAGATGGCGGCATGCAGTAAACGGTGGTCAAGAGCAGAGACGATTTATTTAATAAATAGCTTGGACGATCTGAAAATAATTAAAAGAACAGATGGCAGGAAACATAAAAATTGTGAGCTTTTCAAAAAAGCTTAAAAAATAAAATCAAAACAAATCTAAAAAGGATGCTAATAATGTAGTCCTCCATGTTGTTGCTAATCGAGTAAGTTTGTTTTCTTCCGGTAGACGTAAATACGTAAAGACACATCCCCCCCCCACCCCCCCCCCCCCCCCCCCCCCCCCCGATCCAATCAGAACCCTTCCCAACCCCCAGACCTTAAGAGGATAAAGCCAATCAAACGTGTTTTCCATGTAAACCTCAATTCGGAATTACTATTTCCATGTAAACTCGAAGGAAAATTGTTTAATTCTGAATTATTTAATTCGGAATAATTAATTCCGAATTAAAAAACATCATGTAACCTTGACCGGAGCTCGGAGTGGAGTCATGGCTCCAGCCATGTTAAATGGAGCCAGCTGAGACGTTTGGACATCTGGTCAGGGTTTCTACTGTCCAGCGTCTCCCTGGTAAACCTGGAGGAGGTGGTCCTGGAACAACAGCAACACGTGGATGGACGGACAGACTCGCCGTCGCCCTGCCGCCTGGCCGCTTTATTTATTTCGTGTGATTTCTCCTTGGAGGCAGGTGGCATTTAACGGCTTAGCAGTAGCTGTTGTAAGATGTAATTGCTCCTCAGGTATCTCGTAACCATTTACTTTATGCATTTAAGTTAATAATTCATAGACGTTTTTATTGTATACATGAAGGCAATGGTCTAAAGTTAAATTTATTGTAAGATTAAATGATGTATGCTTTGGCAGCGGTAATATCGCATTAAATTCTCGTGACTGTGTAGGGTTGGATTTCAAAGCAGGAGCGTTTTCCAGGACCCACCTTTTAGGGAATATTCTTTAGTCAAAAACAACCGGGTCTTTTATTAGGTAGAAATGAGAGTAAACTTACGTTGGGGACCAAGAAAAGCATGAATGAAAGCGGTTTACAGTCACAGGTCATTAGGTTTAAGGGTAAATGTAGCATGTAAATGTGAATAGGGTCCCTGCAGACAGACCGAGGTCATTTCAATGTTGTATGTGTACAAAAACGGTATTAAAAAGGTCTTGTTTGTGCAGCTGCTGCTGTCTTGTCATAAGTTCATACACTTCTATTTACGATTCAGCCCAAACTACAGTTTGTAGACACAGAAGGAGGAGAGTTCATGGCCTCTGCTTCCATTAAACTGGATTGGTGCTTAGGACCCGATAGTACACCTCCCGCTAGCTGTTACCCGCAAATTGCGGGTTTAGGAACCACCGCTAACCGCTAATGCAATCTTCCGCTTCCCTAAAGTTGCTATCCGCTATGTGGACTCCCTTACTCACATTGTAGGTTTGTCTTTTGCGCTTTCCGCAAACTCGGTATCTTACGATCGCGGGTAGCTGGTAGTTGGTAGCGCAACCTGCTCTTAAAGGCAATGGCTACTGACGCACTGATTGGTTTAACAGGTGGGACGCCCTAACCACTCCTATGCATAATATAGCGGTTAGCGCTGGTAAGATCGCAGGTTTAGGGAGGTGGAAGATTGCGTTCTTTGCGGAGGAACGTCCCTCCCTCTACCCACTATCCCTTAATAGTGGCTTTAGGAGGTTTGGCAGAAGATCGGGCCCTTAGTTTCCTCTATTGACAGTGCTCTTTCTTTTTTTCGGACTCAAATTCTTTCTCTTCTCATACTCACTTCAATTCTCTGTTCATCCTTTCTTCACCTTTATATTTAGTAATAAAAAAAATACCTGGTTTGATGCTCTGCTTCACAAATGCTTGGACACAGATTATGAAGACATATCCGGGTTTAGTAGAGACCCGATCTGACGAGACTGTTCAATTGTTGAGGAAAAAGGTTCTGGGAACCAAGTGATAATTGAAAGGCATCCGTTCTTATCTCTGTGCAAGCTGCAAAGCACTTTAAACTGCCTCTGTATGAGTAAATCTTTATTTCTTCACTTCATAAGTAGGGCTGTAGCGATACACTAATCTCACGATACAATACGATACACGATATTCAGCTTACGATACGATATATATCGATATTGCTCTTACAATACATTTACATCGTTTTCCGAAAGATTTTAAAGAGAAAAAGTGATTTTGGTGACATCTTGTGAGTGTTCCAATGACTTTGTTTGAATTAATTGAACTGAAAGCATCAATTACACATTATATGGCTGACAGGCAGCTTGCAAATGCTGGACAAAATGAATAAAAGATTTGTTGAGAAAAATAGTTTCATTTATTTCAACAGTGCAAATTGTTACTTGCAAACTTTTAAAGGTGGGACACGGGGGTTTTGGAAGAAGCTTAGAATATCGATACCCACGGCTTAAAAATCGATACTCTCTGGGGAAATAAAATATCGATATATATTCGCAGAATGGATAAAATCGCTCAGCTCTATTCATAAGACCCATCCATGTGATTGTCAGTAGACACTCATAAGGACCTGTCCAGGCATGAAAATAATCACCTGCTCATCAGCTGACCTCTCTGACTCCAGGTGTCCCTGGAGTGAAGCCTGAGCGGTACGAGGAGGGTTTGGCCGTCAAGCACTGTGCCCTGTCCCTGGTGGGCGAGCCGATCATGTATCCCGAGATAAACGCCTTCATCCGCCTCCTCCACAGCAACCGCATCTCCAGTTTCCTGGTCACCAATGCACAGTTCCCAGAGGAAATCAGGTACAACTGACGTACAAACCCTGTTTGTGGCGGTGGGTGGGGGGGCTTTAGACTGTTTGTGTGTGCCATCCTCGGTGCTACTCCACTTATGTCTGTCCAGTGAAATCCTTCTCCTGGTATTGCATCATAATTATAAAAAAAAAAACAACATTTTTGCAGTGCTCCACTCTCGTGTTTTCAAGAGCACCTCGACTGAGACGTTCCCGTCACTTATCACGTACTCATCCATCAATCTTCCCTCTTCAGACAGATGCTGGAAGCCACTGATATTCTGCTGAAGTGCCCAGGGGTCCCCAGTTGGGATGGTACTGTGATGAAGCCTTTAGAGTGTGAAGCAAAGCAGACAGTTCAGAGTCGTTTGTATCATCAGATGATACCAAGGTGCTCTCAGGCCACCTGAGGCTCATGTGGGCCGTCTGGATGTTGAACTGCAAAGCCTCCACTGAGAAGGAAGAAAATGTTAAATACACAGTTTTAATGGAATGTGAAAGTCCTGGTGCCCTGTGGTGGACCGGTGACCGGTCCAGGGTGTACAACTGCCCAACTCCCAAAGAGAGGTGGGTAGACTCCAACAGACCCCCTGAACAGGAAGAACCGTTGATGGATGGACGTTTGAATGGTCAACTTGTCTCTGTCCTGCAAAGTAAAAACTGGCAAATAAACGGGATTTTTGTTAATGAGAGCAGTAAACGTGAGAAGCAAGGAGACCTTCCTGTGTACCAGAGCCACCTGGCTGGAGATTTACACACTACTTTAACACTGTCAAAGAGGGAGAAATAATCATGTTTTTGTACAGATGTACATAAAAAAAAGACAATTCTGCTCGTTCTGAAGGCTTTACTAGACTGTTAATGTTTAAATCGATCTGTTCTGCTCTACTGAACAACTGAAGACGTGTAAAAAGAGTAAATGGACTTCATTTATATAACACTTTGATACTCTTGTTGTCCACGTAAAGAGCTTCACATGACAGGACCTGGATCCAATCATACATTCCTGCAGCACCTTCGTAGTTTATTCTTTCATTTTCCTCTAGACTATGCATCGTCTTTTCTCTGCTACACAAACAATCACACACCAATGAGGCGACAGCGTAGGGCAAGACGCTGAACTCTCCACACGGACTGCTGAGGTTCGACGACACACCTCCATCCTTCTGTGTGTCACATGGTCGTTGCTACCAGAGCGACAGCTGACGGTGCAGCTCGACTTGAATAAGCGTCTATGGATTATAAGTATTCATGAGAGCGTTTACCATAACATCTTACTAGACTGAAAAACTGGGTAGGACTTTCTGGTACTGCAATAAACTGATTTAAGTCCTATTTAAAAGACAGGGACTACTTTGTGTCTATAAGTAACTATATATCTAAGCAAACTAAAAAGACTTGTGGAGTTCCCCAAGGCTCCATCTTGGGGCCACTGCTGTTAAACATCTACATGCTTCCACTCACTCAAATTATGTAAAAAAACAACAAAATATGTTACCACAACTATGCTGATGACTCACAAATCTACATAACCACTTCAACAGGAGACTACAGTCCAATCCAAACACTGACCAGATGCATTGATCAATGCTACACAAATAAACTTGCCTTGCCTTAAAGCGTTTCGATAAATCTTTAAAGCCTTAATTTGTAATAGGTGAAGCCCGACGTTTCAAATACCTTATGCATGAAAAGAGCACATAAAGGTTTGACACCTGGGACAACAGGGGCTTTTAAAAGAGACTGTAGAGAAACATGTCTTCCCTCCCTCTCTCTCTCTCTCTCTCTCTCTCTCTCTCTCCACGTTATCCTCTCAGGTTAAATCACTGTTCCCCTCCTCTCTTCCCTCTGTTTTCTCTCGTTTCCAGGAGTCTGGTGCCAGTTACTCAGTTGTATGTCAGCGTGGATGCCAGCACCAAAGACAGCCTGAAGAGAATTGACCGACCACTTTTCAAGGACTTCTGGCCTCGTTTCCTGGACAGCCTGAAGGCCCTGGGAGAGAAGGTGAGCTTGGAGAAACAACTGATGGCTCTGCATACCGAAGAAAGGCGCTGTAGGATTTTATCGCTGTCGGGATGATTTCTGCTCACGTTGTTGAATAATTTGCAGGATGTCTGCAGTCGCATCAAGACGCGTGATCCATCACGCCCCTAATTTACATCATATAAACTGCACATCATTAAATTATTGACTGGACCAATATAAATATTAAATATTGGCCCACAGAAAAATACACGCAAAATATCCCCAAATATAAAAATCAACCATAAACGGAAGTTACAGGGCCTTTCCAGTCTGTACGATTAAAGTCAACTGTCTGAATAATTTAGAGCTTATAAAGCAGTTGCTGTTGTGTTCCTCCAGTTCAGAGAAAGCTTTTTACACGAGGTTTCATCAGGTGAATTTAATTACCTGACCTAAGTTATTCGGTGGAGCCAAAATGATTCGATAATGTTCTGCGACGCGACACTGCTTCCGAGTCCATAATTAAGAGCAGGACAAGTTATGTCTTGGAAATTACTTGTTTTAATTTCATAGCTGAGCATCTTTATGCCATTATCTCTGTACTTGGGCCCTGCACTTATTCGAGTATCTCTTTCATTTTCAGTTGTGGCCTGCAACAATCTAGAGAACCAGATATTCCCATTTGACCAGCAGCGTTGTTGGGTGGGCGTGTCCTTTACTTACATCACAGATGAGCCTGCTTCATCTCGTTAAACGCTTTAGCGAGCTCTGAACAGATTCATGATCCATCTTGAGGTGTCAGTGATCGTTGTTCTTTAATTGCATCTAGATAATTAATGAAAGTATCAGCGTGAGGAGATTTGCACGGAGGCCTCAGCAGCCTTCTCAGTGAGTTATCTAACTCCAGAACTTTCCACGAGCGCTTCATAAACGCATCTCAAGTCGCCGTGTCTTCATTTTCTTGCTGGTTTTAGCTTTAAAGTCACGGGAGCGTCGCGTTAGAAAAACTCTGTGTTGGTCAGACGGTGTCATGGAGCCACGTGGATGCACATGTGTTCAGATGAGAAGGTACGGGGGGGTCTTCAGTCTTGGCCCATGGAGACGGGGACATCCAACAACCTGATGATTGTGCAGTAACTATTAAAACGTCCACAGATGATCCGTGTGGGCTCCGTGACTGAACTAACGGATGTGTTTTTTTTAAACTACAGATTAATATTAAATTCAAATTGTATACACAAAAAAACAGGAAATGGATGTGAGATGTTTCTTGGTTTTACCTTGCAGCTTTCACTATCTTTACTGGTTAAATTTACAGGTTTACACGTTAAATGACATCTTACTAGACTGACTGAAAAACTGGGTAGGACTTTCTGGTACTGCAATAAATTGGTTTACGTCCTATCTAAAAACAGGGACTACTTTGTGTCTATAGGTAACTATATATCTAAGCAAACTAAAATGACTTGTGGAGTTTCCCAAGGCTCCATCTTGGGGTCACTGCTGTTCAACATCTACATGCTCCCACTCGCTCAAATTATGAAGAACAACAAAATATGTTACCACAATTGTGCTGATGACTCACAAATATACATAACCACCTCACCAGGAGACTACAGTCCAATCCAAACACTGACCAGATGCATTGATCAATGCTATACAAATAAACTTGCCTTGTATAAGGCAATGTATAAGGCCTTATTTGTGAATATAGCAGATACGCTGGCTCAGTCAGGTTAACTGGTTCTCCTTAATAAATTTCTCCAAGATAACTCTCTGGATTGAAAATATCATTGATATGCATCTTTTTGACTGATGTGTTTGAGGTTCAATCATCTGAATTGTGTTTTTTGGCGGTTCCTGTCCCCGACTCATAAACCGTCCCACAGCAGACTGTTAGTCACGGTTTGGTACTTGGCAAACACGAGCACAAATTACATTAAAGTGGGAGCCTCTGATGCGCTCCATCGTTGATTTCATTAACGCTTTTACGTCTGGTGCTCTGCAGCTAAGGTTTGCACAACAAACACTCGGCATTTTTTGCTGCAAAAAGCAGCTGTGTTCTGTGAAAAACCGTGCATGTTTACGTGTGATACATGCATTTATATTACCGGTATTTCTGCTGCATGTTCCCAAGTCATTTCGCTCTAATGTTCATACTTTCTGAGCACTTTTCCCTGTCGACTCTGCGTTGGACAGCTGTCCTCTCCTCAGCCTGGCATCCCTGACAGCAGTCTGGGAGTTGATGGAGTTGCGCCACACTGTCAGATTTATCTTAATAGAGGCAGCTTGAAAAGAAAAAAAAAAAAAAGTACCTCACTGCTGCCGCTGGCCAATTATCCCAATTATGAGACTTTAGAGGAAGTGGAGGAAAGGGTACAGTCTCCTCTCCCGCTGTCGCTCATCTATTTATTTGTTAACCATTTGTCGTGGTATTTCTTCTCACCAGCCCGTTTCCGTCGTGCTGCGTTTGCCGTTGTGTTGGTTCGTCTCATCTTACCTCTTTGATTTTCCCTCAGGTGTAGATCGTATCCTCTTTTAGAAACTCATTTCAGTTCAGTTTATTTGCGTTGTGTCATTTCACAACAAGTCTGCTCAGGGCGCTTTACAGTGACGGTTCAATACAATCATTTCAATTCATCCTTCTGTTTTCTATACCCGCTTCATCCTCTGTCGGGTCACGGAGGGGCCAGATTCAATTCCAGACATCAGCGGGCGCCGGTCGGGGTTACCCTGAACGGGTCGTCAGCTGTTTTCTTAAAAAGGGAACAAACAAAATAACCCAAGGAATCCAGCAGATTCTTCACTTCAAGTGAACCAGACTGAAGGAGTCTCATCTGGATAGGGGATTAGAGAACCGGACCGAGGCACCAGCAGAGACAAAAACCTGATGCATTTTGTGCGAAAGAAGAAAAACCTATGAACAGAGTTGTGTTGTACAAGCAGAGTGGATCGAGGGCTGCCCAGTGAGCAGTGGGAGGTCTCGTCCTGTAGCAGCACTGAAACGAGTGGCTCAGAGTCTTAACCATGAGCGTTATCCAAAAGGAAAGTTTTTAGCAGAATCTTGAAGTGAGAGCGGGGAGCTGGTTCTACAAGAGACAAGCCCGACCACTGAACCCTCTGGATCCAGCTCTAGTTTTGGCGACTCTAGGAAGCACAAGTAAACCTGCAGTCTGAAAGCAAAGCGCTCCTGTTGGGAAATTCTGAAATTATTTGATCTTTAAGGTACGATGTTGCTTTCCTACGAAGGGTTTTATATGTGTGAGAGAGCTGTAGGTTCTATTGAATTCAACAAGGAAACCAACAAAGAGAAGGTGAAATTGAAAAGTATAATTTCTGCTGCTGCTTCTCTGCAGCATCTTGTCACTGCTGGATGCTGTCAGACACTTTAGGACAACCTGGTATTAACGATATCGAGTCTTGAAGTAAAAAAAAAAAAATGGAAGGATGACTTTTGCATTACTCTGAAATGAGATGTTCCTATATTTGGCAACAGTAATGGAAATGAATGTTGAGCCGTCTAACTATATCTACTGGGCGCATTTATAAAGAGAAAAGAGCCACGACTGACTCTGGTGTGAGGAGGCCCAACATTTACACGAACAAATTTAAAGCCATCAGATTTATGTGACTTAAAGGCACAAATATCACAAGTTTCACATGATTAGTTTAGAACTTTCTTTAGGAATATGAGAGCTGCAGAGTTCAAGTTCATAAAAGACAGATGCAACTGAAAATTGTCTCTGTTCCTTCTGCTCTTAAAGCTCCAGAGTAAATGGACCTGCTCTGTATTCATTTTATTCAGCACACGACTCCCTCGTCGATTCACTTCCCTTCTGCTTAGACAGCTGTTGCACAGATTGTTAAAGAGTTGAAAAGGTGATTTTTTTTTTTTTTTTTTTTTAAGAAATTGTCTTTAACTGACAAGATATGCAAGCTGATTAGTGATTTTCTGGACCTCAGGCAGTGAAGAACAGATTTGATTTTGCAATAAGAATCACGCAGCTTGGTGCAGATTGTAAATTTAAACATCTGTGAGGGAATCATTCAGCCTGCAGGCTCTCGTGATGCAACGTGACGTTAATCCCCGTCCGCCCGGACGCGTCTCCACAGATGACGAGTCCCAGCGGTCCACTGACCCGCTTGCTTTGTCTCCCTCCTCGACCCGACTTCCCCGTCTGTTTATCCAGAGGCAGCGGACGGTTTACAGACTGACGCTGGTGAAGGCCTGGAACGTGGAGGAGATGCAGGCGTACTCGGAGCTCATCGCGTTGGGACAGCCCGACTTCATCGAGGTCAAGGTAGGACTCAGGAACAACTACGCTTTCTTTCCTAGTGTCCACTTCACACCTCTGTCCTTTATAATCATCTGCATGGCTGGTAATCGCTTTGATAGATGTTAAAACTCGTCCATCATCCACAGCTCTCTACTTCCCTTGTTGTGACTTCATGAATTTAGCGGTAAATGGATCATGCACTGCAGCTTCATAACTGTAACTCTATCAAATCAAAAGTTTTGACTATTTAGACTTTTTTTTCTCCTGGGAATTTTACCCAGCAGCCCACAGTTTTAATTCCTCGGATGGCTCTAACATGTGACGGAGAGGTCCGGGTGCAGGTGCAGAGAGGACAGGAGGTTGAGCGGCTGGTTGAAGCAGAGAAAGTCATCGAAAGCTCACTCTTTCAGGAAGAGAGCAAACAGCTCGAGCGAGGAAACTTATTCAGCTGCTGTCAATTCATTCTTATACTTCTCTGTGTCTAAACAGTCCTCCATGTAACCATATATGTTACTAGGGGTGCACGATAACTATCGGGCCGATAACTATCGGGCCGATAACTATCGGGCCGATAACAGGAAATTATGACCTCATCCCAATATGTCCAATATCATGACGAATAGCCCCGATAACATTTATATGTATATTTCTGTCAACACGGCCCGGTCTTGCTCCCTCTGAGCCTTGAATGACCGGCAGTGAATGTTATGTTCAAGTGACGTCGGCATAATCAGAAAGACGATTACTCAGTAAGGAAAATCAAGAATACCCCCTCATGCCAGAAAACAACTCGTTAACTCAAAAAAAAGAAAAATAGAAAAGGCTGAAAGAAAGACTAGCAAACGAGGGAATGTCGCAATTTACGTTACACCTTGAATGCAGCCTGCAGCACAGCGTACTGGTCACAACAAATATGGTGGCGTGGAACTTCGTTAAAGTTTCAGAAGAAGATAGTTTGGTGGTTATTTGTGATGAATCCTCTGAGTGAATTCTACGAGGAGGGAAGCACAAGCTTTAATACGTAAAACCTGATCAGCCACCTACAACATAACAATCGCTTCCATGGAGTTTTGAAATCGCGCTAATGTGAGCTAACGGAAGCTAATGCTAACGTGCACAAGCCAGCAGCAGTCTCCCCTCTCCCTTATTCCTCTCATCTAAAGCTTCCATGAGATTAAAAAATAAAAAACAAAAACTACTGAACCTCATTTACTTTAATTAAAGGTATTGATTTAAATGGAACCACAAGTCAAAATCCTTTAAATGTTAATCTTTTTCAGTTTGTAATTTTGATGCATGTATTTCCATCAGTTCAAGGAGCCTTTATTTTTTATATCAGTCAGTAATGAACCTTATTTAAGTTAATGTGAGATATCAAATAGGTTTGTTTGATAGCTTTATGAAAATGTTTGAGAGGGTTGCCAGTAGTTTTTCATTGGAAAAAATAAATATCCGTTCATTTAAAAAGTCAAAACGATTTTTGATTTTGTTCATAGTATTGATGTAATGATCTTAAGTCTATGTGTGTGTTATCGATTATCGGTATCGATAATCCGATAATGAAAGTTATCGGTTATTGGTATCGGTATTAAAAAACAGTTATCGTGCATCCCTATATGTTACTAAAAGGCTATGTGCACCACATCGACCTTATGGTGGTCATTTGACGGGCGTGGTATTAATAGTGTGGGAGTCTGGTTGTCATAGTGACTAATGTGCCCGAGTCTCAGTTCATTATTCGTTGCATCACATCACACCAGTATGAAGCCAGTGGTGATGCAGGAACAGGCGGCGGGAAAGTCTCTTAGATGCGGGCAAAACCTTTTTTTTTTTTTTAAAACTGGCGTTTAAGAACACTTAACACGGTGATAAATACATCACACTTCATCTTCTTCCCTCATTTTAAACGTCCCGATGAAATGGCCAAAGGACGGGCGAAAGGTTTCTCTCAGACAGAGTTAGTATTCATGAAGTATCCGTTGTGCAAACGGATCCCCGTACGGGAATATCTCCTTACATCCTCTCATTCATAATCCACAGCAGATCTCACGTCTCTGCTGCTCGACAGCGCCGGCCGTCTCCTCAGGGACCCCTCTGCTCTCAGCTATCGGCGCCGCTGCTTTCTTTAACCTTCTTTTATCCAGCCGGGGTTTGCTGAGTTGAACAGCCTTTTCCGGCGGCGGCCCGGCCCGCAGTTGCGCTGAAACGCATCTGGGAACTGCTGAGCACCGAGCGGTCTTATCTGTCGGACAGAAGCAGGCTGACCGAGATAAAGGAGCTCTGTGCTTCACAGCGCCAGAGACACTGATGTAGAATCACAAAGACCGGCGGAGCACAGCTCCCGTTTCTGCTCATCGTTCTGTCAGCGTTAGCGTCCTCCGCCTCATCCATCAGTGTCCTGAAGGGCAGCTGACAGCAGAGGCGTTTCAAGTGTTTGTTCAACCTGCACACGCAGAGAGAGAAGCCTGTAGCTTTCAAATACAAATAGATAACTGAATAAAATCTAAGCGGAAGCAGGAAAGCAACGTTGCCGATCTCCACTAGAATAAGATTTTTTTGTTGTTGTTGTTTTTTGTGTTGATCTGTGCGCTCCACAAGCTTACTGGTTGAAGCTGGTGAAAGGAAATCCCAGACAGGTTCATCAGATCACAAGAAAACCCTTTTTTTTTTTTTTTAAATGCACACAGTCCTCCAAATGGTTCCCACTGTATGCTTCTCACAGTTTCTGCGTTACGGGTCACCTGCTGGGTCGCATCAACACTCGGCTTCAAGCTCTGGTTTGTTTTAACCATCGTCCTACTTGAGAAAGTGTCCGATAGTCAAAGATGGTTCGCTTTAAGCAGAAAGACTGGAGATGCCCTCACCCAGACAGTAATGGATTCTGCGATATTCTAAGATCCTTTTCAAAACCCCCGTGTCCCAGAGCATGTTGATCAGATTCTAGTCCTGAACAAAAATCTGAAGAAAAATGTAGATCACTTTGTCTGCAGTTATGTGGAGAGGAGTTTTTCTGTTTAGTTTTCACTTGTTGGTCAGAGTTTACAGGCCTTAAGCTAATCTGCTGAGATGGGTGCAGTTTTAAGGTGGCTTAAATGTTGCTCCAATGGACTTGAATTATTGGCTGCCATTAGGGATGTCCGATATTGGCTTTTTTGCCGATATCCAATATGCCGATATTGTCCAACTCTCAATTTCCGATACCGATATCTACCGATACCGATATATGCGGGCTATTTTTCCTCAAAATTAATTTTAGGTAACATCACATATCTCCTGTCGTGGAATTAACACATTGTCTGTGCAAAAAAAAAAAAAAAACAAAACTTGATACCGATATTTACCGGTATTACATTTTTATGCCAATATCGGGCCGATAATATCGGTGGGCCGATATTATCGGACATCCCTAGCTGCCATGGTTTGTTTTTATTTAATCTGGTGGCTAGAATGGCTAGTAGCTACCTCATATGTTCAGTATCAAGCCAAAAAAGCTGCCAAAGAAGGACACTAGCTGTACTTTAACTCTCCATTGAGTTAAAGTACCTTTAAAAGCTTGCAAGCAACAATTTGCACTGTTTAAATAAATGAAACAATTTTTCTCAACAAATCTTTTATTCATTTTGTCCAGCATTTGCAAGCTGCCTGTCAGCCATATAATGTGTAATTGATCCTTTCAGTTCAATTAATTCAAACAAAGTCATTGAAACACTCACAAGATGTCACCAAAATCCCTTTGTCCCTTTAAAATCTTTCGGAAAATTATGTAAATATACACGAATATCGTGATATATATCGTATCGTGAGCCGAATATCACGTATCGTATCATATCGCGAGATTAGTGTATCGCTACAGCCCTGTTCTAGAGTCTCAGTGGGATGTTAATATTTGCATTAAAGTGCATAATTTCTGAGAAGGGAAAAGATGACGTTGAGCAGCTTTTGTCCTTCGCCTTTTTGTGTCCCTGATCTTCCGTTGCATCACGTTGCTGATAACGTAGAAATAAGAGTCTACCTCAGTGAGGACCGCTGCCGCCTTCAGCAGGAAGCTTTGGATCTCACGGGTTTGCCAACACTGTGTAAACAGACAGGAGTTGATACCGCGGCCTCTAGTTGGCATTGGCCAGCTCATCTCCCACATCACAGCTATTATAAACCAGTCAGCCTTTATTTACATATAACCCTACGATAACCAGCTGGCTCCCAAAGCGCTTCACATCCAATAACAAAGAGCGCAGGAGCGGAATAGGTGATAAAATCACGATTAAAAGCAGCTTCAGAAAACATAAAACCTTAACTTACAAACATAAAAACGGAAAAATAAAAGCAGCTGTCGAGTTAAACGGCAAATGAAAGAGCCGACAGGCAGTAAGAACGAATGTGTGTGGAGTTTGGATGCAATTTCTTGTGGAAATTAAGTAAAAAAAAAGGGGTGTTTTTCTGTCTGGCTCGTAATGATTTTACGTCTGAGCGTCGAGCTTGGCTGCCAGCGTGGTGCTGGATCAAAATGAACAGGATCAAACTCGTCCTTATTCCCCCGGTGTCTTTCTGATGTGCACTCATTGAGACGTTTGCTGGTGACGCAGATCAGGTCGAACAATTAATTTCGGGCTTGTTGAGAGAACCAAGGGGTACGTAAAAATGTATAACCATAACAGAGGAAGGCTTTGTTCTTGTAAACACTTGTCTCCAGTCAGATAAACGGCTTCAGCCCTGTGTAAACCTCTTTTTAAGCTGCTCTCCATTACAGTAGGGTAGCCAGCCTTGTTAACTGAACCGTCAGTCTGGAGGAAAGCATGTGGAGCAAAGGAACTCTGTAGAATTTAGTTCTGGAAACTGGATGGGATTGTCTGGAGATCCAAGGAGCCAACGGAGAACCAAGTTACCTGTCGTTGAACATCATCTTACCATGACAGGTGCCGAAGGGAAGACGCTGTTCCTCATGAGTTTGTCAAAGGTGAGCGAGTGTGACGGGAGTTTAGCCAGCTGTGCCTGTTTACCTCCGGAAAATTCTCTTTCATTAACTGGATCTTGTTCTGCTCCTCTTCACACCCATTTATGTTGCTTCTCACCTGTATGAACAGTTCCAGGCTGGTTTCCGTCACCACCATAGCACTAAAAACAGCTCTCATCAGGATCACTAACGACCTCTTCATGGCTGCTGATTCTGGTTCAATCTCCGTCCTGGTTCTCCTCCATCTGAGTGCAGCCTTCGATGCCGTCATTCACCCCGTTCTCCTCAATAAACTCCTATTTAGGTATCACTCGGACCCCCCTTTACTGGTTTTACTTTTACCTCACTGAGTTCCTTCAGCTGTAATCCTTTACCTCACAGTAGAGGTCTTCACGGGTCCACTTTCATGGACCCGAACCCGAATGGATCCGTGAAAATTCGATCCAAAACCAACCCGACCTGAGCTATTATCATAAGTCCGGGAGTCCGAACCCGAATGGACCAGCAATATTTAGACCCGGAATCGATCCGACCCGAGTCTTCAGTTTCAGACCCCGAACCGAACCGAACTGAAATACCCGAATAGAACCGAGACAATCCAGCCCATAGTTGCTCATGTTAAAAGTTGTCTAGCTTTAAATAAAACTTGCTTTTCTTACCTAAAGTTGTCTTCTTCTACCGGTTCAGTTGCTACATAGGCTACGTGATGTAAACAACAATAAATCCACGTCGTTATTTTCTTTGTGGATACAGATGCTATTGGTAGCAACTGCTAACGCTAATAGCCTACACCGGTTAGGGTTAGGGTTAGGGTTAAATATGTTCTCTAATCCTGCGTTGTCATGTTGGTGATCCGTTGTGCTTTACAGCTGCCGGGCAAACCGCTAATGACACGCTACGGCAACACGATTGTTTTATGACAAATACGCCACGTTGATGAATAATTAATTAAACTGCCCCGAGTCCTGACATTGGCTGCCACCGCCAATATCTTTACCTCTCTGGAGTAAACGCGGACCCAACCTGTCAGAGAGCACCGACCGGACCCGAGACTAACTGTACCGATTCTGAACCCGAACCCGGAGTCACATCTTTTGAGTGGACCCGAGACCCGATTCAGGTCGGGTCGGAACCTCGGGTTGTCGGGTTGTTCCGAAGACCTCTACCTCACAGCCCTCCCCCGTCACCTCAGGTGTTCCCCAGGGCTCCGTCCTGGGGCCCCTCCTCTTCATAATATACCCACTACCACTTGGCAATATCTTCCATAAACATGGCAGTTTCACTGCTTCACGGATGACACCCAGCTCTACCTTTCCAGTAAGCCAAACTCCACCCTCCCACCCCCCCCCCTCCCCCTCTGGCTCACAGAAATCAAATCCTAGTTCACCACAAATTCCCTGCAAACTTAATGGCAATAAAACGGAACTCCTTCTCGTCGGCACCAAAGCCACCGTCACAGTTTCCCCCTCTGGGTGTCGTCCTCGACAGCTTACTTTCTCTCAACTCTCACATCAATAACTTAACCTGGTCTACATAATTCCATCCATGAAACATTAATCGTCTCCGCCCCTCTCTCACCCCCCACACCACTGCCATCCTGCTTCACGGCCTCGTCGCCTCCCGTCTTGATTGTTGCAGCTCACTTCTCTTTGGTGTCACCAACAAATACCTCTATGAACTTCAGCTGCTTTGGAACTCAGCAGCCCGCATCATCGCCAAAACTCCTTTCTTTCGCCACATCACCTCCATTCTTCAGCAGCTCCACTGGCTCCCGGTAAAATTCAGAACCGCCTTTAAAATCCTCCTCCATACCTTCAAAGATCTGTAGAGTGCCCTAGGGTGTTTTGAAAGGGACTACTGAATAGAATGTATTATTATTATTATTATTATTTCCACTGGTGCAGAAAAGAACCCACTGAATTACAGGAGCGTGCCACAACCACTATTACAACAACCAAGATGGCTGAAGAATTGCTAATAACACTTTAGATAACAAGTTTTTAACTCAACAGCACGCAACGCTGGGTGTCATGTTGTTTGCACTGGTTCAGCTGACACTCGGCCTACATCACATGCTTCATTTTCTGATTGGCTGTGCGTCTGTCCAGTGGCATCCAGCACCAGGTTAAAAAAAAATTCGTCCTAATCTGTAATTTAATTTTACTTTTTTAATAATAGTCGGTGGCACTTAATTTTCATTCATTCATTTTGAATTCAAATTCAATTAGAACAAACTAAATGATGCACTTAGGCATAAGAGAAAAGATGCATCAAATCTGTGGAGCCTCGTTTGGGTCATAATTCAATTAATAAATGAGTCTATTATTATGAAATACAGGCATTTATTATTATTAAATATTTATCATTATTATGAAAAAAAATCATTTTCATGAAATATATTTTTATTATTATTTAATCTTATTGCATAATAGTTTATTTCAGAATAGCTTTTTTTTTTTTTTTATCAAATAATGAGTTTTTACATAATTGCAATATTGAAAATGATAATTTATCAGGCAATACTATTTTGACCCGATTTGACTATTCACTGTTCTGTTGCTTATGCCTGAATGAAAGAGCAGCCAATCACATAAATGGCTCCGCCCTCTCTGCTTTGATTGACACACAAATCATTCTTATGGAAAACGAAACCATTATCATAATAATGGGAAATATTTCATGATAATAAACGCCTGTATTTCATAATAATAGACTCATTTATTCATTGAATTATGACCCAAACGGGGCTCCATACAAATCAACACATTTCCCCGCAGTTACATCGGTGGCCACTAAAAGCATTTCTCGCACGTCGCCACCAACTGGACAGAGGTGATAACAACCCTTCTAAATGACAGATGGCCTTCAGATTTGTCTGTAAAATCTTTTTTTTAAAAAAAAAACAATCCACCAATGATGGAGAATTCTCGGTTAATGCAACCCCTGGTGGGAAGTGTCATCTCAAGAGCGCAATGTTTGGACAGATTGGTCCCAGAAAACATCCAGCAGTCCCACAAGGACACGGCTGAGAGAAGGATCACAGCTGCTGCTTGTGTTTGATGATCATTCTCTTTGTTTCCTCGTCTTCTCTTCCACCCTCCCTTCTGGGTTCGTTGGCACGGCAGAAGCGGCCTGGCCGACCATCCTTCTTCTTCTCTTCCTCTCCGGTACAAAGAATCAGTCCAGTTCCTCTCAGACGCATCATACAGAGAATGAACCAGTCAGAGCTACAAGCAGACTAGAATCAGACCGGAATCAACAAAAGGACGAAGACCGTCTTTCCCACGTGGTTTTCTCTCCGTTCTCTGTTCTGACCACACTGTTCTTTATTGATGCTTAAGTGTGTAACAGTTTACTTTCAGAGAGTCTATACTTCAAAATAGAGTTCATGAGGGACTATTAATGAGTTTGAAAAAAAAAAGAAAAAGGGAAACAACCACGCAAACACCTCTCAATCCAAGCTGTCCGCTGAGACTCTGGCTCTCTATTGATGGTTCCTCTTACAGTCGATGCCTGTATTGATCCTTCACAACATGACATTTCATTATGTCAGAGTGAGCTTAATGCTAACAAGACGGCTGGGAGGACCGGACCGGACGGCAGATGTGGCGGCGTTACCACATACTGAGGCATACTGAGAAGTTCAGTCATTAAACCCCGCCCACTTCCCTGCTTCATCCTGGCTTTTCTTTGACCGAACAGAAAAAGAAGCACGTGAAGAAAGCCGAACGCCTCCTCACTGATTTTCAGTGTTTCCGGCACTTTTGTTGACGTGCACGGTAGATGACATTTTTAGTTAGGTATTCGTTCCAGGAAAATGTCAGCTGCAGGGAGGGAGGGGGGAGGGGAGGGGAGGGGGTTGTAAAAGTATTTTCCACAGCTACTGCAGCATTCTTAAATCTGACCTTCAAAACTGTGGAGTTGTAACCGTAACGTCTCCGCCACCTCCCGACAATCAATTAACAAAGCAATCTCTGCAGCGCGGGTGAAAGGTCACCACCACGGTGGACTCTTACCTGCTCATCTCTCTTCTTTTTTTTTTTTTTTTTCTCCCTCTTATCTCCCTAACCCCCTCGCTTTCCTCCCTCCTGCCGATGGGCATCGTATTAACCGTTACCGAACAGATAAGGCGAAACCCTTCGGCTGCTGAGCCGTGAGAAAGCTATCACCTCGAGCGTCACCATCTCCAGTAATTAGCGCACCGGGCGGCGGACTGGATGACACCATGATAGAACTGTCTCATCGAATTACCGCCTCTCAAGTTAACTGTCACGTCAGCACCGGGGTCCACTCAGAAAGCTTTAATTGTTTCAACGATGGACAAAAAAATATATATACATATATATATCCGGATAATCGAGTTTTCAGGTCCAGCCTGAAGATCGTTAAGTGCCTCAAAAACATAATCAGTGACCAGACACGTTAAACAAAAAGCTCAAATTATATAGAATTATCTTAAGATGTTATTACAGATGTTTGGGTGCAGAGCAGCTGGTAACCTTCTGTTGTTTTCTGCTCATGTAGGAATTGCATGAAATGAGAGATTGAGAGATTTTGCAGAAAGCAGATTAGAGACTTGAAAGCTCAGCAATCAAAGTAAAGATGGTGCCCGTCCAGACCGTGCCAGGAAAATGCTTCTCAGCCATATCCAAGCGTCTGCAGTTGGCCTCCTTTTTTAATTCAGATTTGTCCTCTGGTTTCACCCCCATCTGGTCACACAAAGATATAAGTGTTGTGAGCGTGTATTTATCAAGATAGCGTGGGCCTGTGAAAGTGATGAATCGTCCTCCGATGACCGAGGCACCATCTTTGTCATCGACCCGCATTAGATGTTGGTTCGTCATCTTATGTGACGCTGCGCGTTCTGCGCTCTTCAGTTGTTGTCCATGGCGCCATTTATCACCTCGGTGCAGCATCGATACCCATTACCTGCCACGGGTCCGTCCTCTGCTGGAGGAGATGGATCACAGAAGGAGAGAGCGAATAGACAGTAAATGTGCAGGTGCGCGGGGCTCGGACGATCAACATTTATGATTTCCTCCAAAGGCGGTAGCCATCGCTTATCTGAACAGGTGAGGGGCTCTCGTTCTTTTGCTTCATCTCGCTTCCTTCGTTGATACAGCACATTAATTCCCTCCGTATATCTGAGAGATCTTCCCCCAGCTCTCCCATTGCTCTCTCCACCTGACTTGGCTGCACGTCGTGATTTATCCGGAGTCCCGGGTAGTTGATCTTTATTCAACGGGCCTCCAGGCAAGGCCGATAACTCCAAGGTCTCTCATCAATCCTGTGCAGCGTTCTCGCCCGCAGCTATCCTCGTAAAGGCTCTTCAAACCCCTAAAGATACAGTTGGTTTTCTGTTTGTTCTTGTTTCATCCACGCTGTGGATCCACAGGCAGCCCTGCAAGACACATGCATTTGAAGAAACTGCTGCAGTTCTTGATAGGGGTGTGAAAAAAAAATCGATTTGGCAATATATCGCGATTTTCGGCCGCCCAATATAATATCGATTTTTTTAGCTCCTAATATCGATTTTTTTTTTACAGTGCTGTCAGTATGTTGTAATGCTAACTTAAATGTGCAAAACACTAATAATAAACATTTAATAGGTTGTTTAGAAGCAAATAGTTTTGACTCAATTTGTCCTCTGAATGATCAATATCATCTGATGAACATATACAGCAACTTGACTTTTTATCTCTACTTTTAATTTTGATTTTAACTAGGCAGAATATCACAATATATCGTGATATCACGATAGTATCGTATCGTGACCCAAGTATCATGATACATATCGTATTCAGAGGTCCTTGCCAATACTCACCCCTAGTTCTTGAGCAGATTGGGTCAAACAGATGTGGATGGTGCTCTCATAAAATGGGTCAAAGGCTTCCCTTTGTGTAATCTGCAGATCTGTGTATTCTAGAAGTTTCCACTGTTGGATTTAGGAAATTGGCCGCAGCCCCAAGATGGGAGTCATTTTATTTTATAATGGATCTTGTGAAATTGTGAAACTTGACATTTTCATTATCTGTGGGATTCTTCACGTTTAAGTTCCTTGACAGAGTTCATCTGCAGAAGCCAGAATAATAATGTGGAAATCCATAACTTTTTAATGGCTCCTCAGTTAAAAGTGTGAAATGTAAAAGAAAACAGATCGTCGATGCGTGGAGGGGCGGTCATTAGAAATGTGCACCGTGGAAATGAAATGGTAATGCAGAATTGTGAAGTATGTTTTTCCAGCCAGTGGGTTTGTTTTTGCAGAAACTGAGACCACAAATGTTTTTTAATCTTTTCACTTCTCTTTTATGGAACTCTGCAGCAAATCCGCCGCAGGCGTGCAACCAAATATTTTAGTTACTTTAATGTTTGAGGCTCGTGAACTTCATGTAATATCCTGCGTCCAGAGTCAGGTTAACTTAGATCGATTACTGGATGGTAGACGGCGTGAACTTTTCTTACGAAGGAAAACAAAGTTTTGAGCGAGAGTTAAATATGTTTGCAGAATAAAGGCGTTAACGTTGGCCCTAAGGTAAAGGAACTAACATCCAAATAAACTGCTATTTAAAGCCTCTTATCAGAGTCAAAAATGTAATTTTACCAAAGTGAGGACAGTGTGGACGGTTTCCTACAGATGAACCAAGGGAATTTTTAACTCTGAGTGCATAAAACAAAAATAACTGTGTTTTGTACTTACCAGACATCACCTTCAGGTTGCCGCTATGTTAAATGATCACCAGCTGCCTCCCGAAAATTGTGCATACGACTGTCAGTAGATGAAGAAGAAGGGATCGTGGCCACTGCTTCCCCAGAACCGTCATCTGATCCAGTGATCTGTTAACTGACCTACAGTTGATTCAGCTACAGAGTATTCCTTTAACGTGCCTAGTAGGGGTGCACGATAATTATCGGTAATTACGATAATTATCTGGGCAATAATTTTCGGGCCGATAACAGGAAATTATGTAATTTCGATTAAGTCTGATATCATGACGAATAGCCCCGATAACATATATATATATTTGTCAACACAGCAGTGCCTCGCTCCCTCTGAGACCTAAATAACCGGCAGTGAATGTTATGTTCAAGTGACGTCTGCAAAATCAGAAAAACTATTTTTCAATAAGGAAAATCAAGAATACCTCCTCATGCCAGACAACAACTTGTTAACTCGGTCATAATTTTGGTAGTTGCTGACTTGAATTAATATTCGCAATATTTTCCCACATGTTACACATAAAAAAGAAAAAATTGAAAAGGCCGAAAGAACGACTAGCAAACGAGGGAGCGGAGAAATTAACGTTACACCTTGAATGCAGCCTGCAGCACAGCGTGCTGACGAAAACAAACAACGTGGCGGTGATTGTATGGAACTTCTTTAAAGTTTCCAAAGAAGATAGTTGGCTGATTATTTGTGGACAAATGCTCCAAGTGAATTCCATGAGGAGGGAAAAATAGCACAAGCTTTAATACGTCAAACCCGATTAGTCATCTGAAACATAACCATCGCATTTGAAGTTTTAAATCCCGTGAGCTAACGTGAGCTAACGTCAGCTAATGCTAATGTGAGCTAGCCAGCAACAAAGAATTCACTGGGACTTACACACATCAGCAAGGCTTTTGAAAAATTCAAGAAATTTGCCAAAGGTGACCCACGGGCAAAGGTGAAATGGGTAGAAGGTAGAAATGTTTGAATCTAACTTGTGTCAGTGCACTAATTTTCTATGTATATTTTTTTTTTGTAAACTTCTGGAATGCACTTTTTCAGTTAGTAATTTTGATGCATGTATTTCCATCAGTTCAAGGAGTCTTTATTTTTTATATCAGTCAGTAATGCACCTTATTTAAGTTGATGTGAGATATCAAATAGGTTTGTTTGATAGCTTTACGAAAATGTTTGAGAGGCTTGACAATAGTTTTTTGTTGAAAAATTAAATATCTGTTCATTTAAAGAGTCAAAACTGTTTTTGATTTTGTTCATAGTATTGATGTAATGATCTTAGGTATATGTGTGTGTTATTGGTTATCGGTATCAGCATTTAGGAGCTGAAAGTTATCGGTATCGGTTTTATCCATCCATCCATTAGCTCCCGCTTGGTCCGGAATCGGGTCACGGGGGCAGCAGCTTCAGCTGAGAGGCCCAGACCTCCCTCCCCCCGGCCGCTTCCACCAGCTCCTCTGGGAGAATCCCAAGGTGCTCCCAGGCCAGCTGAGAGACATAATCTCTCCAGCGGGTCCTGGATCTTCCCCGTGGTCTTCTCCCAGTTGGACATGCCCGAAACACCTCTCCAGGGAGGCGTCCGGGCGGCATCCTAACCAGATGCCCGAACCACCACAACTGGCTCCTCTCGATGTGAAGGAGCAGCGGCTCTACTCTGAGTCTCTCCTGAATGACTGAACTTCTCACCCTATCTCTAAGGGAGAGTCCAGCCACCCTGCAAAACTCATTTCCACCGCTTGTATCCGCAATCTCATTCTTTCGGTCACTACCAAGAGTTCATGACCATAGGTGAGGGTTGGAACAAAGATCGACCGGTAAACAGAGAGCCTTGCCTTTTGGCTCAGCTCTCTCTTCACCACAACGGACCAGTACAGAGTCCGCACCACAGCAGACACTGCACCAATCCGTTTGTCGATCTCCCGTTCCTTTCTCCCATCACTCGTGAACAAGACCCCGAGATACTTAAACTCCTCCATTTGAGGCAGAACCTCACTCCCGATCCAGAGGAGTCATTCTACCCTTTTCCGACTGAGGACCATGGTCTCATATTTGGAGGTGCTGATTCTCATCCCTGCCGCTTCACACTCGTCTGCAAACCGCTCCAGCAAGAGCTGCAGATCCCCACTCGATAGCGCCAACAGGACCACGTCGTCTGCAAACAGCAGAGACGAGATCCCGACACTACCGAACCGGAACCCTTCCGCTCCTTGGCTGCGCCTAGAAATTCTGTCCATAAACGTTATGAACAGAATCTGTGACGAAGGGCAGCCCTGGCGGAGTCCAACTCCCACCAAAAACGAATCCGACTTACAACCGGCAATGCGGACCAAGCTCCCACTCCATTTGTACAGGGACTGTACAGCCCGTAACAATGGGCCCAGCACCCCATACTCCTGGAGTACCCCCCACAGGACCCCCCGAGGGACACGGTCAAATGCCTTCTCCAAGTCCACAAAACACATGAGGACTGGTTGGGCAAATTCCCATGTTCCCTCCAGGACCCTAGTGAGGGTATAGAGCTGGTCCAGTGTTCCACGACCAGGACGGAACCCGCATTGTTCCTCCTGGATCTAGGATTTGACAATCGACCAAACTCTCTTCTCCAGCAACCCTGCATTGACCTTACCAGGGAGGCTGAGGAGTGTGATTCCCCTGTAATTGGAACAAACCCTCCGGTCCCCCTTCTTAAAAAGGGGAGCCACCACCCCGGTCTGCCAATCCAGAGGTACTGCCCCCGATTTCCATGCGATGTTGCAGAGACGTGTCAACCAAGACCGTCCTACAACATCCAGAGCCTTCAGGAAATCAGGGCGGATCTCGTCCACCCCCGGAGCCCGGCCACTGTGCAGCTTCTTAACTACTTCAGCTACCTCAGCTCCAGTAATGGACGAGTCCACCTCTCAGTCCACAGGCTCAGCATCCTCAACGGAAGACATGTTGGTGGGATTGAGAAGGTCCTCGAAGTATTCCTTCCACCGCCGAACGACATCTCCAGTTGAAGTCAGCAGCACCCCATCCCCACCATACACAATGTTGGTGAAGCACTGCTTTCCCCGCCTGAGCCGTCTGACGGTTTGCCAGAATCTCAGAGGAGCCGATTGAAAATCTTTTTCCATGTCCTCACCGAACTCCTCCCACACCCGAGTTTTCGCCTCAGAGACCACCAAAGCCGCCGCCCGCTTGGCCAGCCGATACCTGTCTGCTGATTCTGGAGTCCCACAAGCTAACCAAGCCCGGTAGGACTCCTTCTTCAGTCTGACGGCCTCTCTCACCCGAGGTGTCCACCACCGAGTTCGAGGATTGCCGCCACAACAGGCACCGACGACCTTACGGCCACAGCTCCGGTCAGCCGCTTCAGCAATGGAGGCGTGGAACATGGCCCATTCAGACTCAATGTCCCCCGCCTCCCCCGGGATGTGATTGAAGCTCTGCCGGAGGTGTGAGTTGAAGATCTTTCTGACAGGTTCCTCTGCCAGACGTTCCCAGCAAACCCTCACTACACGTTTGGGCCTACCAGGTCTGACCGGCATTCTCCCCCGCCATCTGATCCAACCCACCACCAGGTAGTGATCAGTTGACAGCTCAGCTCCTCTCTTTACCCAAGTGTCCAAAACATACGGCCGAAGATCAGATGATACGACTATAAAATCAATCATCGATCTGCGGCCAAGAGTGTCCTGATGCCACGTGCATTTATGTACACTCTTATGCTTGAACATGGTGTTTGTTATGGACAAACTGTGACGAGCACAGAAGTCCAACAACAGAACACCACTCTGGTTCAGATCAGAGAGGCGTACCTCTCAACCTCACGCACAAGCTCAGGCTCCTTCCCCGCCATGTCCCAGTAGCCAGTTTCGTCAACCGAGGGTCGGCACGCCAAGGCCCACGCTTTCGGCTGCCACCCATAACACAATGCACCCGACTCATATCGGTTAAAAAACCAAAAAACAAATATGTATCGGATTGTGATGGCTGCATGAGCAGCCACACCAGCTAAGCAGTCTGGCGGGGGAGTTGCCAGGAGATCCAGCTGCTCTGGATCTGCACTGATGGGGTAGAGGCCTCCATTAGGTTAAACCATTGGCCAAAGATAAGGGTCCAGAAGTGTAGGTTTTCTGTTTTGGTTTGAGTTTTACTCTTTTCTTATATAGTGTTTGGTTTAGTATCTTTTTCCCATGGGTTTTTTTGTTTCATGTTGTATTGATTAGTCTAATCATGTTTGTTAGGTAGATGTATTGTGTTCTTCCCCCCCTTGTGTCAAATGGTCTGATCAGCCAGTATATATGTCTACCTTGTATGTCAGTGTGGAGGTCAGTTTATGCTTCAGTTATCTTTTGTTAAAGTTTGATTGCGTTGACTTCTTTTATGGGCCCAAAATTATTGTTTGAATTTTTTTCTGTAAATAAAAAAGAAAACCTTTTTAAAAAAAAACCTGTGCTGCTCTATTTCTTTCGGCTCGGTCCCTCACACGGATGTATCGAATAATGTATCGGTTTTAAAAAACAGTTATTGTGAATCCCTAGTTGCTGCTTTTCACCAGAACTCTTCATAAGAGTCTCAGAAATATGCTGCAACGTTGCACATCATCACTGGTGTTGCTGTGAGCTCACTGGTGGCAGGACTGGGCTTTAGGATTTAAGGCCAGAATCTAGTTTATCTTAGTGTCAGAGTTGGAATTCTGGTTAATGTTGGGATAACTGGTCGTATGGGTGAATGATTAAAATGATCATACTTCATGGATGACTTCGGACCAACAGCTGCAGCGCTGACTGCAAATCACACACTTTTATCACTTTGATGGGGGAGAGCCACGTGAGGTATAACGAGGGAAAACCACAGGGGTGCAACGATCCGTTGGTCCACGTCGGGACATTGGTTCAACCGCGGCCGATTTTAATAGCGAAAACGAAGACGTGAATCGGACGTCAGTTCACGTAATCGTTGATGCATGTTTTCAAGCGTTTTATAGCCTGTCGTTAAAAGAACAGACTGTTTTTCATTTAAATGTCTGCTCCCACTGGGAAATAGAAATGTCAGATGGTACTGATTTGCACCCCCAGAAACGATCAATACAGTATCGAATATTGCAAAGAGCGAGAGAGAGAAGATAAAAACAACTGCTTTAGTGTTGTACTCCCAGTCTTCTGACCAATCAGGTCTTTGGAGGGAACCCCCCTTTTTGGAGTTGGCTCCAACCAACACAAACTTGTGACTAGGGGTGAGTATTGGTAAGGACCTCGGAATACGATATGTATCATGATACTTGGGTCACGATACGATATCACGATATATTGCATTATTTTACCCAGTTAATATCAAAATTAAAAGTAGAGATTAAAGATCAAATTGCTGTATATGTTCATTAGATGATATTGATCATTCAGAGGACTATTTGCTTCAAAACAACTAGGGGTGCACGATAACTATTGGGCCGATAACAGGAAATTATGACGTCATCCCGATCGGTCCGATATCACGACTAATAGCCCCGATAACATATATATTTTTGTCAACACAGCAGTGTCTCGCTCCCTCTGAGCCTTGAATAAGCGGCAGTGAATGTTATGTTCAAGTAACGTCGGCATAATCAAAAAAAACGATTACTCAATAAGGAAAATCAAGAATATCCCCCCTCATGCTAGAAAACAACTCGTTAACTCGGTCATAATTTTGGTAGTTGCTAACTTGAATTGATATTTGCAGTATTCTCCCACATGTTACACATGAAAAAAGAAAAAATAGAAAAGGCTGAAATAACGACTAGCAAACGAGGAAATGCGGTAATTTACGTTACACCTTGAATGCAGCATGCATTGTGCTGATCACAACAAATATGGCGTCGCGGAACTTCGTTTAGGTTTCAGAAGAAGATAGTTTGGTGGTTATTTGTGACGAATCGTCTGAGCGAATTCTACGAGGAGGGAAGCACAAGCTTTAATACGTAAAACCTGATCGGCCACCTACAACATAACACGCTTTCATGGAATTTTGAAATTGCGCTAACGGAAGCTAATGCTTACATGCGCAAGCCAGCAGCAGCCTCTCCTCCCCTCCCTCTGCTCTCCCTCATTCCTCTCATCTAAAGCTTCCATGAGATTAAAAATAAAAACTACTGAACCTCATTTACTTTAATTAAAGGTATTAATTTAAATGGAACCACAAGCCAAAATCCTTTAAATGTTAATCTTTTTCAGTTTGTAATTCTGATGCATGTATTTCCATCAGTTCAAGGAGCCTTTATTTTTTATATCAGTCAGTAATGAACCTTATTTAAAGTTAATGTGAGATATCAAATAGGTTTGTTTGATAACTTTAAGAAAATGTTTGAGAGGCTTGTCAATAGGTTTTCATTGGAAAAAATAAATATCTGTTCATGTAAAAAGTCAAAACTATTTTTGATTTTGTTCATAGTATTGATGTAATGATCTTAGGTATATGTGTGTGTTATTGGTATCGGCCTTTAGGAGCTGAAAGTTATTGGTTATCGGTTTTAAAAAACAGTTATCGTGCATCCCTAAAAACAACCTATTTATTGTTTAATATTAGTGTTTTTGCACATTTAAGTAACCATTAGTAACCAATAAAATATCGATATTAGGAGCTGAAAAATCAATATTATATTCGGTGGCCAAAAATCGTGATATATTGCCAAATCAATTTTTTTCCACACTCCTACTTGTAACTGGAAATTTGAATGGTGGTCGATGCAACTTTTGAGTTGTTTGCAATATAAAAGCATTAAATGAGTTGCAGTCTGGCCATCTGGTGGCTAAATCACAAGGCCTGTCAGGTAAACAATTAAATCACGTTGCTGCCAGGCCTGAGCCCTCGACGCTGCAGAGAAAAACCTGATTGTGTTGAAGGAATGTCCGTCCAGTCTGCCTCCATCAACGAGAACCAACGATCACCTGTCAAAGCGGCCGCAGGTGTCGCATCCTGGCACCTTTAATTACCGGATTGAATCTCCAGGTAACGCGTTTTAGATGCTGCTGTGTTTTATATACAGATGATTGCTGCATATCAATCTAGTTTCCTCTGCTGTCGTGAGCTGCTTACAGGAGAAAATACGTTCTCAGAAAAGCCCCGTAATTCAACAGCACGCTGTGTTCCCCGATCCCACATTTAATGAAATTCTGCAGTAAACACTCCCTTAATTTGAAGTTCTCCTCTGAGCCCGTCTACCTCTGCACTCCAAGAGCTTTGGCTTGTTGCAAATTCTTTCAAGTTGTACTAAAAAAAAAAAAAAAAAGCAGGCATCAAATGCGTTTTACCCTCACAGCTTCCTCATTCCCGTTCACAGCAGGGCCGTGGTTTCTCTTGTTCCCCCTCGGCACCTTTCCCTCCTCATCACTTCTAACGGCAGTGCCGGTTCGCCGTTATTTATCGGCGAGCGTTCACCATCCGGCCCGTCGCCTTTGATTTGCGCTCGTGGCCGAGGCCAGATGTATTTTTCATTTTCTTTCACCAGCTCAGCATCGTAGTTTTTCATCTCGCAGTTTTAACAGCCATAACCAGATGTTGTTGCCTTGTATACTAATCACCCTAATTAGTAACTCGACAAGCTTCAGGGTACAAAACATGCTTCATAATAAGTCTCAGACTGAAAACTTGACCAGCTGTTGATGATTTCTTGCAACTGAGTGAGGGAAATTTATTCAGTGACACAAACACAAATCAGCAAATTCTTATTATTCTAAATCCATTTTCGTCCGCTTCGCTTTTTTCAGAATTTTACAGCATTTCCAGTCTAAAATGGGTAAAAACTAACTTCAATGGTCAGTCAAAACAACACATTACAGTGATCCCTCGCCAATTCACGCTTTAAGTTCCGCGGTTTAGTTATTCGCAGATTTTTCTGAAATACATAATATAATAAAAAGATCAAGAAAAAAACATCACAGGATGTTGTGCGCGTTCTCTCACAGCAAAGAAATGTTGTGAGCCAGCCTGGCCCCTTTAAGAAGGTGGCCTTATGGGTTGTGGTGTGGCCTTATGGGTAATGTAGTGTGTGTGTCGTGGGACGGTAGAATAAAAATGGGGTTAGATGAAAAGTGTAGTGAGCATCAACAGCAGCCCAGCGTGTATAGATTTATATTCTTTGTTAACCGACAGGAGCCCAACAATACAACCTGTGTGATGTTACAAGTTCCTGCAGTGCCAGAATAAAGTTCCCTGTTCCATGCAGAGAAAACCGGACTGTTTCTTTTGTTGTTGTTAGCATGTTAGCTGCTAATTACGAGCCAAAAATAGCACAATACCAGCAGTTTCTTTACTCCGGTTCAGAGACCAGAGGCTGTGAAGGTAACAGAAAGACCACAGTTGAGCCTTTGTCTTGTTTCACTGCAGTGCCTCGATACTTTTTTGCAGTTTTAAACATATTTTCAACACATTATTTAGGAGGGGGGCGCCGGTCCCCATTAACCGTGAAAAATAAGAGATCACTGCAAATCAAAAATCAGAGTCAGATGCATAAAATAGGTGACAGAGTTGCAACTCATCCCAGTCAATAAAATATCAGACTGCTGATACATTTCAGTGTTAGAGGTAGAGCTGAGTGATTTTATCGATTCTGCGATATATATCGATTTTTCAGCCGCGGGTATCGATATTCTAAGCTTCTTCCAAAACCCCCGTGTCCCACCTTTAAAAGCTTGCAAGTAACAATTTGCACTGTTTAAATAAATAATAGTAAATATAATAATGAATTAAATATTTTTCTCAACACATCTTTTATTCATTTTGTCCAGCATTTGCAAGCTGCCTGTCAGCCATATAATGTGTAATTGATGCTTTCAGTTCAGTTAATTCAAACAAAGTTATTGGAACACTCACAAGATGTCACCAAAATCACTTTGTTCCTTTAAAATCTTTCAGAAAATGATGTAAATGTATTGTAAGATGAATATATATAATATATATATATATATATATATATATATATATATATATATATATATATATATATATATAAATCGTATCGTGAGCCGAATATCGTGTATTGTATCGCGGGATTAGTGCATCGCTACAGCCCTGGTTAGAGGGACCTTTGGCGAGTCCAAACTTGTGACTGGTAATGCTGTGAATGTGTTTTCTTCCACATCTGTTTGATGTGTGTGTTATGTCATAAAGCTCCATCCTCCTGTGCTAACCTTGCTAACCGTGTGCTTCTGTGTGTCCAGGGCGTGACGTACTGTGGAGAAAGCTCTGCCAGCAGTTTAACCATGGCCAACGTCCCCTGGCACCAGGAGGTGGTCGCCTTTGTCCGGCAGCTGGCTGACATGCTGCCCCAGTACGAGATCGCCTGCGAGCACGAGCACTCCAACTGTCTGCTCATCGCGCACACCAAGGTAAGAGACGGCCGACTCTCATCAGACCTCGCCGCGGCGTTTTTGGTTGAGCCGGAGGAACAGCAGTCATCCAATCTTTAATGGCAAATTCTTGAAAATGTTTTTCTTTTTTTCCTGCATTAGCCTGACACAGGCTGTCCCTAATTTTAGCAGCATTATGAAGGCGATGGAAAAGCTGTCCTAGAAACATGATTCATGTCTGATTTAAAGGACACGTCCTTGTCAAAAAAAAAAAAAAAAAAAAAAGGTTTCTCACAGTGGTAGAAGATGCCGAAGCAGCAGTGGATCATTGTGGTTTTCTTTTCTGAACACAATAGCCTCTGTCCTTTTCAGTGTAGTAGGGGTGTAAAAAAAATCGTTTTGGCAATATATTGCGATTTTCGGCCGCCCAATATAATATCGATTCTTTTAGGAAAAAATTTACAGTGGTTACAATGCTGTCAGTATGTTGTAATGGTTACTCTTGTAATGGGCTGAGGCCTGGCAGCAACGTGATTTCATTGTTTACCTGACAGGCCTTGTGATTTAGCCACCAGATAGTTTTGACTCAATTTGTCCTCTGAATGATCAATATCATCTAATGAACATATACAGCAACTTGATTTTTCATCTCTACTTTTAATTTTGATATTAACTGGGTAGAATATCGTAATATATCACGATAATATCGTATCGTGACCCAAGTATCATGATACATATCGTATTGCGAGGTCCTTGCCAATACTCACCCCTACAGTTTAGTATCAGGAAATGATGTCATGTCTCCAGAATAAGCTTGTCGTTCAGATAACTACGTGACGTGACGTCATGGATGGGTAAAACTGAGTATCACCTGCATAGAAATTGACACTTTAAAGCTGCCTTATAATTACCTCGTGGAAATATATTTAAAAGCATTGATCCCAGCACTGCAACCTGTGAAACAAACTATCAGACAACAATGACTTTAACCAGCCTACCTGCTCCTTAATTCTGTTAATTATGGTACAGTAGTACCTCTACTTACATACGAAGTTTTCAGGTTACGAAACGCCTCAACGGGAAAATATTGCCTCTTGTTACAAAAGAAATTTCAGGATACGAAAGGCAAAAATCCAGTAGCGCTGCTACTAGCAGCTCCCAGAGTTTACTGAACGTAAACATAGCTGTCGGCTCTGTATCTCGGTTTGAAAGCGGTGCGTCCGAGCTGCTCTGCCATTGGCTATCACTTAGCATCTTCCTGGCATCCCATTGGCTAGGAGGGCCCCTTGTCTGTATGAGCGTAACCCAGCAACCCAGGTAAACAAACAATTTTTACCTCCGCCAAGGAGGTTATGTTTTTGCCGGCGTTTATCTGTTTGTCTGTCTGTGTTCAGGATAACTCAGAAAGTTATGGATGGATTTTGATGAAATTTTCAGGAGTTGTCGGAAATGTGACAAAAATAAATCCTGGATTCTGGATCATTTTCAAATTTTCAATAATTGTTGCGCTTGGTGGAGGTTTGCGCTCTGAGTGCTTTTCTAGTTCTAACATGTATTTCTTGCAGGTTTTTATGACATTTCATGTATTATTTATAATTTATTTTAAAAAATTATGTTCAAATTTTGGGGGGCTTGGAACAGATTAGGGCATTTACATGGAAAACGCGTCTCTACTTACGAAATTTTCAGGTTAGGAAACTACTTCCAGAACCAATTAATTTCGTAAGTAGAGGTACCACTGTATTATAATCCATACTCAACATCTGTTACTAATTATCACACATCATAAAAATGTGTTAACCTTGAGTGCACCGGTCCGGTCTCTTGTATTATACTGAACTATATGATGTAATTTCTTACATGCTTCTTGCATACTTTTCAGTCATTTTCTCGTGCGTTTTTCCAGACACAAACATGCATTTATTTGTCAGTGCAATCGTTCTGAATAGCTCTTCAGAAACTTTGAAACTAGCTGAAAAGTTCCCAGTCGTTAAATAGGTAATTTGAAGTTGTCTCGTCTTATCATTTGTGTCACACCCCTGTCAGCCCTCGTTTAAAAAAAAAAAAAAAACTTAAAAAATTAAAATGCAGCCATCAGAGGGCTTTTATTCTGATGGTAAAGCTTCAGTCAGTCAGTGTCATGGCAGCTGTCTGTCGGTAATTAATGACTGATGATTAATGGCTCTCTTTGACGAAGCAGAAATTGAAGACGGTCTGTTTGGCCCCATAACACACAAACTGTTTTTTGTGCTGAAAGCATTGTCACGATTCAAGCACCTAAAGTCATAGTTTTACTAATTTGATGACATGAGCTGACAGTTGAACAGTTAAATGGCTGTTTAATGTTTTCAGGTCCAAAAAAAACAGCAGAGTTTGAGGATCTTTGCTGGTCAGCCATTTTTCCAAGAGATTTCTCTGTTGATGATGCTGATCTGATATCCCCCCTCCCCCTATTAGAGTTAACTTAACAAAATCTAAAAATGTTGAAATGGAAATTTATCGAAGATCTTCATAATTAGAGCAAGCGTTCTCCTGATTTGCATTTCTGATTCATGAGATAATAACGCAGAGGTTATTATTTGACTGTAAGGTTGAACAGCTTCTGGCTGAGGACGGTCATTGTTCTTCATCAACTTCCAGCGACCGGTCGTTTTTCAGTCCTGGCAGCAGCTTTGCTCGACGGTCGGCCTTTTGTCAGTGTTGTCAGCTCCGTCAGGCGTCATTTCGGTTCCAGGCCAGAAATCCCCACTGCTTTATTTTCCTCTAACGTTAAATAACTTCAAATAGCTGTTTCATTTCTTTCTTTTTTTTTTTTTTTTTTTTTTTCCATGGGTTAAAAGGCCGTTGCTTCAATTATGAAGTGTTTTTATTTCATCCCTGAAATCTTGCAAAACACTCGACATTGAGCCTGATTTTTGTCCTCAGCGTGAGCTTCTTGAAGCCCTTTTTGAAGATGTTGCTTCTTCGTATCTGCGAGCATATAAGTAATTGTTAGCGTTTCGTGCAGCCTCAGAGATGTGGATTAAAGATCAAAGAACAAGCCACGCTCGTATTTAACATATGTTTTATGATTTTTTTTTTTTTTTGGGATAAGAAACCTGCAGATATTCAGGTAAACTGTGGGATCTTCCCAGTGGTCACATGACCTCGTACGCTCACCGGGGACTAAGAGCTCTTTAACGGCCCGCTGTTCATTAAATTCTCCTTCTTCTCAAATGCCAGGCGCAGATTCGATCGATATCTCACTGAGCTCTTTGCCGTCTTCACCTTTGCAATACGAGTACAACAGAGGGACTATTTGTGAAACTGCTTTGGACACTCGGATGCACGTGCACGCGCACGCACCTGCCTGCAGCTCACTCATCCTCTGCATCTTTTCCAGCTCCCAGTCATCAGGTTGCAGCAACATCGCTGGCTGATCTGGAGTCTAATAAGCAGCAGCTCCGTCTGTGTCACCCTGACAAAAACAGAAAGCTTTTTCTACCTGCTGTGTCTTTGTGTCTATCAGGCTCTTTTTTTCTTCTGTTGTCCCCCCCCCCCCCCTTTCTTTTTTTAGTCTTCAGTAGAGAGACGAGCTGTGGTTTAAAATACAACCCACCCCATCGATAAGTACTCATATGAACCAGTCGACATTCGCGCTCAAGTGCGGCCGCAGATGAAGGATGGCGTTTTCCAGATGTTGAGTATTTTCACATCTGGCAGACCGGAGCCCCGTGCTCCGTCGGCCCAGAACACGATCCACCCGTCGCGCTGCGGTGGATCCAGGTCTCTGAAAATACGTGGGCAAAGCAGCCTCTGATCTCACCTGCTCCACCTTCCCGCCTGTTGGCGGCTGCTGCACGTAGTCCAGATCTCTACCTTTACACCAGGTTATCTGCCTCGAGTAATCGTTAAAAAAAATGCTTAAAAGGCAGTGCATTAACAGTAGAGCTGAGCAATTTTAGCGATTCTGCGATTTATATCGATACAGTGGTACCTCTACTTACGAACGTCTCTACATACGAAATTTTCAGGTTACGAAACGCCTCAACGGGAAAATATTGCCTCTTGTTACGAAAGGCAAAAATACAGTAGCGCTGCTACTAGCAGCTCCCAGAGTTTACCGAACGTAAACATACTTGTAGTGGCTCTGCCATTGGCTATCACTCAGCATCTTCCTGGCATCCCATTGGCTAGGAGGGCCCCTTGTCTGTATGAGCGTAACCCAGCAACCAGGTAAACGAACAATTTTTACCTCCGCCAAGGAGGTTATGTTTTTGCCGGCGTTTATCTGTTTGTCTGTTTTCAAGATAACTCAAAAAGTTATGGATGGATTTTAATGACATTTTCAGGAGTTGTCAGAAATGTGAAAAGGAAGAACTGATTTAAGTTTGGGTGTGATCCGGAAGAAATCCTGGATTCTGGATCACTTTCAAATTTTCAATAATTGTTGCGCTCGGTGGAGGTCTGCGCTCTCTGAGTGCTTTTCTGGCTCTAACATGTATTTCTTGCAGGTTTTTATGTCATTTCATGTATTATTTATAATTTATAAAAAGAATTATATTTAAATTTTGGGGGGCTTAGAACAGATTAGGGCATGTACATGGAAAACACGTCTCCACTTAAAAAAGTTTCAGGTTATGAAACTACTTCCAGAACCAATTAATTTCGTAAGTAGAGGTACCACTGTATTTTATTTCTCAGAGAGTATTGATTTTTCAGCCACGGGTATCAATATTCAAAGCTTCTTTCAAAACCCCCGTGTCCCACCTGTAAAAGCTTGCAAGTAACAATTTGCACTGTTTAAAAAATGAAACTATTTTTCTCAACAAATCTTTTATTCATTTTGTCCAGCATTTGCAAGCTGCCTGTCAGCCATATAATGTGTAATTGATGCTCTCAGTTCAATTCATTCAAACAAAGTCATTGGAACACTCACAAGATGTCACCAACATCACTTTGTCCCTTTAAAATCTTTCGGAAAATGATGTAAGATGAATATCGATATATATCGTATCGTGAGCCGATTTTCGTGTATCGTATCGTAAGATTAGTGTATCACTACAGCAGACCTAGGCTCCATCTAAGGATGTTTATGCTCCTGTAAATCTGCAGGAGTTTTTTTTGGTTGTTTGTTTTTTTTTTTGCTTTTACCATAAATTGACCAACCCGGTTCAGCTCTGTTAATACCTGATCTAAGTAAAGAATACATTGCAGAAATATGGATCATTAGTCACTCGAGCGTTGCCGCGGACAACGCTGATTAACGGGTCTCAGGTCAGCTCACGTGAACGGCAGCGACGGGTGAAAAACTGAACAGAGTCTCTTCAGGCTCAACCGAGCTGCTTAGATGTGAAATCAAAGGTTCTGTGTAGAAATTAAATATTTAGTTTGCCTTCCGGCTGCGGACGAAGTTAACGGCATTGTTTAAGTTTCCAGTTTACGCTTTGGTAGCGGGGCTTGCCCTGCAGGCGCCGCGTACGTGGGAGGGGGAGGGGGTCGGTGTGCAATAAACTCTGGCAAACACATCCTAATCCTCGTGGTGACCAGATTACCTGCAGCCTCCAGGTGTTGGTGCTAATCCTCTGCTCCGGATCAATGTGGCTCTGCATCAACTCTTCCTTCGATTGGAGCCTCTAATCTCTGCTTTGGCTCCTCGTGTTTTCAGTAAATACTAGACTTTAGTTTTACTGTTTTGTTACTCGATGAGGTAAACTGTTGCTCAGACTTAATTGTCACTCTTATTTTTTCCATGTAACTCCCTCAGTTGGGTCGTAGCTGCACTCACTGGTCATCTCTAACGTGATAAACATCTCTGCTGCATCAGCTTTTGGTCCATAAAGGTCCAGATCTGCGAGAAAAAGCCGCTGAAAAGAGACAAATTTGCTTTCCAGTCTGGTTCGTCTCTTTCCACTAATTGGCACATTCAAATGTGTGGCGAGTATTTGTTGAACGTAGGGATGCACAATAACTGTTTTTTAAGACTGATACAGATAACTTTCAGCTCCTAAAGGCCGATACTGATAACACACTCATATATCTAAGATCATTACATCAATACTATAAATAAAATCAAGAATAGTTTTGACTTTTTAAATGAAATGAAAAAGTATTGGCAAGCCTCTCAAACATTTTCGTAAAGCTATCAAACAAACTTATTTGATGTCTCACATTAACTTTTAACTGATGGAAAGACATGCATCAAAATTACAAACTGAAAAAGATTAACATTTAAAGGATTTTGGATTTTGTTCAATTTAAATTAATACCTTTAATTAAAGTAAATGAGGTTCAGTAGTTTTGGTTTTTTGTTTTTTTATCTCATGGAAGCTTTAGATGAGAGAGATGAGGGGAGGGAAGGCTGCTGCTGGCTTGCGCACGTTAGCATTAGCTCGCGTTAGCATGATTTCAAAACTCCATGGAAGTGATTGTTATGTTGTAGGTGGCTGATCAGGTTTTACGTATTAAAGCTTGTGCTTCCCTCCTCGTAGAATTCACTCGGAGGATTCGTCACAAATAACCACCAAACTATCTTCTTCTGAAACTTTAACGAAGTTCCACACCGCCATGTTTGTTGTGATCAGCGCTGTGCTGCAATGCTGCATTCAAGGTGTAACGTAAATTCCCACATTCCCTCGTTTGCTAGTCGTTATTTCAGCCTTTTCTATTTTTTTTCTTTTTTATGTGTAACATGTGGGAGAATACTGCGAATATCGATTCAAGTTAGCAACTACCAAAATTATGACCGAGTTAACGAGTTGTTTTCTGGCATGAGGGGGTATTCTTCATTTTCCTTATTGAGTAATCGTTTTTCTGATTATGCCGACGTTACTTGAACATAACATTCACTGCCGGTCATTCAAAGCTCAGAGGGAGCGAGACACTGCCGTGTTGACAGATATATATATGTTATCGGGGCTATTCGTCGTGATATCGGACTTATCGGGATGACGTCAAAATTTCCTGTTATCGGCCCGATAGTGATCATGCACCCCTAATTGAACGCTCACGTGAGCAGCTGATGGAGATGATGATGTGTGTTCATGATGGCAGCTGGAGATCAGATTAGTTTGTAAGTGTCAAGGACACTTTTACTGTTATGAGTTCAGTTTGGTTTCATGTAACATTTGAACGTCTCGAGCAGCTGCTGGCGTCTCGTCCTCACTCCTGTTACCGATTCAGGGGAACACATGTATGATACACGCTTGTTTCTTTCTTCTCGTCTCAACTGTTTCGTGTCACGTGTCGGGTGGACAGCGGTCCGGTCCTCGTGGCAACTGGTCCATCAGTATTTAACAGTAATGGGTGACTGGAAAGTGTCTCCACTTTAAAGTGGAATCAAAAATACAACCTTCAAGGACGAATGCTTCCCGTTTCTCTGTATTTAATAAGTGGTGTGTTGACAACGGCGCACTTCTTAATCAATAATCCAGCAGACGAAGAGGACTCACTTTTTATTCCTTCTGTGAACCAACAGCCGGATATTTAGCCGTTGAGTGTCGTCATTGTCCTGAATATCATCCAGAATATAAATGTCTGCTGGATGAGTCTCGCATCACAATCTCCCTTTCGAGCGCTACTGTACATCTGGCGTACGTTTACTGAGGCGCAGATGTGTCTGTCTCCATTTAGCACATGGCAGAACATCCTCCCCGTGTCGACACATTATCGTTAAGATCCTTCTTAATCCCTCTATCATCCCTCATTACACTTTCTCTACCGGCCTTTTTCCTTCTTCCTCTCTCGTCTCACCTCTTACCTCTTCTTCTTCTTCGCAGTTCTTTCTTTAAGAGAATAGGGCAAAGAAATCAACAGAAGAAGACAGAGTTCTCCCAGTTCTTCAGGGCTGTTAGCCGACCTGTTTTTAACTTTTAGGTTAAATTATTGTTCTGTAGTATACCATTGATTAAGAGTTATTAATATTTATTATTACTGTAGGAGAAAGATGTCCTTACAGATCCACCAGAAGGCTTCTTGAGTTCTTCTTGTATCAGTCTAAGGCCCCGATCGTACACTTCCCGCTAGCTGCTACCCACAAATTGCAGGTATAAGAACCGTTTAGGAATCTCCACTAACTGCTAGTGCAATCTTCCGCTCGCTAAAGCCACTACCCATTATGCCAACTCCCTTACTCACTTTGTAGGTGTGGCAGTGGGAGTGTCTTTTGCCCTTTCTGCAAACTAGGTATCTTGCAATCGTGGGTTTAGGGTAGCAGGTGGTCATACCACCCGCAACCTGCATGTAAGCGCGTACAAATGGCATCAATGTGGGTCCACCTGGTCACATGTGGACGTGCACAAATGGCTCTACCTCTCGAATTCACTCTTGTACAAAAAGCATGATTTGGCTTCAGTTGAACCCCTGAGAAAATGGCAGAGATCGTCTTAAACGGTTTGCTCGCCAGTTAAACCATAGACGACCAGAGCGTGTTTACTGGGAGGACACCAACTATCTGGGACTTTCAAGTAGCTGATAGGAATCGTCTGTGTAAAAATATTTATATGTATATATCAGTGCAGAGGAGGAGGAGGAAGGAAGAGGAGGAAGCTCTACAGCAGAGTCCCAGATGAGCTGCTACACTGATCTGGATGTAAAGACGCTCCATAGCGGTTAGCGGGTAGCGCAACCTGCTCTTAAAGGCAATGGCTACTGAAGCACTGATTGGTTTAACAGGTGGAACGCCCTAACCACTCCTATGCATAATGTAGCGGGTAGCGCAGGTGGGATAGCGGGTTTAGGAAGGTGGAAGATTCTGTTATTTGCGGGGGAACGCTCCTCCCGCTAACCGCTATCCCTAAATAGCGGCTTTAGGAGATCTGGCGGGAAAAAAAAGAGTTGCATGCAACATTTATAGTGTAACTTGGTATAGTGCGCTCCTCTAGAAAGTGTGCCTGTCTTTGTGCCTGTGTAGCGTTTGATTTTTCATCGATAAAACCTCTAGCCATAATGGATTTGCAGCTGACTGGCTCCGTTTAGTCCACGGCCCTAAAGTTTCTCAGAGAGGTGTGCAGATGCTGGAGAGTCTCTCCATAAATTTCAACCTAGACCTTGGTGACGCTCTCCTCACGCTGTGCACAGATTTATTCTTCCTCACGAGGCGTATCATTTACTGGGCCCATTTCCACGCTGTAGCCGAGGTAATTAAATTTAAAGACAACGATGATAGCCGGTGGCCTCGCATTTGTTTTCTGCAATCATCTGCTGGAAAGCGGCGCATTACTTCGGCGTGTCCGCGCATTAATGGAGATCCTTCTGAAGCTCCGGCGAAGAAACGGTCCTCCCTGCCAGGAGCGACGCTCGGCAGAGACGCCGTTAGCTTAATCGGCGTGACGCCTCGCTCTCCTCCCAGATAGCATTGTTTCGCTGTGTTGCTTAGAGGTGAAAATTGTTTGCCAAGATGCTGGCTGAATAAATATCATCCTTTCTCATTACCAGAAACATTACCTCTCCATAGGAGTCTCTTTTTTTTCCCCTCCTCTTCTCAGGCCTCATTAGCAATATAGCAGGCAGTTTTAGTACAATAACTGAGGCAAGCAAAAATAAAAAAGAAACACTCAGCAGCCTGATGCTGTTGCTTCCTGGTCGAGGAAACTCTCTATCTGTGCAAACAAGTGTTCGTTCTTGGTGAGTGCAATTTGAAATGAACAGTGAGTGATGAGTATTATAACTTCAGTGAGAGAGCACTGCTTCACACCAGGACGTGGGAAACAATCAAGCCCCCCCCCCCCCGACACCCGAGCTGCTCATCATCTCTTCAAGAACACAGTTACATCCTGTAACATTCATGCTGATCTCTCCATTAATCGCCTTTTTTCTTTCTTTTAAGTGTCTTTTTATTAAACATTAGCAATATAGGAACAGATATGATACAAAGCCATGCATCATAATCAAATTTTAACATATACATATTTTTTTTTTACCTACAAACAAGTCCCCACATGGCAGTCACATCCACCTTAAACTAAACTAAGCTAAAATAAATAACAGTTGCACAGAGTAGAAAAACAAAGAAAGAAAGATACAGCAGATAACTAATGCCAGTTGAGGTAACCCTATGACAATAGGATATATTATTCATAAATATGTATAGTGAGGGGGGAAAAATACAGAACAAATAAAAAACAAACAAACCAAAAAAAAAAAATGGGGTGGGGGGGTCGCTACTCAAAGACAACCGTAGTAGATTTCTCATAAACAGTAAAGAAAGGGCACCAGACTTTATGAAATTTTAATTTCAGAACCTCTGACAGTAAATGCTATCTTTTCCAAGTCCATACATACCATAATATTCCTTATCCAGTGTGAGTATGAAGGGGGAGTCGGATCTTTCCACCTTAATAAGATAGTTCTCCTAGCAACTAAAGATGAAAATGAAAGCGTTCTTTGTTTGAAATGTGGCGAGTCCAGCTCCGGGGCAACCCCAAAGATGGCGGAGAAGGGATTCTTCAGATTATGGTACGGAAATCTGACTCCCAGAAATTACCCAAAAAAGAAATTAGCGCAGTGAATTGGGTGAAGCAAACGGCAGTGATGGATGGAAGTAGAAGAGAGGAAGTAGAAGATGGAAAAAAAGGCCAACGTAACCGTGAGGAAGTCTTTAATGCAGTCGGCCATTTGATAAATTCTTCACTGTTCAGTTAGCAGCTCTTCCGTTTGCTAGCTTTACTCGGTCTGTTCATGAGGATGCTGCTTTGTATCCATGTGAAATGATCCGAGTCGGTTTAACACGTGCAGGAATTTCAGAGGTTTGTTGTCTGAAGTGATCCAACTGAGACCGAGTCAGGATTATAATCTTCACTACGTGACATGACAGATTAAAAAAAAAGAAAATCCTGTTAGGACGTGGACTCTTTTTCCACTCATCTGATGTCAGCTAAAGGTTTCTGAAGTTCCTTCTTCACCTTCCTGTAGGATTCAGGACGTAATCTTTAGGGAGGCACGATAACTGTTTTTTAAAACCGATACCGATAACCGATAACACACACATATACCTAAGATCATTACATTAATACTATGAACAAAACCAAAAACAGTTTTGACTCTTTAAATGAACAGATATTTATTTTTTCCAATGAAAAACTATTGTCAAGCCTCTAAAACATTTTCATAAAGCTATCAAACAAACCTATTTGATATCTCACAAATAACTTAAATAAGGTTCATTACTGACTGATATAAAAAATAAAGGCTCCTTGAACTGATGGAAATACATGCATCAGAATTACTAACTGAAAAAGTACATTCCAGAAGTTTAGAAAAAGTAAATATACATAGAAAATTAATGCAGTGACACAAGTTAGATTCAAATATTTCTACCTTCTACCCATTTCACCTTTACCTGTGGGTCATCTTTGGCAAATTTCTTGGATTTTTCAAAAGCCTCACCATTGTGTGTAAGTCCTGGTGAATTCTCTGCTGCTGGCTAGCTCACGTTAGCATTAGCTCACATTAGCACAATTTCAAAACTTTCAAAAGTGATGGTTACGTTTCAGATGGCTGATCAGTTTTGACGTATTAAAGCTAGTTCTATTTTTCCCTCCTCGTGGAATTCACTTGGAGCATTCATCACAAATAACCAGTGAATTATCTTCTCCGGACACTTTCAAGACTGGCTGATCAGGTTTTACGTATTAAAGCTTGTGCTTCCCTCCTCGTAGAATTTGCTCGGAGGATTCGTCACAAATAACCACCAAACTATCTTCTTCTGAAACTTAAACAAAGTTCCTTGCCATCGCCGCCATGTTTGTTGTGATCAGTACGCTGTGCTCCAGGCTGCATTCAAGGTGTAACGTAAATTCCTCCGTTCCCTCGTTTGCTAGTTGTTCTTTCAGCCTTTTCTATTTTTTCTTTTTTATGTGTAACATGTGGGAAAATACTGCGAATATCAATTCAAGTCAGCAACTACCAAAATTATGACCGAGTTAACGAGTTGTTTTCTGGCATGAGGGGGTATTCTTGATTTTCCTTATTGAGAAATTGTTTTTCTGATTATGCCGACGTCACTTGAACATAACATTCACTGCCAGTCATTTGGGTTTTCAGTGGCAGCGAAGCACTGCCGTGTTGACAAAAATATATATGTTATCAGGGCTATTGGTCATGATATCGGACTTATCGAAATGACGTCATAATTTCCTGTTATCGGCCCTATAGTTATCGGGACGATAATTATCGTGCACCCCCAGTAATCTTGTTTGATGGGAACAGATCACTTTCAATGCAGTTTGGTCTGAATTGAATCCAACCAGAAATGAAAATAACAACAAAATTACAACAAATGACATAATTAAATGACCAAACTGCATTGCTTCGCTGCAGCCTCTCCTCTCTGCAGGAGTTAGAGAGGCAGCGGTGGTCAAACCTGCAAAAGGGAAAGTTTCCTTAGTTTCCCAGAGCTGGTCGTACAATGAAACCTGCAGATCACCACTCGTTCAGCAGAATTAAATGTGTGCAGAATAAAAAGGTTTTGAGCTGCTGCTGTCCTCTACCTCTGGAGCTGCACACAAAAGTCACCCACATCTGATTTCTTTCCCCCTCCCATGTATCAGATTTTTTTGTGACTGTCTGAACAGCTCAAATGACATGAAATCCACTGCAGAAATACATAAAAAATAAATCATGCAGCCTCAATGCTGCTGCATCTGCATTCGTACACCTGTGTTTGCCGTCACTTCATCTTTCTGCAAACGCGGGTCACTTCAGAGCAGTCGCCATGTTCACACCAGTTCACACCAGAGGGGTGTACTACGAAGCAAGTTTGACACAGCCAGGCTTTCTTTAGGTGAGCTGGCTTAACAAACCTGAAACTCTCCATCAGAGATAACTGGTACCACGACGGTGGTTATCAACTATCTTTGTTAACCGCGGCTTTCTGCTTCCTGCTATGTGCGCGTTCACATAAAAGGGGGCGTTTGACGCGTCATTTGACGCCTCTTCCGGATCAAATGGATAGATGGCGGTCTGTATATTTCAGTCAGGAGGAGCAGGTTTTAATAATGCAGGGCTATGAGGATTTCAAAGAAATCTTTACGGCCAAAAGCAACACTGTAGGTGTGAATAAAGCCAGAGAGGAGTGCTGGCAAAATATTGCAGATCGTGTAAATTCGTAAGTATATTTATTTATTCACCACTATATTTATTTCACAACCTTAATTAATCTCTCTCCCTCTTTTAGAGCGCTTAAACTTTAAACTTAATGCAGCAGATTTAAACATTATGTAGGTCTGACTGTCCCATTATGGATGATAAATGAAAATCACTTTAGTTTTTTGCTAAATCTATGTGAAATTAATTTAAGATTTAATATAATCTGTTATACACACTCACCGGCCACTTTAATAGGTACCCTATCACCCTGGGAATCTATGAATTATATTACAACATTTCAAATTAAATTCCACGTCACACTGATTATCAATATAATGGACTATTAATTTATGTTACCTGCGATTTAGTAAAACGCTTCTTTTATTTGAAGCGTGGGCAGATGGCCAGGGAATACTACAAACATATTCAGCAGTTTAGTAAGAGCAAGTACAGTATTCCAGTATTCTGGCTCAGATTTTCTGCATCACCAACTGAATGCATGTAGGTTCCCGCGGCAAAGAAACGCAAAGAAACACACACCGTTTGCGCTACTGTGAGCGCACGGCTGCGTTTGGTGGCGCTGCCAATATCTGGCTCTAGCAGATTACAAATGTAACGGATTCCCTCAGCTGGAAATCTCTAGCGTTCATAGAGAATATGGTCATGGGAAGCCAGCGGATCAGTCCAGTCTCTGAATATTCTCCCTCCATTGCACAATCCTGGCGCTCAGGTTAACAGGATTGGGTGAAAGTGAAAGGGCGGCGCTTTTTAGAGCCGATTTGAGGCTAAACTCTGCACATAACCTGCTCTGGACCAGGTTAAGTTTGCAGAGTAAGTTACCATGGTGATCTAGCCAGGTTAAAAGAGAGCCACCTTCGTGGTACCGGAAATCCTGGTTTTAGACTCAACATACCTCGCTAACCCTCTAATCCCGCCTCGTAGTACACCCCTCAGGTCACAGTTAAAACACTGATGTGAACAACCACACACACAAAAAAAAAGGTAAAAATCAGTATTGAGTATAAATGAGGACACACAGCTGCTGGAGTCTCGTCGAGTCTCACAGATTTAAAATGTGTCTGAAGGTCAGCGGGGCCAGAATCACATCTGAAATACGTTATTTACTGAAGTACATGGAGATGAGGAAACTCTTTTCTGAGGTCGCCAACATGCCGTATTATTTAACAGTTCAACTGAACAGATGTTTGACGGCACAGCTGGCTGTTTGGTAAAGCTGGAAAATAAAAAAAATTTAAAAATCTAGAAACCGATTTGGCTCCTTTTTTTTATCCACAGGTGTCAGATAACCAGATGTCCACGTAACAAACAAATATCCAGATTTCAGTTCTTTATCAGTTCATGAACATGTAATTTATTCCTGCTGCAATAGTTGCAGCAGGAATGTTTTTTTCAATATTCTTTCTATAACTGTTGAAATAAAGCTGCCATAAAAATCTGAGACGGTTCATTTATTTCTTAGACAACTGCCAAAATCAGCGGGGGATCAAATACTTATTTCCTCCACTTGTGGAGTGCAATAGTTGCAGCAGGAATGTTTTTCCCGTCGTTGCTAGGGGTGAGTATTGGGCAAGGACCTACAGTGGAGGAAATAAGTATTTGATCCCCCGCTGATTTTGGCAGTCGTCATACTAAGAAATAAATGAACAGTCTCAGACAGCTTTATTTTAACAGTTATAGAAAGAATATTGAAAAAAAAGATTGAGAAAATTACATGAAATGAAAAATATAAATAAATTTGCAATTCATTGAGGGAAATAAGTATTTGATCCCCTAGCAAAACATGATCTAATACTTGTTGGCAGCTCAGCTGTCAGACATTTCTTGTAGTTGCTTACTAGGTTTAAACACATCAGGAATAATTTTCGTCCACTCCTCTCTGCAGATCATCTCCACATCCTGAAGGTTTAGAAGCTTGCGCTTGGAAACTCGCAGCTTCAGCTCTCTCCGTAGATGTTTAATAGGATTAAGGTCAGGAGACTGGCTAGGCCATTCCATGACCTTGATGTGCTTCTGATGGAGCCGCTCCTTTGTTTCCTTGGCTGTATGTTTTGGGTCGTTGGGAAGACCCGTCCACGACCCATTTTCAATGTCCTTGTGAACCCAAGATTCTGTGGTACATGGCCCCGTTCATCTTCCCATCGATGCGGTGAAGTCGACCTGTCCCCTTAGAAGAGAAACACCCCCAAAGCATAAGGCTTCCACCGCCATGCTTGACAGTAGGGATGGTGTTTTTGGGGTCATATTCAGCATTTCTCTTCCTCCAAACACATCGAGTTGAGGCCAAAAATCTGACCACAGCACCTTCTCCCAGTCTCTTTCTGAGTCATTAATATGTTCGTTATCAAACCTGAGTCGGGCCTGGACGTGAGCCTTCTGGAGCAGAGGGACCTTGGACCACTGCAGGATTTTAAACCATTGCGTCTCAGTGTATTATCAATAGTTTTCTTGGTGACTGTGGTCCCAGCTGCCTTGAGATCATTAACCAGCTCCTCCCGTGTAGTTCTGGCTGATCTCTAACCTTTCTCATGATCATTGAGACCCCACCAGGTGATATCTTCCATGGAGCCCCCAGCCCAGGTTGATTAACAGTCATGTTGTTCTTCTTCCACTTCTGAATAATTGCACCATCAGTTGTCACCTTCTCATTCAGCTTCTTACTGATGGTTTTGTAGCCCATTCCAGCCTTGTGGAGTTCAACAACTTTGTCCCTGACATCTTTTGACAGCTCTTTAGTCTTGCCCATGGTGGAGATGGTGGAGTATTACTGAGTCTGTGGGCAGATGGCTTTTTATACAGGTGACTATTTGGAACAGGTGTCTCTCATGCAGGTAATTACTTCAGTGAGATTAGGAGTATGCCAGTGGTCTGTGGGAAGCCAACACTGGTCAAGGTTGGTCGGGGATCAAATACTTATTTCCCTCAATGACTTACAAATTAATTTTTATTTTTCATTTTGTGTAATTTTCTCAATTTTTTTTTACAATATTCTTTCTATAACTGTTAAAATAAAGCTGCCATAAAAATCTGAAATTTCTTTATTTCTTAGTATGACAACTGCCAAAATCAGCGGGGGATTAAATACTTATTTCCTCCACTGTATAATACGATATGTATCATGATACTTGGGTCACGATGCAATATTATCATGATATCACGATATCACGATATATTGCGATATTCTACCCAGTTAATATCAAAATTAAAAGTAGAGATGAAAAATCAAGTTGCTGTATATGTTCATCAGATGATATTGATCATTCAGAGGACAAGTTGAGTCAAAACTATTTGGTTCAAAACAACCTATATATTGTTTATTAGTGTTTTTTTTTTTAGAAAAAATGATATTAGGAGCTGAAAAATCGATATTATATTGGGCGGCCGAAAATCGCGAAATATTGCCATATCGTTTGTTTTTCACACCCCTAGTCGTTGCAGATTTTTCATGGTTTCTCTCCTTTATTTAAATAGACGTTTATTTTAAATAGCGACTGTACTCCTGCCTCTGGCTTATTCCTCCGTTTCGTCTCTCTGTCTTCAGTTCAAGGTGGACGGCGAGTGGTGGACGTGGATCGACTACGAGCGTTTCCAGGAGCTGGTCCGGGCCCACCAGGACAGCGGGGGCCAGCGGGGCTTCTCGGCGCTGGACTACGTAGCCAGAACCCCGAGCTGGGCTCTGTTCGGAGCGCTGGAGCAGGGCTTCGACCCCGCCGATACTCGCTTCCAGCGGCGCAACAAAACCAAAGACATCTCCGGCTGCTGATGCTAGGGAGGGAAGGGAGGCGGGGGTGGGGGGGATGATTAAAACGAGTTACAACGTGTAAAGAAACAATCAAGAATGTAAGTTTCACCGTTTTCTTTGTAGTGTCGAATATTATTTTTTATTGTATCTGTTCTGTTTTTCTCCCTTTTCATATATTTGAGTTTTTAATTTTGATGAGAACCCCTTCGAGATGAAAAAGAAACTACTAGAATTTTCTAGACATTCCCGTTCTCTTGTACAAAGATATTTGATACGATCCACTTTGATTTTTTTTTTATTATTTGTCATGATTATTATTAATGCCAGTATCTTTGATCTCCGTCATCAACTAGCAGCACAGGAGTTGATCTTGGAGTCTTTTTTTGTCAAATCAAAGGTACAACTACACACCAGGGGACAACCTTCGGGTCTCCTCGTGTCGTCCTTGGTAATGGCGCATCCTTGGCAGGCTCTTTTGATCTTCCTCCTCATTAGAGCGATGGTCGTATTTAGCTGCATCAAAGCTGGGCTTCTGCTGTGACTCCCAGAACAGTCCTCTTGCTGCTCACAGCTGCAGTCCAGAGGCTGCGTTTGGCTGCGATGGTGTGAAAAACAAGAAAATCAGACCTCGTGATGCGTTTGGTTCTGATCACGTCGCACGAGAGAAGCTAAGCTGTGAAATCAGATCACCGTTTAGCATCTGAGACCACGTAAGACTTCGTCCAGACTGAAAGAACGGAACTGTAGTCGATGCAGAGGGTTAGCGTTAGCGTTAGCGTTAGAGTTAGCGTTAGGGTTAGCGTTAGGGTTAGGGTTAGGGTTAGGGTTAGGGTTAGGGTTAGGTTTGTGTTGTGTCCACATGTCAGCAAACCTCCCAAGTCTTTATTAAACGGACGCCATGTCGGGCTGAGAGGTAACTGTGACTGTATCTGAAATATTAATGCACTGATAAAACTAGGAAACTAGATAAAAGCCTCGTGGGTCCGTGACTGAATATTGATCTGACGCCTGTAAACCTTCTCTAGTGCTCCGTTCAAGAGCAAAACCTAATTTCTTTGGAAATTCAGCCATTCAAAATCACTTTTAAATTCCTTTTCTGTGAGTGGAAAATTGTGATGTAAATTAGTGTCTCTTCTTGTCGTCTGTTCTCAAAGATGTGTCATGTGTCGAAGCTTCGCATTTTCAGCTGCAATAAATGAATTTGAATGAAACCCTGCGCCGCTGCTGATTTGATGATTTGATGATGTTTCTCTTGTGTTCTTGACAGTTTTCTCTTGTTCCTGTCTTTTCTGTTTTCGGGGCCGCTAACAAAAGAGGAAGCTGACATTTTAAGATGACTGTATTTGTAGCGAAAGCTTTCCAGGCCGTGGATGTCTGGCAGCTCCTGTTACTCATTTTTATTAAGGCATCAATACAAGTTAGTAATGACTTTGGTGTTTAGAAATGCAGTCAGGCAAAACTTTTAAAAAGTTACACAACAATACCTTTATCGCTAACATTTTCAGTAGAATCATTATTTTTTCCTTCAGTAGTTTAATAATTCATATATCCTTCAGCACACGGTGCTGCTGTTTCCATCTTCACCAGTTAGATCGTGTTCACGGGGAAATAAGTGTTTTCATAACTCTGAGCTTATTGATGCACAGCGAGTCTGTCGGCTGTTGAAGGGTAATTTCCGTTTTATTTGTATGCATGTGTCACATCTTTGTGTAAATACAGAAGAGCTAAAAATGTAACGATGGAACTCATTTTAATTTAAAACTGTTTTTCTGTCCGAAGTAGACTGGATTCCAAATACCTGATATGTTTAGAAAGTTTAGAGCAGCGATTCTCAAAGTGTGGGCCGCGGCCCCCTGGTGGGCCGTGGTGGTACTACGGGTGGTTTTAATGACCTCTCACGGCCATGTGGGCCATGAGAGGTCATTAAAATGAACAAATATGTATTATATCCTAGATTTTTTTTTAAAGATGTGTTTAAATTACTGTAAAAATATTTAATACATGATTTAAAAAATATTTAGAAATAATAAAACAAACCAATTGACTGTTATTCTACTGTCATCTTAACTTATAACAAGTGACAAATGTCACCTTATTTGTAGGGGTGAGTATTGGCAAGGACCTCGCAATACGATATGTATCATGATACTTGGGTCACTATACGATATCACGATATATTGCGATATTCTACCCAGTTAATATCAAAATTAAAAGTAGAGATGAAAAATCAAGTTGCTGTAAATGTTCATCAGATGATATTGATCATTCAGAGGACAAATTGAGTCAAAATTATTTGCTTCAAAACAACCTATTTATTGTTTACTATTAGTGTTTTTGCACATTTAAGTAACCGTTACAACATACTGACAGCATTGTAAAAAAAATCGATATTATATTGGGCGGCCTAAAATCGTGATATATTGCCAAATCGATTTTTTTTCACACCCCTACTTATTCGTTGACCCCTGACATTAATACTGGTATGTAGCTTTTAGTCTTGTATGTTGATTAAAGTGGTCTTTAGAGGTTTTCATGGGCTGCAGTGGTTTTTCACATTTCAGATTGGGTCTTGGTATTCTGAAGTTTGGGAATGGCTGGTTTAGAGAAATCAAGGACATCAAAAGACGTGGTATATATGCTTTTTAAAGATAATAAATAAAAAAAACTCAAATTAATATTTTATCAGCTGAAGACAGCAGACGAAGTTGTTCCCGACCAGACACGAAAAGTTCAAGAGTTTTTTTATTTGAGAGAAACTTTTTAGGCAACTATTGTTCTTGACATTTCTTTCAAGAAGAGACACATTTCTAAGCTCTTTGTACTTCCCCGTGTTTGTTTGTTTGGGGGGTCGTCGTACGTGTTTTCATCTCTCTCTGGTTTTGGAAACCCACACTTTGTAATACAACTTCTTTGAGGCTGCTTGTTATTTTGCTTTTGTCAGCTGCTTTTAGATGTTGGTGCTGTTTGAAAGGTCAGAGGCAGCCTAACCCCAAACCCCTAACCCCAAACCCTTAACCCCTAACCCCTAACCCCAACCCTGCTTCACAGTGTACTTAGATGTATTTAGATGCATATTTTGTAGATTTATACACGTGTTCACGTGCATCTCTGCATAGCAGCGGTCCTTCATTCAGTCACGGTCCCGTCAGCCACCACCGGCCCTGCTGCAGCAGCTGGTGGGTTGTTGGGTCGTGGTTGGCAAAGTGGCTGATGGGTAACCTGGTGCACAGCCGGCCGATTCAGAGTCTCTGTAAGGGTCACTGCTTCTGGGCAAAATGCGATTGTAAACGCATGCAAGCGGTTTAACCCGTACCTGTGTGGATGCATGCGTGTTCATGTGAAGTCCAGGAAGTCTCAGGTGGGTGACCTGTAAACCTGCACGAAGCCGGCTGAGTTTTTGTCTTTTTGAATGCACGGTTGTCTCCAAAGTAACGGCTCAAAGTCTTGTGACAGCTTCTATTTCTAAATACACAAATGCATTGGGAACACTGGACATTCACTTCCAAATCAAATCCAGAAGGAAGTTTTTAGATGTCACCCTACCAGTCCAGTCCCTGGATCCAGTTCCAGGATTGGACCCGCCCCCCCCATCGTTGATCTGGCTGGTCTGGAACCAGGATGCTGCTGCTCACTGGTGCGTTTGGGGTCGTTGTCTGGTTGAAACACCCACTTTCTCTTCGCCGTGAGCTCACGTGACCTCTTCGAGTGATCTGACGTGTTCAAACTGATCCAAGAACCAACAATCTGATCTCGATCCCCGAACACCAACGTGTCTCATGTGAACATCCAGGATGAAACTTACAGAAGAAGAAGCTTTTGAATGATTCTGCTGCTAAAGGAGGACTGGAGCCGACAGTTAACCACCTTTTCTTGGAAAACGATTAATGGCAGTCGATGTTTTGTGGAGTTTTGTTGGAAAGTCATAAATCTCCAAGTTGGTTGTCATTAGTTGTGTTAGCAGCTGCAGCAGTTAGTTAACAGTCATTTCCATGTGTTTGGACATAAATGTTAAGTGTTTTTCTGCCACTAGTGAATCTAATCTTAATGTATATAGACCTTGAAGGTCCCTGACTGAATAATCTCAGACCTCTGCTGGGGAACGTTCACGCTGACGTGGACTAAACGAGAAAGGAAAAATACTCCAGAACACTCTCAAAACAGACCTGAACTTTGGACTTTTTCAGCAGAAGCATGTAAAAATTAGGGCTGGGCAAGTTAACGCGTTATTAAAGCGTTAACTCATGAATTTACCAACGCCGACATTTATTTTATCGCACGTTAACGCATGTTGCTCACATGCTTTTGTTTTGAAAAGTCTGTTTCTGGCTGCTGCGTAACTGGAAGACAAACATGCGAAAAAGCTAAAACAGACATGAAAAACGGTAAAAATCTGTGAACTTTACAGTTCAGGTAGAAACTCAGGTAGCAATATTAACAATTCTGTCTGAAAATAAAAAATTCTGGACTGCAACAAAACGTTTGTGGTCATTCCTCCATGTTCCATCAGATCTGCTCCATGTGTTCACTGTCCTGCTGTTCTCTAGCTGGTTACTGCAGTGCGGCTCCATCTAGTGGCACAGATGTGTAATGACAACAGAAAGTCCAGTCCTTGATTATCAAACTAATTCAGTTCTGTGGCCCGTTTTTTAATTTTGTATTGAATTTTGTATTGTCAAAAAATTGAAACATTAAAAAAACAGGCATTTTTTTGTTTTTTTGCGTTAGATTAAAAAAACAAATGTATTCAATGTCACTTTTTATTATTTTTTTTTTTTTCAGTGATACACAGATTGGTAAAGTTACTGAACTTTAACATGGACATTTTCATTTTAAAGTTCTCCCAGACGGAGGATTCAACAGAAACAAGGTTATTTGTAACAACTGACAAGTTGAACTCCCCGTTAAAAGTTTCTGCTGTTACCTCAGAAATTACCTGTTTTAATGTTCTGATTGTGCTGAGACACAATCGTTTTGTTGGATTTTGTTTGACTTTTTTTTTTTATATATAAAAAACAGGATTACATTAATGCCCTGGCAGTGGCAATAAGCTTTATTTTATTTTACATTTTTCAAAATAAGATTTACACTAAATATGTGTTACTGACAAGTGCTGATGTTAAAAGTGTTTGAACAACAAATGTTATGACACTTTAGTTCATATGGCAGCAGAACATTTAAATAAAAGTGACCTTTTACTTTTGAATTCATTATTTGATTTTGCGTATACAATGCGATTAATTGCGATTTAAAATTTTAATCGTTGCCCAGCCCTACTAAAATTCTATTTATTTATTTTTTTTGTGCTTGCTTTTCTACAGACCATTTTTTTATGCACCAGAGTAAACCTAAAACTGCTGGAGGCGGAGCAACGGTGGGAGGAGCCAGATCAAAGCTGTCATCCAGTCAAATCTGCTTTTCTCTACAATCATACGAGGGGTTGCAAACTGCCCCCTCGTTGAAATTCAAAGTGATGATGATGACATCAGGTGCCAGGTGGGAACACCTGGACTGGTTACCAGTTCTTCACAGGGCCACACCAGCATGAACAACCATGTGTGCTCTTATACACTTCTACAGTCATTTTAGAGTCAAAATTAAATATTAAGTGTATGTATTTGGACCATGAGAGGAAGTCGGAGTAGCTGGAGATACGAGCTTCATGGGAAAAGAACCCCTCTGGGATCTGAACTGGGATCTGAACTGGGATCCTCCTGCCTCACTGAACTGATCATCCAGTCAGAGGAAAGAAGAAAATAAATTAAAAAAGAACAACATGATGACAGCAGACTATTACAGGGACTGAAGAGACTTTGGCAGAACAGCAGAAGGCTATAAAAAGATGAGACATGTTTAATAGGTTTCATCTGTTTTGGAGTTTTTTTTGTCTTCTCGCTGAGATCTAAAATAAAATGGACTGCTGAACATGAGGTGATGGAAAGATTCTAAGATAAAGAAAGCGTTAACAGTGATCCTTTCTCAGCCTCAAAGACGAAGAAAACTAACAAACGGCAGTCAAGAGGCGGAGCTAAACTTGAAAAAAGTCAACGTAAATCAAAGTGACGGCAGAGAAACGACCAGACGTCTGTTCTTTCCTTCGTACTGGTGGGTACGCCGGGAAATCAAGTAACTGTCACAAACATAAAGATTAAAGGAGTTAAGATTTCGGATGTTAGACTAGTCTACGATCTGAAGACTAGTCTGCGTCCCGTCTGCCTGGACGTGTTATTGATCCGATCAGCAACGTCTGCAGAAGATGCGTCTCTGGACACTAAGACGATAACGTTCTGCACACGTGTCCCGTATGTAAAGAGCAAAGACATCAGCTGGGAGTCCATACCTTCACCAGAGAGACGCTTTCTGACTTCAGACGTGACGAACAGAAATTCACAGCGACGAGCTTCACGTCTGAAGAGACACGAGCAGATGATCAGTAGCAGACGACTGAAAATCCAGGAAGACGTCTGTGAAGGTGAGTAAACCTGCTGCAGACTCAGAGAGAGAGGACAAAGGTGTTCAGGTCTTCAAGACGTTTGCTGAGACGAGGCTGAAGAAGCTCATAAAGGAGACTGAAGACAAACGTAAAGCTACAGAGAGAAACAGGCCAATGACCTCATCTGAGCTGACGAAGAGGAGCTCTGAGACGGAGAAGCTCACACTCTGAAGAAGATGGAGACAGTCTTCAAAAGGTTTTCTTCCCTGGGAGATCCTCCACCCACCAAGAGATGGACACAGGTCTGGGTCCGCCAACCATCGTATGAACGGTGGTGAGGGCCGGGGAACATCTGGAGAGGACGGTGAAGGAAAAGACGAAGGAGCTGCTTGAAGCTGAGCTGAGGAGGTTTCAGCAGCATGAATGTGTCTGTTGATGCCAAGTCCTTGTCTCGTTCTCTCTGGTGACGGAGAACCAGTTCATTGTTGGCGCGTTGGAAAGAATCCTCCAGAAAACCCAGGCATGTGCTCGTGTTTAAGGAAAGCAGATGTTCTCTTCAGCCAGATGTTACTCTGAGGTTCAGATTAAAGGGACGACTGAAGAGGATGGAGGAGGAAGGCAGAGATCACACCGAGACCTCCGTTTGGTTTCTGGAAATTAGATAAATCTGTTTCAGTGGAAAGAAAAAGCTCTAAAGGCAGAAGAAGTACAAGCTACTGCAGAAAGCTCAGCCGTCGCTGAACCATCACAAATACATAAAAACATTAAATCCCAACAACAGCTGAACGAGCCTCAGAGAGAGTATCTTATCTTATCCGTCTCTGACGTCATGAAGCATCTCTGCACATGCGAGCAGATGACCGGTCAGGAACAAAGATGCCTCACTTCTGGTTGTTCGGAGGAACCGAGCATGCTGGGAGCGCCACGGCTGTGGGGGGGAGCTGGGCAGAAAACAGCTGATCAAATACAGACGGAGGGAAACTGTGGCGCCGTGAGCATCCAGGGGAAGGAGATCTGATATCCCAGCATCCTCTGCAGCCGTCCAGAGGACCGCAGGTGGATCTACTGACATTAAACACCTGCTGAGCTTTTTATATCTTTTTTTTTATAAAGTCAGTCCAAACTGAACTATGGGAGCTTATTTTTGTTTCAAATATCCCACAACAGCTGCAGTAACTTCACATCAAAAGTAATCGTGTTTAAGATTAACCCTAATGGAAGAAAAGTTCATTTTTCTCTCCATGTTGAAATCATTTCACGATTAAGACTTTAAAGTAGCTGCAAAACAGAACGAAGTGAAGCTGAAACGATGAAATAAAAGAGGAGTTGAAGTTGTTAGGAACAAGCTTGAAACTCTGCAGGAAAAACTGTAATATTTCATCTTAAATTAGGAAATTAAATTAAATCCTCTGAGGTTCAGCTGCTCTGACTCAGCGGGAGCTGCAGATCTAAAACGAGTGTTAGCAGTTAATGTAACTTGAGATAAAACTAGTTTATAAACTGGTTTTGAGGTTTCTGCTGATCTGAATCAGAGCTGTGGGGACTGAGGAGGTGCTGGTTCTGTACCGGCCCACCTGATCAGGTCTGATTCCTCTTGTCTTTGTTCTTCTGGTACAATTATATGATGATTTATAAAAAAAACCAGATGTGAAAAATGTATCTTTTACAGTAGTATTAAAAAAAAAGGCCTTAGAAGGCTCTCTGCAGCATATTGGCACTGCAAAATAAATTATTACAAATTAACAATGAGACTCTGTAATCATGCTCCGTGATGATTTTCAGCAGCAGGAAAGTCGTGGAGAAATCCAGGGAGGAAGAGTCCAGGATGCTGTGTTTCTGTGAGACAACCGTCAGAGAAATATTTCCACCAGCAGACAGAGACAGAGCGGTTAAAGACGGCGATGCTGCTGTGAAGAAGAGTCTCTGTAACACGAATATTAAACTGCCGGCTGTGACGCCTTGATGCCTGCTGAGGGTCTAACCTCTGTGTCTAAACCATATATATATATATATATATATATATATATATATATATATATATATATATATATATATATATATATATATATATATATATTATATATATATATATATATATATAAACTAGGGCTGGGCAAGTTATTATCGCGTTATTATCGCGATAACTCATTAATTTATTTGCGGTGACATTTATTTTATCTCACGTTAACGCATGTTGCTCACATGCTTTTGTTTTGAAAAGTCTGTTACTGGCTGCTGCAGAACCGGAAAACAATTGGCAGGTAAACATGCGGAAAAGCTCAAACAGACATGGTAGAACGGTAAAAATCAGTGAACTTTACAGTTCAGGCAGCAACTCAGATAACATTATTAACAATTCTGTCTAAAAAAAATAAAATTCTGGACTGTAACAAAACTTTGTGGTCATTCCTCCATGTTCCATCAGATCTGCTCCATGTGTTCACTGTCCTGCTGTTCTCTAGCTGGTTACTGCAGTGCGGCTCCATCTAGTGGCACAGATGTGTAATGACAACAGAAAGTCCAGTCCTCCATTATAAAACAAAGCCATTTCTGGGTCACGTAAACTAGGCAATAAAATATTAAAAACAAATTTAGTTTCGTGACCTGTTTTTTTTTTTCATTTCGTATTTCTGATCCAAGTTTAAAATTGAAATATATATAAAAAAAACATGCAATTTTTTCGTTTTTTTGTGTTAGATTAAAAAATGAAAAACCAAATTTTTTAATTTTTTAATTTTTTTTTTAAATATTTCAGATTGACAATTGAAAATGGAAAGAATGAATGATACACGGATTGATAAAGTTACTGAACTTTAACATGGACATTTTCATTTTAAAGTTCTCCCAGACGGAGGATTCAACAGAAACAAGGTTATTTGTAACAACTGACAAGTTGAACTCCCCGTTAAAAGTTTCTGCTGTTACCTCAGAAATTAACTGTTTTAATGTTCTGATTGTGACTCAGGATTTTGTTTGTAGACTTTTTTTTTTTAACTTTTTATAAAAACAGGATGACATTAATGTCCTGGCAGTGGCAATAAGCTTTATTTTATTTTACATTTTTTAAGATGAGATTTACACTAAATATGTGTTACTGACAAGTGCTGATGTTAAAAGTGTTTGAACAACAAATGTTATGACACTTTAGTTCATATGGCAGCAGAACATTTCAATAAAAGTGACCTTTTACTTTTGAATTCATTATTTGATTCTGCGGATACAATGTGATTAATCGTGATTAATCAGGGAAATCATGCGATTAATAGCGATCAAACATTTTAATCGTTGCCCAGCCCTAATATATATATATATATAAATATATATAAAACAGCTGTGAGGCATCAACTGATTGTTCAGTTTTCCTGTGGTTTGCTTTATTTTGTTGTTTCCTGGCTGGTTTACTTCCTCGTTACTCGGTTCCTCAGAGAGGATTCAGAGTCTGGAGCGGCGACTGACCAGATCTGCATCCGGACTGTGGGCGGAAACTGGCGAGGCTCGCCAGAGGCGTGAATCTCAGCGTGAATGTGTAGAACGGGCCGTGAGTGGTGGACGGGCAGCTTGTCCTCGGTGCTGCCGGTGCATGCTGGGAAAGCCTCTCACCCTCATGACATCTGGTCATTGTTTGTAGTAACGTTACTTAAACCTCCTGGACCTGAACATCCAGTATTTTCCAGCTTCACTCTAAAAAAAGGAAGACTTGCTTCACTATATTTGACTACTTGGAATCAGCTTTGACCTTAAAAGTCTCAGTGGTGTTTGTGGATTAAAAAAAAAAGAAGAAAAACCTCCCCTCTTCCTTTCTTATAAAGATTTTGAGCACCTCCCAGCTTTGTGCTCCCCAGCAGCTGTCAGGTCGTATCAGCCGCTATTTTATTTTGGTCTCAGCAAATCTGCTCCAGAGACACGCTGACGCATGAAACTCCATTTTGAAAGTTAGATGAACGTCGTGACTAATTCCTTCAAGAGCACGCTCACGCAGCCGTATGTGTTCATGGACGCCCAGGCGTCCGGACACTCTCACATCTCTGAGGACGGACCCGTGTCAGAACTGTGGACGGGCCGGAGCCTTCAAACATGACTGTTATTCCACTGAATTTATCGAGCGATGTTTAATTAGTCGCTTCTTCACTTATTGCAGCGTCGCTGCAGACGCACAGCTGCACACATTAGGGAAATATTATTAAAGGTAGGGTAAGTAATTTCTGGATGGCTTCGCGTCTGCCGATATTTGAAACAAAACATCAACAAAACCTGGTGAGCGTAGGCGTCCATCTGTTAGCAGTTCATTAAATAAAGACGGAAGAAGAACTCGGGACCGTTTGGGCCTGGATGTGGTTCTGGAACTGCTTTGCTGAGCGCTCACAAATATGTGGATCGAACCTGAAGCCTCCGCTACACTCAAAAAATAATTAAGCCAAAAACATGGACTTTATGTATTTTAATTATGTGTAAATTTTCCATGTAATTTTATTACATATGTTAAATGTAAAGAATTGCATATATTACAATGTTTTTTCTATCATATTGAATCAATGTGAATAAATTAAATACCCTCGGTCAGATTTGCTTTAGTTAATGCAAACTTTTACATAAACTGTATTTGAATGTGACGCTCAGATTATTTTACGTGATCTAGTAAATAATGTTTAGTTAATTTGTTTAGATTCAGGTTATACTAAGCATATTCACATTACGTTTGACTTTTTTGGATAAATAAACTTTGAATTTCATATATTTCAGTTGCATTTTAAACTATAACTTAATGTTTATTAGAGCCAATAATAATTTTTTTTGAGTGTAGAATCAAAAATGGATGGACGGATCTGAGTTGTGGTTTCCTCCTGGATAATTTGTCCCTTTAACTTTGATCCGCCGTAAAAAACACAGATGCCATTTAGCTAAAAGGACGTTAACGTTGTTATATCACCTGGAAACACTTTAGTGGCACAAGTAGCCATTTATCTAAGTGAAGGAGGCGGGAAGCAGCAGGCCCTGCTGAAAAAACAACTTACAACCATCACTTCTTGAGTTAGCTTGAGTTTTTAAAAGAAAATACATGAACCATGACTTGCAGAAATTCCAATACAACGTCTTTTCTTTGTTCTTTTTTTAAATCTGAACAGACTCACCAGCGGAGCGTCAAAGTGAATCTCTGATTTATTCCGACATTCTTCACAAAGCTGTTGGCTGCTCTGACTCATCGCTCCTGTTCTAGGATCTGGGAGACATCAGAGCCAGAAAAAAAATATCATGACTGTCTGACGTTGTTCTGTTGCCTGATCCGGGTGAATAAGTCGGGTTCTGGACTGGTATCAGCTGATATCCTCCTTACAAGCATCACTGAGTCCAGTAAGACTGGTTTCGACTTCCTTAGAAGGAAAAAAAAACACTGTTTGGAATACAGTGATCCCTTATTTTTCGCGGTTAATGGGGACCGGAGCCCCCCGAGCCTCAATAATGTGTTTAAAATATGTTTAAAACCGTAAAAAAGTAGCAAAACAAGACAAAGGCTCAACTGTGGTCTTTCTGTTTCCTTCACAGCCTCTGGTCTCTGAACCGTAGTAAACAAACCGCTGGTATTGTGCTATTTTTGGCTCATAATTAGCGGCTAACACGCTAACAACAACAAAAGAAACAGTCTGGTTTTCTCTGCATGGAACGGGAACTTTATTCTGTCACTGCAGGAACTTGTAACATCACACAGGTTGTATTGTTGGGCTCCTGTCGGTTAACAAAGAATATAAATCTATACACGCTGGGCTGCTGTTGATGCTCACTACACTTTTCATCTAACCCCATTTTTGTTCTGCCATCCCACAACACACACTACATTACCCATAAGGCCACACCATTACCAATAAGGCCACACCATTACCCATAAGGCCACATCATTACACATAAGGCCACACCATTACCCATAAGGCCACACCATCACCCATAAGGCCACAACATTACCCATAAGGCCACATCATTACACATAAGGCCACACCATTACCCATAAGGCCACACCATCACCCATAAGGCCACAACATTACCCATAAGGCCACATCATTACACATAAGGCCACACCATTACCCATAAGGCCACCTTCTTAAAGGGGCTAGGCGGGCTCATTTCTTCGCTGTGAGAGAACGCGCACAACATCCTGTGATGTTTCCGCAGTTTAAATTTTTAAAAAAAATTATATTATATGTTTCTGAAGAATCCGCGAATAACTAAAACTGTGGAACTTAAATCGCGTATTGATGAGGGATCTCTGTAGTTCAGGTGGTCTCTTTGTGTTTAATAACCTTCATGGCCTTTTTGAAAACGTGAGAGAACTGATGAATGAATGAATAAATCTAGAAATGATTTTTTTTCAATGGCAACAAAAGTGTGAGATGTAACTTTCTTACATTATGTCAGGATATATGTTAGACAAATCCTCTAGTGTTGTGTTCTGAAGTCACTTGAGGCAGTATTTTTGAAATTTTGGCCAAAATAGATCCAAAAAGAGTTCGGAAACGGTGCGCCAGGTTGGAACTGAGATGATGTATTGATAACTGATAACTGATAACTGATAACTGATAACTGATAACTGATAGCTGATAACTGATAGCTGATAGCTGCGCGGGAACAGCCAATCCGCTGCTCTCCTCCCTGATTGCGTAGATATTTGGGTTGGAGAGTCTCAGTCCGCTGCTCCGCTGCCATCAATCCTCCCGACGCGCTGCACCTGTGCGCGCGGATCTCCAGCCTGCGGACTCAGAGATGGAGCTGTGCTACCGGATGTTCCTGACTGGACTCCCGCGCTCCGTGATTTCAGCCTGATGCGTCGCGGAATCACCGACGAGAGTTTGGCGAGAAGTCCAACTCGACCGAACCCAGCGCGCGCCGGTGCTGGAGACGCACGCACAAACGCGCGACCCAGCTGGAGTTGACCTTTCTTTTTATTATTATTATTATTATTATTATGGGAATAAATGACCAACCCGCCTCGTCAAAATAACAGATCAACTCCCAGGAACTTCTCACCCGCCCGGATCACCCGGATCGCTGACTGAGTCCACTTCAAACCGTGTAAACTGGATTTTAGAGCATCGATTAACGGATTTCCCTGATCAGCTGGGCGCGTCAAACCCCGCCAAAGGTAAGAAATAGAGCAATAAAACGCGTTCAATTTTAAAGAATATTCTCGGTCTGTGCTATTTTTTCCGCATCAAATCATGCAAATGCTCCACCTGTTGTCTGGGTCGGCGCGGAGCCGCGCACCCGCGCACCCGCGGAGTCGCGGAGCGCATCTCCACTGCAGACTCATGTCTGGAAAAGATGATTAACAGGAACTGTTTGGAAGAAGAAACGGGATCATATATTCTGTTCTCTGCGCAATAACGAAGACTGTTAAAGGTTTGGAGTTTTTATTTTTTAGTGATTTGTTCAGTGTAAATCATCTTGAAAGATGCAGTTTCTCGGGACCTTCAAACAAGCTTTGAATGCATGTAAAATGTCATTTTGCATGAGCAGAAAGTCTAATAATCAGGAACTGTTGGTGGTGAAGCAGCTCGCTCTGGCGCGCGCGTGTGTGTGTGTGTGTGAGCGCGTGCTGGGTAGGTGTGATCCCATGGAGGCTCAGCAGAGCTCCCACTGTGGACCCCCTGCTGAGACCCCCCCCCCCCCCCCCCCATCCCCCTGTTGCACAGCCTGCAGAGCTGTCTTCCTCCACACGGTGGCGCACACAGTCGTGAAGTCAGTTTCAGGTTGGCCATGTGACGACCGTTCGCTCCGGATCAATATCTTTGGAATCTTTTTTTTTTCCAAACCGCGTAATCCAGTGATTACAAACCTCAGCCGAAATGTAGGACTGAGAGTGAAAAATATGATGTATCTTTTTAAATTGCATTTGAGCGCTGTTTTCTATTTAGAATCAGTATTTTTATGGAAAATTGATGATTTTTGTGTTCAAATTCATGTTTGTGTTTCAGTAACCTCAAAACCATTAGACCCGGTGACGTCAAACCCGAGTCAAGTTCCAGTAATGAGACAATTATGAAAAATTTGCTTTATTTCATTCAAGTCATTGATGGATTTAAAAAAAAATCTTAACTGTCTTGTATTTTTTTAAACGAATTAAACCATGAGAGCCAGTGAAATAAAAAGTGTATCTTAATTGTCTCTTGTAGTAGGCCTCTATTAAAATGACAAAAAAAAATGATTCAAATTATTAAAGTATTAAAATAGAATAGAAAAATGTTGTTATAACTTATGTTGGTGTTATTTGGGTCATGTGACATTCAAGCTAATGAATCTATTAAAAATATTAAAATAGAATAGATCAGTGGTTCTCAAACTTTTAATACTGTTACCACCTGAGAAACTGTTCAGCTCTCTGAGTACCAACTTTAAATTATAGCCATATATGCCTTCTCAATTACCTTTTACCCTTATCTGCTATGCACAAACATAAATCAGACCTTAATTTGACTAAAATAAGACAGAACTGTCCTGAACAGTAAAGTAGCTTTTTTTTTTTGGATTCTGAGGTTTCTCTGACTTTGCAAGTTGGAGCTCCGACTTCAGGGGGCGTTCCAGTTGAAAGACAGTAAATGCAACATGTACTGAGTAGGTCTGGGCAAGTTAACGCGTTATTATCGTTATTAACTCATTAATTTATTAACGCAGATATTTATTTTATCGCGCATTAACGCATGTTGCTCACATGCTTTTGTTTTGAAAAGTCTGTTACTGGCTGCTGCGGAACCGGAAGACAAGCTAAAACAGACATGGAGAACGGTAAAAATCTGTGAACTTTACAGTTCAGGTAGCAACTCAGGTAGCAATATTAATAATTCTGTCTAAAAAATAATATTCTGGACTGCAACAAAGCTTTGTGGTCATTCCTCCATGTTCCATCAGATCTGCTCCATGTGTTCACTGTCCTGCTGTTCTCTAGCTGGTTACTGCAGTGCGGCTCCATCTAGTGGCACAGATGTGTAATGACAACAAAAAGTCCAGTCCTCCATTATAAAACTAATTCAGTTCTGTGGCCCGTTTTTTAATTTAGTATTTTTGATCCAAGTCTAAAATTGAAATATTAAAAAACAGGCATTTTTTTTCGTTTTTTGTGTTAGCTTAAAAAAAACGAAAAACGTAATAAAATGTCACTTTTTAATTTTTTAAAATTTTTGATTGACAATTGTAAATGTAAAGAATGATTGATACACGGATTGGTAAAGTTACAGAACTTTAACATGGACATTTTCATTTTAAAGTTCTCCCAGACGGAGGATTCAACAGAAACAAGGTTATTTGTAACAACTGACAAGTTGAACTCCCCGTTAAAAGTTTCAGCTGTTACCTCAGAAATTACCTGTTTTAATGTTCTGATTGTGCTGAGACACAATCATTTTGTTGGATTTTGTTGGTAGACTTTTTTTTTTTTTTTTTTTTATAAAACAGGATGACATTAATGCCCTGGCAGTGGCAATAAGCTTTATTTTATTTGACATTTTTTAAGATAAGATTTACACTAAATATGTGTTACTGACAAGTGCTGATGTTAAAAGTGTTTGAACAACAAATGTTATGACACTTTAGTTCATATGGCAGCAGAACATTTAAATAAAAGTGCATTTTACACTACTTTTGAATTCATTATTTGATTCTGCGTATACAATGCGATTAATCGCGATTAATCAGGGAAATCATGCGATTAATCGCGATTAAAAATATTAATCGTTGCCCAGCCTTAGCACTGAGAAACAATCCCGTCCAGCAGCCGAACCTCCAATCTGAAACTAACTTCACTGCGGGCGCTGTTACATGGGGGGGGGGGGGGGGGGGGGGGGGGGGGGGGGGGGGGGGGGGGGGGGGGGGGGGGGGGGGGGGTCCGGGGGGTGAGGGGTTGGGGGGCGCTCTTCCTCCCCGCGCGCCGCTTTATGTGGCGTGTCATCACCGGAGCTCCGTGTTGACCCACCGAGCGCGCGATCCCCGTATAAGCACGTTCTGCGTAAATACACTCTTTAACAGTTTTATTATAATAATCAATAAACCACGTGTCATTATTGCGTCTCCATCTTTCAGCTCCAGCTGCTCTGTCCTTCTCTAACTGTCTCTTCTTTCCTCCTAACCGGCCTCTCCTTGAATATTCTCCGCGCGTGGCCGCCCGCAGGCGCAGCTGTCTATCACGGGGGCTCATTAATGAGTTTCCTCCATGTGGAGGAATGTTTGCGCGGGAGAGCGCCTGGGTGGAGAGAGGGAGTCACAGAGCAGGAGGGGTGGGGGGAGGGAGGGAGCGAGGAGCGGTTGGAGGAGCCACCGGACCCGCCGCTCAAACGTCAACGACGGCTGTCCGGGAACCGATGCTGCCGCTCCGGGACCGGTCCAGACCGCGGAGGCAGCCGGGATCAGAGGTCTGCGCGCGGACGGCGCGCTCGCTGGAGGCGCGTCCAAGAGACTGATGGAGGAGGAGGAGGTGACGGAGCCCGGTCCTCGGACGCCGGAGCCGCCCGGCGCGCCGCGAGCGGGGACACACTCGGAGGTGAACGGAGACCTGCCGGGCAGCCCGTACCTGAGGGACGGTACCGAGGACGTGATGGGGAGTCCAGCCAGGGAGCCCCCGGTGCTGCAGGACCCCACAGAGTACAGCCAGAGTGGGTAAGATATCAGCACGGGAGAGAGGAGAGGGAGAGTCTGCTGCTGCAGGAGGATGGCTGCGTGCACAGATGTGCACAGATGTGCACAGATGTGCCACTGGTGTGGGACACTCCCGTCTGCCCCCCCAGTTTGGGCTCCAGTCCTGTTTTGCGGTGATGGTTTGTTGTATTATCAGGTACTTTATGAGAGGAAAGTCCAACTAATGCTTATTTTACAGTTCACTGGTCTTTAATGTGGTGTCTTCATTACAGGGACAGACAGTTGTGTCTTCAGTTGTTGTTGTTGTTGTTGTTTTTAACAGCTAAAGTTTGACAGCCCATAACGGAGCACGGTGATGGGACTGGTCAGCTGTGACATCGATAGTTCATAGGATCAATATCCTTTTTGATTATCTGCTGCAGCGTCGTACAACACGGAGCCTCTCTGTTCAGACTAAATCCAAATGTGTTCTGACATTTCTTCCTACCTAAAATTTCTTCCTACCGTAGCGGAAAAAAAAAAAAAAAAAAAAAAAAAGTAATCATAAGTCACTAATTTAATTACGCATTTTTCTCGCGTCATGTAGCGGATTACAATTATGTTTGAGATTTATCGTCTTGCCAACGAATATACGACAAACCCTGTAAAGCAGTGGTGCGCAAACTGTGGTACGTGTACCACTGGTGGTACGCGGGGGAACGTCATGACTTTCCACAGTTTTTCCACATTTTCACTTTAAAAAAAAAACAGAAACATACAATACATTATAAATACAATGTTTCAAACGAAATGTGTAGCTTGGGTTGATTAAAATTGTGTCTTTTAAACAAATTTTTGTTGCATATTCAGTTGCAGCGCAGATGTAACAACTTTTGAGTGTGTTTATTTTGCTCTATATGAGAGGATGAGTATGTGAGAATAGTTGGACAGAGTTGTAAATGTCTGATTCAGTAAAGTAACAATTCAGGTGATAAATAACAATAAGGGCCGAACTCATTTACTCACACACAGGCATAGTGCTGGGCAATATGACGATACATATCATGAGGACGATAGAAAAGTGTGTATCGTACCATTTCTCTTCTATCGTTTCTATCGTTTCTAAACTAATTTTATCAATTATTACAGCAAATATGTAATAAATAACCTGCAACGATAAATTTGATAGAATCATATCTACTTCTACAAAGTAGCCTTTTATGTTTGCACTTTTATTCATGGTTAATGCCTTAAACAGAGTTCTCTTCAACCCTGATGTTTACTTTAGACACTTTATATTGGTTTGCAAACTTTGCACTACAAGGTTACAGATTTCAGAAAGTTGAAAAATAATTTGTGTTTATTTTTTATAGCTGAACTTCAGTGCAAAAATGTGTTTTTCCTCTCAGAAACTGTTGTGCACTTTAAAAAAATGTGAAAGCTACTGTACCTCTGTACCTACCTGTTTTTGCTGCACTAAAATGTATGTTTGTGACAGTTCAGCTAAATGTCCTTTCAAAATAAAGTTGAAAAGTAAGCAATTAAATTTTTGTCAAACTTTTCAGAGAATAACTGAAAACATTCTTTATTATGGTATATCGTGATATATATCGTTATCGTGATATAAAATAGTCCATATCATGATATATATGATTTTTTCCATATCGCCCAGCACTACACAGGCATATACATCATATAGATGTGCATCTGATTTGTCTGTCAAACCTATGTAATATAAATACTGTCCATACAAAGTATTAAAAATACAAGAAACTAACCTTTTCTCTTCCGCGATAACGGTCAGGCAGCAGAATATTATTGTCTTCTGAAGTTGCTGCTATACTCTAACGCAGTCAACTCAAGTAGGAAGATATTATGAGTAGGAAGATATTTCACAACACTGACCGGTGAGGAGAACCACTGTGTCAGAACAGTTCAAGCACGAGCTGAAAAAACAAACTTCTGACTTGATTTAAAGGTTATGACGTCACAAATCTTCCTGCTGTGACAGCCGTGTCATTTCCTGGTCCGGGCAGTTTTAAGACCAGTTTAATGTAACGTCCCCCGAGCAATGATGAAAAATGACTTTAGAAACTTGCAGAGAGCTTGCTGCTGCATCTCTATTCTTTTAAATTGTTTTTTTCTTAAGTTCCCCTCTGACATGGCCACGCTTGGTTTCAGATTTGACTTTGATGTGACTCTGAGGTCATGTCAGTAGCGTCCATTTTTTCGAGGTAGTCGAGAAGAGAAACTCAGCAAAGCTTTGTAAAAAAACGTGGACCTATCCATGTATCGGACTTATCGGAATGATGTCATAATTTCCTGTTATCGGCCCGATAGTTATCGTGCACCCCTAACGATATGTATCATGATACTTGAGTCACAATACGATATTATCACGATATCGCTATATCACGATATATTGTGATATTCTACCCAGTTAATATCAAAATTAAAAGTAGAGATGAAAAATCAAGCTGCTGTATATGTTCATCAGATGATATTGATCATTCAGAGGACAAATTGAGTCAAAACCATTTGCTTCAAAGTAACCTATTTATTGTTTATTATTAGTTTTTTTGAAAAAATCGAAAAAATTTGATATTAGGAGCTTAAAAATCGATTTTAAAATGGGTTGGCTGAAATCGTGATATATAGCCAAATCGGTTTTTTTCTCCCCTACTTGTCACCCAGCAAGCCCATGAACTACAGTGATCCCTCGGCATTTCGAGCTTTAAGTTCCGCGGTTTTAGTTTTTTGCAGATTTTTTTCAGAAATATATAATATTTAAAAAAAAATCAAGAAAAAAATTGCGGAAACATCACAGGATGTTGTGCGCGTCCTCTCGCAGCAAAGAAATGTTGTGAGCCAGCCAGGCCCCTTTAAGAAGGTGGCCTTATGGGTAATGAAGTGTGTGTGTTGTGGGACGGCAGAATGAAAACGCTGGTCCCTATTAACCGCAAAAAATAAGGGATCACTGGCCACAGGTACATGATGTTTTTTAATTCGGAATTAATTATTCCGAATTAAATAATTCAGAATTAAACTATTTTCCTTCGAGTTTACATGGAAATAGTAATTCCGAATTGAGGTTTACATGGAAAACACATTTGATCGGCTCTATCCTCTTTAGGTCTGGGGGTTGGGAAGGGTTCTGATTGGATGGGGGGGCGGACATCTTTACGTATTTACGTCTACCGGAACAAAACAAATTTCATTTAACCTAGTTGCTACAACTTTGAAAAGCTCACAATTTTTATGTTTCCTGCCATCTGTTCTTTTAATTATTTCCAGTTCCTCCAAGCTGTTTATCAAATAAATCGTCTCTGCTCTTGAACACCGTTTACTGCGTGCTGCCATCTTGAAACTTTCGAAAACAAGCCCAGCGCGGAATATAAGCGTCATTGCGACAGACGGGCAAGAGAACGAGCATGCGCAGAAAGACGGGAATTAATTTAAACAGGAATGAGTGTAAACATGACCGCAGAATTATTCTATTCGGATTTAAAATCAGAATAAACCAGCCACTTTCTTCAGGACCTGTTGCTTCAGGACTTTCTTCTTCTTGACATTTTCATTCGGAATTAGGTGTTTACATGGTAATTTTTAATCATTTTAAATCGGATTTAATTTTAATTCTGAATTAAAGAGGAATTAAACTTCCCATGTAAACGCACTGACTGTACTGTCTCTTGCCGTGTAGATTTTCTTCTTTTTAACATCCTAAGAAAGGACTGTGACCTTTTGCAAAGTTCACCCTGCGACTGGAGGACCAGCAGAAGTTCTGCTGGTACTCGGTGTTCTGCTCGGGTCCGTTCATCATCGGCCTGTTGCCACTGGCTGTTGTGCTGCAGGGTCCGATGTAAAAAAAAACCTGCCATCTGGCCTCGCTGTCCTGCAGAAGGCTGCGGGTAAAAGGACGCTCTTTTCATCGGGTTACAGTCTCTCTGAGAACAGAGGAGCTGGTCCATTAGTCATTACTCGTGGAGAGACGAGACCGGGCCCCTGAAAGACCAAAGACCCGGCCAGGTCTGATCGCAGAGCGTGCAGACTCTCAAAGCGTCATCTAATGACTGTTGTTCTGTTCTGAAGTTCTCCCAACAAAGCAGGAGCACAGCAAGGTGATGCAAAAAAAGGGAAAAGATCACAGAATCAAGGAAGAATCCATGAGACCCTTTAAAACAGGTAACCTCTTTGTCTGCCTCTGGAAAATGTTCCACGGACTCACCGATGTGACGCCAAGAAGAAAAGGTCACGGTGTTTTAGGTGCCGTGCACAGAGGACTTCTGAATTATTTCGGCGAGAGCCAACGACGGGCCCTTTTTCCTTTTTCTTTTTCTTTTCACGCACCCAACCGAGCGTATTGATCTGTGGTAGCATCACTCCGGCGTCCAAAAAAAAAGGAAAAGAAAAAGGGCACACGACTCTCAGCGACACGATTTATTGATCACACGAGCATTTTGTCCTTGTTGGGTAAGAATGCTTTTAACACTGTGACCACTGACCACTGCCCCCCCCCCCCCCCCCCCGCCCCGGGGTGGGGCTGGGGTGGGGGAGGGGGGGGGCATTAGTGAGATCAATAAATTGTGATGCAGGGCGAGAGCAGACTCTGAAGTGGCAGCAAACATCCAAACCTGCTACTTCAACCGCGGAGGTTGAGGTTTGGTGTGTTCCTCCGCCTGACTGACCCTGAACCACAGGCTAGCTTAAAGCTACCGCGCTGAGTTTAAGATCAGGGGTGTGGCAATATATCGCGATTTTCGGCCGCCCAATATAACATCGATTTTTCAGCTCTTAATATCGATTTTTTAGGAAAATTCTACAATGCTGTCAGTATGTTGTAATGGTTACTTAAATGTGCAAAAACACTAATAATAAACAGTGACAGTTCAAAACAATAAATAGGTTGTTTTGAAGCAAATAGTTTTGACTCAATATCATCTGATGAACATATACAGCAACTAGATTTTTCATCTCTACGTTTAATTTTGATATTAACTGGGTAGAATATCACAATATATCGTGATATCGTGATAATATCGTATAGTGACCCAAGTATCATGATACATATCGTATTGTGAGGTCCTTGCCAGTACTCACCCCTACTCAGGGGGATGATCTGGGTCTGTAAAGCGCCTACAGATAATTGTAACAGACGCTATACAAATAAAATTGAATTGAACTGAATTGAATTGGAGTCTTGAGTGAATGTTGAATGTTTTTGATGCAGATGTTTCCTGAGCTGCTTGTTGCTTCATTAATCATCCTCCTTCCTCTGAACGCCTGTTTTTTTTATTTTTTATTTATTTACCTTAAGCGTCAGATGCTCTCAGAAACCCTTCCTGGGCGTCTCTACTACAACCTTCGCTGTCGTCTCTGCTCCAGTCGTTTCTGCTGCAGTCGTTTCCCTCCTTGACGCTGATAAATCACTGCTGATTAGCTGAACGCTCGGCTACCGGCGTTTTTGCCGCCGGTACAAGATTTAAACACCAGCGGATAATGAGAGAGACTTCACCCCGCTGTTGCTAAATAGCTTAGCGTGAAGTCGCATGGCGCCAGCGTGAAAAGAGATTTTCTCTTTTCAAGGTTCCTGTGAGGTCTAATATGACATTTTACAGCGAGTATGTCTGCACTAATGTCATCTGAGCATCAACAGCTAGCTTAATGATGACGACTAACGGTAATAAGTCTGTGGTGAAGATGGTCCTTTCCTGGGAAACTAAAGGTTTTTGACTTCTTTTGTGCTTCTGTGAGTTTTATGAACAGAATGATGTTTCCTGAGTTTCAGCAGAGGAGAAAGTTAGAAACTGTCTCCCTGCAACCTTTTACCTTCTGATTTTATATGAAAGACAAAATGCTCTTCTCTAAGCATGTTAATAGGAACTTTAATCACTAATTAGTGAAATTACAAAAGAAAAGATGGACTTGATTTAAATGTGCTGAGTCTTTTAGCCAGCTGCAAATATTTCAAAAAGTGAGAATAAGAAAACAAGTTTTACTTTGCTCCATTCTTTTATTGAAAGCCCTGTTCATATAAAAGATTATAAAAGTTTTGCAGTCTGTTTATTTCTATTTCAGCTAGGGATGCACAATAACTGTTTTCTAAAACCGATACCGATAACTTTCAGCTCCTAAAGGCCGATACCGATAACACACACATATACCTAAGATCATTACATCAATACTATGAACAAAACCAAAAACAGTTTTGACTCTTTAAATGAACAGATATTTATTTTTTCCAATGAAAAACTATTGGCAAGCCTCTCAAACATTTTCTTAAAGCTATCAAACAAACCTATTTGATATCTCACATTAACTTAAATAAGGTTCATTACTGACTGATATAAAAAATAAAGGCTCCTTGAACTGATGGAAATACATGCATCAGAATCAGAGCATGTGAGCGTGAGCGAGCGAGGAGCGGAGCGGACGAATTTTGAAAGGAGCGGCAGAGCGGGAGTTTTTTTTTAGGATGATTCGGGTGGAGCGGGGCGTCATCCCGCTCCAGTTTCGCTCCGTTACCGCTCATATCACGGTCTTCAAGTATAAAAATAGGAGGAGAACAGTGAATGAAAAATTGTTTCGGGAAAGGTTAATAACAAACAAAAGTGTATTAAACCAGCTAATTCCGTTAGGTGAAATTATTTTCTTATTTTTTCTTGTCAGTAAATATCTATTTTTTGGACTTTAAAACGTCTGTCGGCTCCGCGCCTGGCTGCAAGAAACGTAACTTTGTTGAGTCTCTCTCTCTCTCTCATCCAGCTCTGATTAGATCTAAGGCTTCAGGTAAACATGTACATTTTATATGCATGCAAACATTTTTGGAGCGGAGCGTGAAGCGGAGCGGGTGCAGGGTTACTGGAGCGCTGAGCGGTTATGGGTGGAGCGGCGTTTGGCGACTTTGAGGGAAGAGCGGAGCGGTGACAACCTTTGTGAGCGAGGAGCTCCGCTCACATGCTCTGATCAGAATTACAAACTGAAAAAGATTAACATTTAAAGGATTTTGACTTGTGGTTCCATTTAAATGAATACCTTTAATTAAAGTAAATGAGGTTCGGTAGTTTGTAGTTTTTTTTTTTAATCTCATGGAAGCTTTAGATGAGAGAGATGATGGCGAGGAGTGGAGATGAGAGGGGAGGGGAGACTTGCTGCTGGCTTGCTCACGTTAGCTCATGTTAGCTCCTGTTAGCGCGATCTCAAAACTCCATGGAAGCGATGGTTATGTTTCAGGTGGCTGATCAGGTTTAACGTATTATTTTTCCCTTCCTTGGCTTGGAGCATTTGTCACAAATAACCAGCAAACTATCTTCTTCTGAAACTTTAACGAAGTTACAATCGCCGCCATGTTGTTTTTTTTTTTAATCAGCGCACTGTGCCGCAATGCTGCATTCAAGGTGTAACGTAAATTCCTCCGTTCTCTCGTTTGCGAGTCGTTCTTTCAGCCTTTTCTATTTTTTCTATTTTTATGTGTAACATGTGGGAAAATACTGCAAATATCAATTAAATTCAGCAACTACCAAAATTATGACCGAGTTAACGAGTTGTTTTCTGGCATGAGGGGGTATTCTTGATTTTCCTGATTGAGAAATAATTTTTCTGATTATGTCAACGTCACTTGAACACAACATTCACTGCTGGTCATTCAAGGCTCAGAGGGAGCGAGACACTGCTGTGTTGACAGAAATATAAATGTTATCGGAGCAATTCGTCGTGATATCGGACTTATCAGGATGACGTCATAATTTCCTGTTATCGGCCTGATAGTTATCGGGTCGATAATTATCGTGCACCCCAAATTTCACCCATGAGCAGCTGCTGAAAATCATTTCACAGACATCAGACTGTTTTCTGTTTCCTGTCACCTCCGGCGTCGTCCTTGAGCCAGACACGGATCCTGACCCTCTGTATAACGACGTCAGCTAATGGGCTTGACCCGGCGTAAACGTTGAGCTTTCACATAAAACCGAACAGGCTCCATCATCCTGCTGTCACCTTCATGTCCAGTTTTAGAGATAACTGAGGTGTTCTCATCCAAGTGCTTCTGGGGTTTTGCACCTTTTGATCAGCCAGAGCCAGCGCTGTCAACGACATCAAACTGTTTGCTGACAGAATACACAGTCTTTCAAATAAGTAACCGACAAGGCGTTTGTTTTTTTCAGATCCTTTTCAGTGAAGGATCCCTGCGAGTTCAAAGGATCCTGCTCAGTGAAATACTGAGGTGGCATCTCCAGATGATCTCTCTCTGGCTCGTTTGATCAGACTGTTAAATTCTACTGCTTCCTTTTCTTTTATTAAACTGATATATTATGGAGAGAATAGCAATTAGCTCAGCGAGTTAAAAAAAAAAAGTCTCAGCGGAGGCTGATCACTGATTTAAGTGATTGCTGTATTCTGTCTCTGAAGGGCAAATTAGCACCTTCAGCTGCAATCTGGATCAATTTAATCAGTATAATGACGCTGGAGCCTTTGAACAGCTCTGCTCTGAGCTGACTCCTTAAAGACCTGAAGACCCAGTGTTTTATGGTTTATCTCATATTTCATGATCTGTATTGATAAACATTATTCAGGACATATAACAGTTAAAACCCCAACCATAACCCTAAAAAAATCAGTTAAAAAATGTTTGTGTGATACCTGTTGAGGCACTCACTCTTTTGCAATTTAATTACTTAATTAAATAAGTAATTAAATTATTTTTATCCATTTATTTATTTTGTGTGTGTGCACCATGGACACCAAAAACCGTCTTTTGTACCAGGCTGTAAATATGTTCAATTCTGTTGCACATTTGGTCATTTCAACATGGGGAGTCAATGCACTGACTCACTTTTGAAACCGGCTCCCCCAGTGGACATTTGATGAACTGCAGGTCTCTCTGTCTCTCCTGTGGCTCCAAAAAACTGGACGTTGCATCTTGTTTTATACAGCAGACCGGTGGCATGTTCTTCCCTGCAGAAGTTTCTGTCCCGTTACATCACAGCGCCCCCCCCAGGAAGAAGAAAACATGATGTGCCCCCCCAGCACAACTGTAAATCGTATCATTTGTCTATAAAATTGTTTTAAGTATACCTCTGCATAACACTGCATCCATACATTAATCCCTCACACTTCATGGTCTCAGCAATCGTGGAGGTTTCAAAATATTCATGGAAAATTAGAAAAAAAATTCAAAAAAAAAAAATTCAAAAAAATTCAAACGAAGCGCTTGATGCGGAAGCGAAACACATCACATCAAGAACGAGTCTCGTGAAGCAACTAGAGCTGACACGGGAGGCCTCATGAATGAAAATGGAGGCCTGTGATTGGCTGCTATGATAGACATTACTGTGCCGTCGGTTGTCTGTACGCTGATTGGCTGGCACACGCAGGGCCGGCTCTTGGCATAGGCGATATAGGCGGCCGCCTAGGGCGCCATCTGCTGGAGGGGCGCCGCCACGGTGCCAGTCCCGCTTGGACTTGAGGGAAAATAATAATAATAATAAATTTCTATGCCCACTGGCGCCCTCACTTAGGGCCTGATTTACTAAAGGTTTGCGTGCGTAAAAACGTGTGCAAACTTGATACCACCCGCAAACCAATGTGCAAGCTGATCTACTAACAGCGTGCAAAGAGGACTGCGCCTCTCAAATGAGGAAAATAGCACACGCTGTTCATTTAGTACTTTTGCCCTGATGAATAATCAATATGGGGCGTACCCGCCAGAAAGCGCTAAATACTGGGAGGGGAAAATGCAAATAGGTTCCATTTACCACACGCAATGAGATTTACCAACCCTGAAAGTAATTGCGGGGATTGTGATTGCGTCTGTATTTAATACGTTCGAAAGGAAGGTGCTAATCTGCCCAGCATTACGCACCGATGGCTGCTGTTATTGTGGCAAGGAGGCGACATCGCCAAAATCAAAGAATACGCAGAGAGAGAGTCTTTCGGACTCGTGTAAATTTGTTTGGAATGAATGAAAACCAGATAGTTGAAACTTAGGGACTGATTCTAGCGATTCCATCTTGGAGCTGTTGAATTAGTTAAGTTAAATATTTTATTTGAATGTTAAATCGAGTATTATTCAGCAAAAGGTTGCCACAGGAGGCACATTCATTTTTTTATTTGTGATAATAAATAAATCACGTGTTTTCATGGAGAAAAAAGTGTTTCTTATTGTGCGCCTACCTTGTTCTGCAGTTGGCTCTAACGTGTCATACCCCGTATCCCAGTTATCTGCTCCTCGCAGAAGGTGAGCTGCACCTGCTGCTCAATGCTGCCTTAGAGGCATCTCCTCCGCAGGCCCTCCACCTGTCTGTCTTGTTTGCCAAAGTTTTATTAAAGGCCACTTTTTCTTTAGTTCTTTGCCTTATATCTTGCCACCTTCTTTTAACCTCATCTGCCATTCTTTTTGTTTTACCAACTGCATTTATTCTATCGCAGATTTTCTCCCATATTGCGTTTCTTTTGGTAATGTTTAAATTTCTTTGCTGTAGTTCATGAATGTGTTTATTTGCCTCTTCCACTAATATCTCTAACTCCAACTCGTCAAATTTCATTTTGCGCTTGCGTCTATCCTGCTTTCCATCCAGACTCTCCATGGCGCAAACCGTAAGACACGCAACACCTCATTTAAATACTGCGGTTTGCACCCGTTATCATTTGCGCGAGCATTCTTAGTTGATCACCCGCAAAACACACAACAACAGCACATGCAAACTTTTTCAGTGCACACGCAATTTAGTACTCTTTATTTAGGATCTTAGTAAATCAGGCCCTTAGTGTTTTCTGTCTAGAAAAAAAGGACATATTAACATTACAAATAAATAAACAGTGACATGTTCCTAAATGCTCAAATTAAACTGTCGTGATTGCTCAGTTGGTTGTTGTCATTGAATTGCAGTTAGCTCGGGTGGGGGGCACCGGGGTGTAATCTCGCCTAGGGCACCAAATTGGGTAGAGCCGGCCCTGGACACGCGTCCCTGCGTCTTCCATCTCTTGCTCTCGTGAGACAAAGGTTTAGTGCTGTTTTAAAGTCAAAATGGATCCCAAAGGACGCCGCCTGTCGCCAAGTGCCTCTGAAAAACCGAAACGTCATCGCAAAATGATGACAATTACTAAAAAAGTGGAACTTCTGGATAAGTTGAAATCCTACGCCGTGGTCGCATGCGAGGACCAGGAAGCATCCTCAGGAGAACAGTAAAGCTCTCCCTCAGCACCTGTGCAGGTACTTTCACACCTGCACAGGTAATCCAACATCTTCATTACCATCGATCATCAAGAATCATCGTCATCATCAAGATCTTCGTCAGCCACGCACAGAGGAGAGATCGTTGTACGAGTTCCGTAGATTTTGTGTACACGCGTACATGTACATGTACATGTACATGTTCATGTACATGTACATCGCAGTTTTCACCAATCGCGGTGGGGGGGGGGTCACAGCCCCCATTGACTGCGAAGTGTGAGGGATTACTGTATTACCATTAAGGGAAACAAAAAAGAAAGAACTATAGAACAATTTATGACAAAGAATAACTTTATTAACGTAGTTTTTTAGTCTGTAAAGATTTAATGTCCATCAATCCCATCGTAGTCACAGTGAAGCTAAGCGCTACATCAGTATCATCTTAACTCTCTGCTGACTTTCGTTTGTCTCTTTATCTCCGACTTTCTTTTCATCCCTGTTAAATATTTTTCCGTGGCGTCTCTTGAGGGTTTGTTCTCTTCATGTCTCCTGCTCTGTGATGTGCGCGTGCATGTCCGTGCAAAAAAAACCCCTAACACTCCCTGCTGCACACCATGGGCGAGGCTAGCCCTTTTTTAGGGGTGCTTCAGCACCCCTAAATTGAAATTCAGCACCCCAAAAACCTGGAGTAAGAAATGTTGTTATTCTAAAATTTTAGTTCGCATTTGACAGGCTTAGATAATGTCCAAAACTTAATCCATAGTTTGTGTTAATTTATATTTTAAGAATGAAAATGAAAACGACCCCAGCCTAATGGTATCGTCCTCTTCTCACTAACGTTACTTGTGGGTTGTGGTGGGGCTCATTGGGGGCTCAGCACCCCTAAAGCTCTGACCCTAGAATCGCCCCTGCTGCACACTGACAATGAGAGCGCCACTGCCCCCTACTGGAGTATATGTGCAATTACACTTTATTCTAGTACGACCAAAAAAAAAAAGCATGTTCCCCGGCGTCACACGCACCTAGGGGTGAGTATTGGCAAGGACCTTGCAATACGATATGTATCATGATATTTGGGTCACGATACAATATTATCGCGATATTGCGATATCACAATATATTGCGGTATTCTACCCAGTTGCTGTATATGTTCATCAGATGATATTGATCATTCAGAGGACAAATTGAGTCAAAACTATTTGCTTCAAAAACACACTATTTATTGTTTATTATTAGTGTTTTTGCACATTTAATAAATAAATAAAATAAAATAAACAGAATAAAATTTTCCTAAAAAAATCTATATTAGGAGATGAAAAATCAATATTATATTGGGCGTCCTAAAATCGCGATATATTGCCTAAACTATTTTTTTTTCACACACCTACCTGCACCCCCCCCCCCCCCCCCCCCCCCCCCCCCCCCACAAGGGGTCGCGCCCCACTATCTGAGAAGGACTGCATTATATGCTCATTATTGGGCTGATTACAGTGATTTCTGTCCCTGTTATTAATTTAACCCAAAACCCAACTGGTTCTAGAGCGCCAGACGTTTTCGGGTTGGCTGTAGGGTTCGAGGAAACCGTCTCCACGTCGTCCCGAAGTGTTCTGAGCACGCCGTTTAAACTCCAGCAATGCATCACGTTTCGTCAACTCATGATGCGACTCTAATTGAGTACAGCATAATGACTCTCTTTTTAATTGTGAGGATTACAAAATTAGCGAATTGCAGAACATCTCTATGCCCTCCTTAATGACGCAGCGCTAAGACGCGCGGGTGCCTCCTCTTTAATATGGGTAAGTGCAAGCTTCAAGCTGGTCGAACAGATTACTTAAGAATCCAGTCAGAGACGTGAGAAAACTCACAATGGACGACATCATTTCCCTCCATTCTCTGCAAGAAACACACACACACACACGTACAGCACAGTCACATTTCACCGTTTAACAGCCAAAAGTCTGAGTTGTGTAACATGGCCACATGTAATTTGTTAATGCATAAATATGCAACACAGATTTAGGATACAGACCTGTTTGTTACTGAAAGGCCAAGACGAGAGGGACGATTGTAATATTCAAAATGCCAGCTGAAAGATGATTGAATAATTGATGAATTAGGAAATGAAAAACCCTGACATGTTGTGTGAGGGGAACGACGGCCTAAAGAGGCGTAGGTGCAGACGTCTTGATATGAATGCTTATTAAAGTGACAAGCGAGAAGGATGCGTTTGGAGCTGACGTAGCGCTGATGGTACCGAGCAGTGAAACGGGCCAGGTGGTGAAGAAAAGCAATGTTACGACTTTATTTCCTTTCATTGCATAGAAACCTGACAGAAAACTAAGTTACTGCCTCTCATGGCGCCGGTTGAAAACAATGCATATATATTGCACAATAGCCTTGTTTTGTTTGAATAGCTTTTAAAGCTCCTGTTGAGCCGCAGTGATTATAACCAGCTGCTCAAGGAGTCATATCCATATTAATCAAGAGTTTGACGTTTGGAGTCTGAAGCACCGTCTGTGAAGCTCTTTCTGCGTCGCCACTTGTTCTCTGTTGGTTTGATCTTTTACTTTTACTCCTGTTAAAGCTGCAGGGTGAAACAATAAAGCTCTGACTCGCTCTGTGCTGTGATTCTGTCAGAATGAGTCACTTTTATATCTATTTGTGCAGTGGATCCCTCTGCATGTTAAAACATTCATGAGCGTTCGAGGGAGATGAAGCTGAAGGACGAGGAGGAATCCGTTGGCGGTGCTGCCAGGTGGGCTTCACGTACATGAACAGTTTCATCGTTTTATTAGCTCATTTTGTTTCCCATTGGGATATTATTAGGGCTGAGTATCGGCAAGGACCTCGCAATACGACATGTAGGGAGGTAACCGATAACTTTCAGCTCCTAAAGGCCGATACCGATAACCGATAACACACACGCATACCTAAGATCATTACATCAATACTATGAACAAAATCAAAAACACTCTTTAAATGAACAGATATTTATTTTTTCCATTGAAAAACTATTGGCAAGCCTCTCAAACATTTTCATAAAGCTATCAAACAAACCTATTTGATATTAACTTAAATAAGGTTCATTACTGACTGATATAGAAATTAAAGGAAATACCTGCATTAGAATTACAAACTGAAACAGAATAACATTTAAAGGATTTTGACTTGTGGTTCCATTTAAATTGAATACCTTTAATTAAAGTAAATGAGGGTCATTGATTTTTTGTGTTTTTTTTTTTATCTCATGGAAGCTTTAGATGAGAGAGATGAGGGGGAGGGGAGACTGCTGCTGGCTTGCGCACGTTAGCATTAGCTTCCATTAGCTCACATTAGCGCGATTTCAAAACTCCGTGGAAGTGATTGTTATGTTGTAGGTGGCTGATCAGGTTTTACATATTAAAGCTTGTGCTTCCCTCCTCGTAGAATTCACTCGGATTCGTCACAAATAACCACCAAACTATCTTCTTCTGAAACTTTAACGAAGTTCCACGCCGCCATGTTTGTTGTGATCAGCGCTGTGCTGTAGGCTGCATTCAAGGTGTAACGTAAATTCCCACGTTCCCTTGTTTGCTAGTCGTTCTTTCAGCCTTTTCTATTTTCTTCTTTTTTTATGTGTAACATGAGGGAAAATACTGTGAATAATCAATTCAAGTCAGCAACTACTAAAATTATGACCGAGTTAACGAGTTGTTTGTCTGGCATGAGGAGGTATTCTACATTTTCCTGATTGAGAAATCATTTTTCTGATTATGCTGACGTCACTTGAACATAACATTCACTGCCGATCATTTAAGACTCAAAGGGAGCGAGGCACTGCTGTGTTGACAGAAATATATATGTTATCTGGGCTATTATCGGAATGACGTCATAATTTCCTGTTATCGGCCCGATAGTTATCGTGCACCCCTAACGATATGTATCGTGATATTATCACGATATCGTGATATCACAATATACTGTGATATTCTACCCAGTTAATTTCAAAATTAAATTAAATTGCTATCTCCAACTTGACCACTAGGTGTCAGTAATCGTTCCAAACTATAATTTGAATAAATGGCTGCACGTTTATTATGAGCCTGCATTAAAATTTTAAGAAAAAGAGGGTCAAATTAACTGTTCATCCTGTTTTGTCAACCAAAAATCTAGCGTTTTGAATTTTATTAATGTTAATATTTAAACACTTTTTAGCGGTGCAGCTTGTAACGAGCTTGTGTAGACTTGAATCAAAGCGACCGGGCTTCCTTTTTCGCCCCCCGCCAGTCAGTTCGATCTGGTGATGCTCTTCGGATGGACGGCGAAACGTCTGAGAGCAAAGACGAACAGAGTCGAGTAACAAGGTGCCTTGATTCAAGTCTCTGACAGCAGCTTGTAACTGTGAACGTTGCAGGTTTAACGTGGCAAAGCTCTCGTGATTGTGGGGATTACATCACCATTCAGCAGGAAGTAAAGTTCAAGCGGTTCAACGCAGCGAGGGGCCGGTTCTTTGGTGTTGCTTTGGTGTAATATACCAGCTGATTTTGAGCTCCACATGTTGCCTCAGAAGCTTCTATTCAAAGTGCCTCTTTAGATGAAAGCCCAATAATAAAAAAGATCATATCGCTCACATCTCTCTGCTCTTTCCTCCTGTGCCCTTGAGCTTCAGTTTATTGAATAATTAATTGCCAGTTCGGGCTCATTTGCACATACAGCACATGCGTGCGCTCTCTCACGTACCCACGCTCGCCCACATATCCGCCGTATGTACCTCAGATTATGAGTCTCCCGCACTGAGACGTTCAGTTTTATCAACAGTTTCTGCTTCATTTGCAGATCTCATTTGTGTGGCTCACATTTAAAGGCACGCTATGTAATCATACTCCTCCAGACCAAATGGGGGCAGCATATCCCAAGTGCACCATAACAACAACCGTAGCAGTTGTGGCATTTCCACGTTGAAACGAGACTGGGGGGGGGGTTCATGTCACCCAGATGGTCTCCAAACCACCGTTTGTCAACAAAAAACCATAATGGACCGTGGCAAGAAACGGTGACCCAAGCCGTGGTATGATTTGTTCGGAGTAGGGCTGTAGCAGTACACTAATCACGCGATACGATACGATATGATGCAGGATATACGATATTCGGCTCACGGAACGATATATATATATCGATATTCATCTTACAATACATTTACATCATTTTCTGAAAGATTTTAAAGGGACAAAATTTGAACATTCACAGAATGTCACCAAAATCACTTTGTCCCTTTAAAATCTTTCAGAAAATGATGTAAATGTATTGTGATGAATATCGATATATATCGTATTGTGAGCCGAATATCGTGCATTGTATCGTATCGTGAGATTAGTGTATCGCTACAGCCCTAGTCGGTACGGTATTTTCAGCATCTCTTCCGTCCTCACAGCGGACTTGTGTGTTTAACGTGGCACCAAAATGGCTGCTGTCGTCGTTTGTTTGCTTGTGATTAACAGTAAACGTGTGGTCGTTTGTTTGCTTCTGTTTAACGGTAAACGTGTGGTTCTGTCGTCACAGTGAGAAGATGCCGTTCCACCACGTGACGGCGGGCCTGCTCTACAAGGGGAACTACCTGAGCCGCTCGCTGTCCGACAGCGACAGCGACGTGCTGGCCAGCATCTCTGTCGAGGAGCTTGACGGTAAGACTTCGGACGGGTTGGCATCCTGACATCTGCACATTCTCACTCCGTCGTGCACGAGCGCGGTGAACTTGCTTCCAGACGGTGGTGTTTATTCAGAGGCCGTCGGTGGTTGTTTAAATTACATTTCAAACAAATGCATATTTATAGATCCCAGCCCCACTGGGCCTGGTTCCTGGGGAGAAAACTGTGTTATGAGCCGCCGCGGAGGCAGCTTTTGTAATTTAAAAAAAAAAAAATGCAATCTATGTGCAGGAAGAAAATCACTTAGTTTAACACAAATTAGAATAAACTCAGACTGATGCTTTGTTCTGTTGATGCTAAGGTTAAACGGGCCAGAACCAAGGGAGGCTGTTGAGAAAAGTTCAAGAACCACAATCGAAAAGCAACAGAAAAGTACGGGATTTGGATGATGGGAGAAAAAAATGATGCATAAACAAAGGTATTGAACCAATAGACAACTGGAGGAGTAGGAGTGTGAAGAAATAATTGATTTGGCAATATATCGTGATTTTCAGCCAGCCAATATAATATCGATTTTTCAGCTCCTAATATCGATTTTTTTTTTAAGGAAAAGATTTACAGTGATTACAATGCTGTCAGTATGTTGTAATGGTTAATTAAATGTGCAAAAACATTAATAATAAACAATAAATAGGTTGTTTTGAAGCAAATAGTTTTGACTCAATTTGTCCTCTGAATGATCAATATCATCTGATGAACATATAGAGCAACTTGATTTTTCATCTCTACTTTTAATTTTGATATTAACTGGGTAGAATATTTCAATATATCGTGATATCACAATATCATGATAATATCGTATCATGACTCAAGTATCATGATACATGTCGTATTGCAAGGTCCTTGCCAATACAGTGATCCCTTATTTTTCGCAGTTAATGGGGACCAGCGCCCCCCCCCCCCCCCGCATAAATCAAAATCCACGAACTGGAGCCGGAGCCCCCCGAGCCTAAATAATGTGTTTAAAATGTGTTTAAAAACCGCAAAAGACTAGCGAGGCACTGCAGTGAAACAAGACAAAGTCTCAACTGTGGTCTTTCTGTTACCTTCACAGCCTCTGGTCTCTGAACTGTAGTAAAGAAACCGCTGGTATTGTGCTATTTTTGGCTCGTAATTAGCGGCTAACACGCTAACAACAACAAAAGAAAAAGTCTGGTTTTCTCTGCATGGAACAGGAACTTTATTCTGGTACTGCAGGAACTTGTAACATCACACAGGTTGTATTGTTGGGCTCCTGTCGGTTAACAGAGAATGTAAATCTATACACGCTGGGCTGCTGTTGATGCTCACTACACTTTTCATCTAACCCCGTTTTCATTCTGCCGTCCCACGACACACACACTACATTACCCATAAGGCCACACCATTACCCATAAAGCCACCTTCTTAAAGAGGCCAGGCTGGCTCACAACATTTCTGCGCTGTGAGAGAACGCGCACAACATCCTGTGATGTTTCCGCGATTTTTAAAATTTTTTTTAAATTATATTATATATTTCTGAAAAATCCGCAAATAACTAAAACCGTGGAACTTAAACCGCGATTTGGCGAGGTATCACTGTGCTCACCCCAATAGAGAAGAGATAAGTTTTGGTATGTGAAATTGGTCTTTTTGGGCAACTGAACTGTGCTCACAGCAGAAACCCAAACCTGCAGCATGTAGAGCAGAAAACAGTAAAGAGAGCCAACCGGTACTGTAAAAGGTCGACCCAACACATAAGCTTTGTTTTAAATTAGAAAGGTGACTTTATTATTCTGCTCTGGAAGACAACGCCGGGCCACAAACACTCGGCATCTTCCTCATCTGAGCGCAGGACCCGGTGATGCATTATTCTCTGTTTAGCCGGTGTCACCGGGAGCGTGGGGGGGGTGTGCCGTCTCCTGCCGCGTCCCCGTTTATGAACCCTTTGTTTTCAGATCGGTCTGAGTGTAATCACCCGAGGCCTGCACAACACAAACCCGATCGATAGCAGTCTGCCGGCGTCAGCAGCGGCGGCCAACAAACCAGACTGGTTCCAGAGCTCCAAAATATTAATCCACTGATGGAGCTCTGAGTTTCTGCCCGGTGCACGTGCACGGTGCACGGTAATAATCAGATACTCTGTCAGGGTCCAGTTTTAATATGCATGAAGGGATCTGCAACGCATGAACTCCTCGTCCTTGTTTCAGCGGCGCTGCTTTGCTCGCTGGATAAGAAATGGCTGCAGTTGGAGGTTTCACATGAGTTCCATTTAAAAGCTGCCTCCCTAACCATAACGGCCCATCAACGGTCTAATTACTGGGAAAGGAGTCGCAGTACATTTCATGTTGGACTGATGTTATCACAGAAGGCTTTCTGCAGGATGTAGTTCTTTCTGCACAGAGCCAAGGAGGAATATATAAAAAAAACACTGCTGCTTACTGTCATTAATCAGTCGATCCAAAAGACATTTCTTTATCGTCTACTGTATTTGTATAAAACCGTGCAGTTAACCAGCTCCACTGCCTTCACTCAGCACGCTCAGACCAGGTGAGCTGGACTGCTGCATGCTGCTCGACTGTTAGCCACCTTTAATCTGTTAGGAGAAGAATCAATACAGTCAAGGGGGAAAATTAAAGATTTAATTAGGGATGCACGATAACTGTTTTTTAAAACCGATACCGATAACCGATAACTTTCAGCTCCCAAAGGCCGATACCGATAACCGATAACACACACATATACCTAAGATCATTACATCAATACTATGAACAAAACCAAAAATAGTTTTGACTCTTTAAATGAACAGATATTTATTTTTTCCAATGAAAAACTATTGTCAAGCCTCTCAAACATTTTCATAAAGCTATCAAACAAACCTATTTGATATCTCACATTAACTTAAATAAGGTTCATTACTGACTGATATAAAAAATAAAGGCTCCTTGAACTGATGGAAATACATGCATCAGAATTACAAACTGAAATAAATGCATTCCTCAATGACAATAAAAAATAATGCACAGGTCATAATGTACTGACACAAGTTAGACTTGTCTGTGTAAATAAACTGAAAAAGTGCACTCCATAGTAACAAAAAATTACATTTTGGCTTGTGGTTCCATTCAAATTAATTAAAAAGTAAATGAAGTTCAGTAGTTTTGTTTTTTTGTAATCTCATGGAAGCTTTAGATGAGAGATGATGGAGAGGGGAGGGGTTGACTTGTTGCTGGTTTGCTCACGTTAGTTCACGTTAGCTCACGTTAGCTCACGTTAGCTCTATTTCAAAACTCCATGGAAGCGATGGTTATGTTTCAAGTGGCTGATCAGGTTTGACGTATTAAAGCTTGTGCTATTTTTCCCTCCTTCGCCTGGAGCATTTGTCACAAATAACCAGCAAACTATCTTCCTCTGAAACTTTAACGTAGTTCCATGCAATCGACGCCATTTTGTTGTTCTTTTTTAACAGCACACTGTGCCGCATTCAAAGTGTAACGTAAATTCCTCCGTTCCCTCGTTTGCTAGTTGTTCTTTCAGCCTTTTCTATTTTTTTCTTTTTTATGTGTAACATGTGGGAAAATACTGCAAATATTAATTAAAGTCAGCAACTACTAAAATTATGACCGAGTTAACGAGTTGTTTTCTGGCATGAGGGGGTATTCTTGATTTTCCTTATTGAGAAACCGTTTTTCTGATTATGCCGACGTCACTTGAACATAACATTCACTGCTGGTCATTCAAGGCTCAGAGGGAGCGAGGCACTGCTGTGTTGACAGAAATATAAATGTTATCGGGGCTATTCGTCATGATATCGGACTTATCAGAATGACGTCATAATTTCCTGTTATCGGAACGATAGTTATCGGGTCGATAATTATCGTGCATCCCTATTTTGAGCTTGTCATCATTAATTCTATAAATGTCTGCTTGAGAGAAAAAGACACATCACATCACCTTCTCAAAAAAAACAACACTTTGGATGCTCTTAAAAGAAAATACTTAAAAGAAAATAATATAATTTTTTTTTGTAGTTTATGAATGAAAGAGTTAATAGTTAAATTGCTTGTAAAGCATGATTATGCGTAAATAGTATCAATGCAGCGCGATCCTTACTTTGCACTGTTACCTGCATTAATTAGCCTTTTTTTTGTAACTGTGTTTAATTGGCAGCGTACTTGAGTAGCGAGGCTAACAGCTAAATTTGAAAGGGGCAAATTTCCATTAGAAAACAACTCTAAAATTATAGAAATGATCACTTCTTTGTAGATTTCACAGCAGTATCACATTTAAAATGTATATATATATATATATATATGTACAGGACTCTGTATGTATCATGTAAAGCTGCCACTCTTGGACCAAACGAAACCGTTTTTGGAAAAACCTTTTTTCCGTCAGTTGAATTATCGCTACGACCGGTTCTTCCGCCATCAGACATCAGGTCAGCCTCGCCTGCTTCACCTGCCAAGCACAAGTTCAATTACACTCAGTACACGCGGCCCTCTGGTACCTGCCAGGAGGTGCAGTAGGTGTTAATAACGCACTCAAATGATTACGATACAGAGAACATGTGCCAACTGGCATCCAGCGCTCAGGCTGGTTGGCATGTGGCTGTCGTCGGGACTTCAGGGCGGCTGATGATGATGTCACGGAGAGGCTGAGCAGAAATGGATGCTCAGATCAGCACATCTGGCTCTGCTCCCTGAACTGCTCCACACTTCTGCCCGTGCAGTTAAAACCACGCCCAGGCACGTCCACGTGCACGTCCACATGCACGTCCACATGCACGTCCACATGCACTTTCTATTCCATAAAACTGTATGCATACACAATAAAAGCCTTTGTTTTAAATGACTCAACTACCGTAGATTATGGTTAGCAAAAGCTCTAAATCCCAAGTATGACTTGCACAGCTGCCTCCATCTGCCCGTCCTACACCGACTCTTTGCAATATTTAAAGGGGTAATTTGCTGCATGTGCATTTCTGGTCTCGTAGCGAAGCTGCCGTTGCCTGCAGGGATCGTCTCTGGGTTTGACAAATCCCAGAACCAGTCAGCAGGCTCCATCAATGTCCGTTTTCATTTGCAGTTGTTTTTCAGTCATCAACAAATGGAGGGGAAGAGGGAAACTTTTGGGACTGAATGTATAATGAAGAATGTAATGTTGACGTTTCTCTTCTCGCTACCAAAAGGCCCCCGGTTCCTTCTGATCCTCTAAAGACTGTTTCCTGAACGGCGTCTAGCTCGGTGTGTCTCCGGTGCACTTGACTTAGTCGTCACAGCAATGAAGAGGGTTAAATGTGCTTTTTATGTTCTTTGATCTTGTACAAAATACAAAAACTGACTTGTGGGACAGAGGCTTTGTTCACGAGACGCTCTGTTGCTCGGAAGGATTTTGATCAGTGTGTGTGTGTCTGTGTAAACGAGGGATGTAACGATATAGAAAATTAGATATCTCGTTTATAGTCACCAAATTGTCACGGTTAACAAAATTATCGCAGTATTCTTCATTTCTGTACAAATGTCCAAAAAACACACACATTTAAATAATTTCACAAAATCTTATGATTTTCTTGTCATATTGAAACATCAGAAGCCAAAATTTTATCAAAATGAAACCTTCACATTAAAAGAGCAAACAACTGGCACAGAAAGAGGTTTTATTTTAAATGAACAAAATAAATAACAGGAACAAAGCTTATTTGTCTGGTGCAAATTTAAATAAACACTTTAACATCCATAGTAGGTCAAAATATACAAACAATTATCAGGAACAAAAATTATAGTGCAAGTTCAAATGAAATAAACTTTTGACTTTAAGCTGAACCTTAAATACGTATAAATGTGCAAATAAAGAAACAGTTGTTTAGGAGCCAAATATGTTGTTCTGAATTGTAGTTCACTCTGTGTGTCTGTGGGTGTCGCTGTGTTGTTACCTGAGGGTCAGGTATAAAGGTAGCTGCCTGTTATTGGTCAGGTGTTTGACCGCTGTGGCGCTAACTGCCGGCGTTATGGTTGTCGGATCAGTTAATGGAATAAATTAATATTTTAACTGCATCAGAAGAACATCATTCTGGTCCTTTTTCGACCAACACGCAACAGTAACGTTTACGAAATGCGAGTTAGCGAAGCGCGTCGACCGGGTTACTCTTGGTCAAACATCTCAGTAGCTTGAAGCATTAGCCTTAGCTCCTTCAAGATGCTTCTACAAATTACAATAAAATGTAAACAAGTGCTCTGCAGACAGGATAACTGTCCTCCACCAGTTGTTCCTCTGCATTATTTAAAAAAAAAAAAAATGCCCAGACCTCGGATTTCGTCCTTTTAGTGGGTTGATAAATGTCCTGCGTGCTATCACCACTTTCCGCCATGCTAACGTTACGATGGCGATGTTGCAAGCTACATATTCACGCCATGCAGTCGCTCACAGACTTGAATGAGGCTGATATTACATATCCCTCTAATCAACCATGAAAAGGAGATGAAGTCAAACATAAACGGTAATCGTTATCGCGTAAAATTTTACCGCGTTTACCGTAAAACTGATAACCGTTCCATCCCTAGTGTAAACATTAACATGCCTCCTTTCAGATCGAAGTATCTGATCTGTAATCCAGTCAACAACAAAAACATGTTGCTCCAGTTTTTTTTTTTAACTCTCTAAAGATTTAATTTGTATTTTTGTAAGCAGAAATGAAAGCGGTGTTTCCTCATGACCACTCAGCATCTACATCCCCTTTTTCATCTGAAGGTAATGGACCATATTTTCAGCTTCAGATGTTGGGGATTTTATTGCCAGAAGTGTCGTTTATCTGAATCTACATCACGGTTAAATCCACGGCGTAATGCTTTCTTGTTGGGTTTTATTTCTTATTTTTTGTCTCAGAGATGCACGACCCTTTTTCCTGGACCCGGAGGGTTTACTTTATGGTCTCTGAAAGTGCTTTTACATTTCTGCACCTCGTGCTTTAACGGTCTGGCTGCTCCGGTCCTTTAGCAATTATGCAAATGGAGTCATGGTGCAGGGCAGGCCGAGAACAGAAAAACCGTCTCCACGCCAAACACGAACCGCCAGCCGTCTTCTTCTGCTGCATGTGTGTTCTTCTCTCCTGTGTTGTGACATTCAGGCTGGAGGAGCCTCTTATTCACTGGAGTTGTGTCTTAAAAGAACAAACGCAGCTGTCTGGGTAAACACTAAATGTCATGTTGCATTCGGAATGACAGCAATTTTGGGGGTTTGACATTTTCATAAATTTATTGTAATTTATATTTGATAACCTGCCTTCAAATTTCCTTTGAGAGTGTGTGTGTATATAGTGTGTGTGCACAACTGTAGTGCATCTAAAGTGCTGAGTGTCTTGCTTGGTTATTTTCTGTTTTTTTTTTTTAATGTGCTGATTAAGGATGGTGCGTGGAGGGCTACATTTGTGGGTTTGTGGGAGTTTCAGTCTTCATGGCTTCAGGGCTGTAGCAATACACTAATCTTGCGATACGATATGATACACGATATTCGGCTCACGATTAGGGGTGTGGGAAAAAAAATCAATTTGGCAATATATCACAATTTTCAGCCGGCCAATATAATATCGATTCTTCAGCTCCTAATATCGATTTTTTTTTAGGAAATTTCATGAATTTATGTGTTAGATGCATTTGAATACTTAAATGTGCAAAAACACTAATAATAAACAATAAATAGGTTGTTTTGAAGCAAATAGTTTTGACTCAATTTGTCCTCTGAATGATCAATATCATCTGATGAACATATACAGCAACTTGATTTTTCATCTCTATTTTTAATTTTGATATTAACTGGGTAGAATATCGCAATATATCGTGATATTGCGATAATATATCGCGACCCAAGTGTCACGATACATATCATATTGCGAGGTCCTTGCCAATACTCACCACTACTCACGATATGATATACAGTTAGGGCTGGGCGATAAATCGATTTAATCGATTAATTCGAATTTGTACTTGATGTCGATTTGTTTTAATGAAAATCGATTTTCTCATTAACATCCGCCACCAGCGCCTGCCTGCTGGGCTCCCGTAGGTCAGAGAGCGCGGAGTGCGTGCCCCCCTCGCGCGCCCCCCTCCCCACCCGCGCTAGGTACACAAACAAGCAAGCATGCTGATCTTACACCGAAGAAAAGAAACGTATCCTCGGTTATTTGGAATTAGTTCGGGTTCGTGGCGTCAGACACAGAACAAACAGCACCTCGTTGTCAAGTCTGTTTAAAGGCTGTTGCTACCAAAGGTAGCAGTACTACAATTTACTGTTGAGTAAAGTTGGAGAAGTGTTGCTCCCTACGAAAAAAACGACCGCGGGCAGCCCAAGCACCGCCACCAAAAACAACCTACCGTCTTGGAAACGTTGACAAACTGTATCCCGTATGATGAGAAAGGAGCCCGGTGGAAAGCTGTCACGGATGCAGTCGTGATGTATATTGCAAGAGATATGGTGCCCATATACACCGTGGAAAAGCCGGGGTTTATTCACCTGCTCAAAGTTTTGGATCCCAGGTACGTGCTACCAGGCTGCAAATATTTTTCTGACGTTGCCTTGCCTCGTAAATTAGAATGGAAGCCTAAAATTTAATTTTTAATTTTATTTGATGCAGATGTTTAAGTTAACATGATTCAGGGAATCAAAATAGTGCCCAAATACTTTTTGTTTACCACACAAGCACCTCCTTATTTTGCAAAACATGTTCAGGTAACTGAGAGTTTTGTTTGCACTTTATTTTGTCAACCTCAAAAAAGGGGTCTTATAATATTATGTTTTACTTATTTTTTGTGTCATTTCGAAACTAGATTACTGAAAAGTTACATTGTCACTGTTCACAATGGCAGGCAGGGCTTGCCATCTCTTTTTTTGTGGCTTGTTTATGTAACTGAAACTCCAGAAGGGAAAATTTAAACAAAATAAAACTGAAACTTGTTTTGAACAATTTCTTTGTCATCTACAAATTGATTTTAGGTAGGGGGTGAAAAAAATCGATTTAAATCGTGAATCGGGATTTTTTCTGAAAAAATCGGAGATTTTTTTTTTAGGCCATATCGCCCAGCCCTATATACAGTCATGGAAAAAATTATTAGACCACCATTTTTTCTTCACTTTCTTGTTCATTTTAATACCTGGTACCACTAAACGTCATCATGAGACTAAAACAGACAGAAAAGAATTTAGGTTTATATATAGATTTAGGTTATAATCAAGAAAACCATGGAAAATGGTAAGATATCAGCTCTTAAATAAAACTCTTATGAGCAATCTTTGTGGTTATCGTTATGTTTGTCCAAACAAATGTACCTTTAGTTGTACCAGGCATTAAAATGAACAAGAAACTGAAGAAAACAAGGGTGGTCTAATAATTTTTTCCATGACTGTATATATATATATATATATATATATATATATATATATATATATATATATATATATATATATATATATATATATATATATTGATATTGATATTCATCTTACAATACATTTACAACATTTTCCGAAAGATTTTAAAGGGACAAAGTGATTTTGGTGGACATCTTGTGAGTGTTCCAATGACTTAGTTTAAATTAATTGAACTGAAAGCATCAATTACACATTATATGGCTGACAGGCAGCTTGCAAATGCTGGACAAAATGAATAAAATATTTGTTGAGAGAAATAGTTTCATTCATTCAAACAGTGCAAAATGTTGCTTGCAAGCTTTTAAAGGTGGGACACGGGGGTTTTGAAAGAAGCTTAGAATATCGATACCCGTAGCTGAAAAATCAATACTCTCTGGGGAAATAAAATATAGATATATATCGCAGAATCGATAAAATCGCTCAGCTCTAATCTTCATGTTTTATTCAGATCAAATATGAGCTGCATCTCAGCCTGGATAGATATCAGCCTAAAGTTTGCATGTGATGTCGTTATTGCCTAATTGAATTGCTCCTTCAGATTAGTTTCTTTTTCACCAAATGCAGAGCACAACTGAAATTTCATCTGTTTAGAGCGTATAAACTATACGAGCGTTTCTCAGTCCAGACTGTCAAGATTTGAGCAGTGAGCTGATAAAAACACTGTACAATATGAGCCACATTATATATTTGAAACCACGTGCTTATTTTTAGTGTTTAGTGCATGCTGGTCTGGCAGTTTTCATTAGTATGCAGTATTCCACTGTACAAGAAACTATGACCGTGTTCAGACCATCAGCCCGAATCTGATTTTGAACCACTGTATCTTCAAATCTGATTCCTTAAGGATTTTAACAGATGTATCTCAGTCGCTTTGGTGACTCAACTAGGATTTAAAATAGTCTTTTCCATCATTTGCAATGTGACACAAACAACTAAGTCTGCTAGAGTAATGGAAGTGACGGGTTCAGAGCATTAAATCAACTCTATTTGCTCCGTTATGACCCATGGTTTTCACACGGAGAACAGTCGACGACAGCGGTCCACTGCTGTAATAAAACTGTACACAGAAGCGTACGTGCACGGTAGCAAAGCCAGTTCGCCACCATGAACGCAGGCACTGATGGCGTGTCGGCAAAGTCCAAATATTTCGATTATTTAATCGCTTGTGATATATAATACAAACAGTCAGTAGGATTGGACTTTGATCAGATATGATTTAAAATGGGATTTATGCTACAATCTGAATAACACCCAAGATGGAAAATAGTCACATGACCTCTGTGACCTGCTTCTGCTGTAGTGACGTGTTGTATTATGGGATATTTATGCAATGGTTTTATTCACATTTTACATACTGCACACTACATTTTGACAAAATCAGTATTCGCTTTTAATGTAGAATGTGGTTTTGACAATTGTCATAAATATACAGGGACACTGACTCTAAAGTTATTTACAGACTCTTGTTTGACACCTTGTGTTTGATTTATTTATTTGCATTAAATATTAGTCCACATTTGCACTAAACAGTATTAGATGGTCACAGATGCAGTCCAGGCTTGTGTCGATAAATGCTGTACAGTCAACATAAAAGATATGGTTTAACTCCGTCAGTTACGTTTTATATCAGTGTCACAGAGAGAGATGGTGTTCTCAACCAAAATGGAAATCCTGTGCAGTCCCCCACCTAAGATATGTGGCTGCACCAATCCTGCCAGTGTGTTTTTTAACATGACTGGACAATCTGAGGGCAGCACAGTGGCATGGTGGTCAGCACTGTTGCCTCATAGCAAGAAGGTTCCTGGTTCGAACCTCAGCAGAGGTCTTTCATTGGGGAGTTTGCATGTTCTCCTCCAGGTACTCCAGTTTCCTCCCACAGTCCAAAAACATGCATGTCAGGTTAATTGGTGGTTCATAGGAGTGATTGTGAGTGTGCGTGGTCGTTTGTCTCTATGTGGCCCTGCGATGGACTGGAGACCTGTCCAGGGTGGACCCCTACCTTTCACCCAAAGAGAGCTGGGATAGACTCCAGCAGATCCCCGTGACCCTGCAGAGGATTAAACGGGTGTAGATAATGGATGGATGGATGGATGGATGGATGGATGGATGGAGAATCTGAACACACTTGGAGAACTGCACCACACTTGTTCAGCTGCAGCTGTGGGAGCTGTCCAGGGTGCTGACTGTCTTTCCCCTCCAGTCAAACTTGGATGCCACAACATCTTATGAAGCTGCAGCCATCATAGAGATGTCTAAATCAAAATAGTTTTTTTTTTTTTCCTTGGGGGGTGGGGGGGGGGTTGCATTTATGTGAAAACATTTTTCATGTAATAATTAAGTAATTTGCATGTGCAGTTGTTTGTGTATATGTGGCCCTGTGATGGACTGCCCCCCCCTGCTTTTCATTATCTGGTTTCCTGTTCAGTTTTATTAATTTTATTGGTTTTACTTTTTTTTTTTTTTTTTTCATTTTAGTGGTTCAGTTTAAGGGTGTTGTTGCAGTAAATTTGATCACCATTAAGTTCTACTCTATTTTGTATAATGTATTGTCTTTTATCTTTGTTTTGTGAAGCACTTTGGTTTTAAATGTGCTAAAAAGAAAAAATAAAGTTGGCTTGACTTGATTTGAAACAGTAAAATGACCGGGACAGGCTCCAGCAGATCCCCGTGATACTGAAACAGGAATAAGCAGATATAGATGACAACTGAGTAAGTTTACACAAAGAATGATTTTTACACACTGGCGCCATAATAAAAATGTGCAGTGACAAAGGGTGAACATTTTAGAAATAGGAATTAATTTGGTTCAATTCAACTTTATTTATACAGCGTCTATCACAATACAGCTGTCTCTAGGAGACAGTTTTCAGAGACGCAGAGCATGATCCCCCACAAATATTATTAAATATAGCTTATGTCATTTAATCTTAATTAAAGAAACAATGCCAAGTAAAAAAAAAAAAGCACTCCACTCACGGGAGAAAAACCTTTAAGCCAAACAGTAGCAAGGAAAAACTCCCATTTAAGAGGGAAGGGATCCAATTGGAAAAATCTGGTTGTGAGACTTTAAATAGATGGAACAGGATATTGCAAGATCAATGATCCACTGAGCAGAGACATGATATCTGGAGACATCTGCTCAGCCAGTGATGAAGGACACTGAAAAACATCAACTTCTGTGGATGACGTCCAAGAAAAACGTCTTCCTTTCTGGCAGGAAACTATAAGACTGAACTTCGCTACAGCTGAATAACGACAGGAAACGTGTGTTTAAAAGAAGGATCAGCCCTCAGGACCACCGGTCTACGTGAAACTGGACCAGAAATAACTCACATACTGTATCTTTGGGGTCTTCAGGTGGGAACCTCCTTTCACCAGCGTTTCATTTTCATAATATCAGATAAGAAAAAATACGCTTGGTATCTTGATAGATTTGTTCAGCTCTGATGGACTGAACTGGTGGTCATGTCAGGACTGCAACATTAGATGACCCCACTGTCCTAACATTGATTAATTCATTGGTGTGGAAATAAAAGGTGCTGTGAGGATAACATTCATAATATGACATCATCAATGCTTCTGAACATACCAAACTACTGTCTGACAAGATGAATCCTGGACAATATATTCCAGCTGACTTGAATCCAGTGGACCAACTTTGGCATTTTTTCATGGACTGTTTGTGAAGATGGATTTTTGTAACCCATTTGTTGGAGTTATGGGGAAGACCAGGACTGAATGTGTCTCGTCTGTTGCAACCAGCAGCCAAAGGAAGCGACCCAGTCAGTGACCTTCACCCCCTGAACCCTTCCAGGTCAAGATGGAGCAGGAGCAGCTGCCTGTACTGATAAAAGCACTAACAATGAGTCATATTGTCTTCGAAATAAGAGTGATGATGCCACCCTTAAGTCTTCACAGCTCAAATGTCAAGTTCAACAAAAGTGCTAAGTTCTTAGTAGGAAAATCAATGAGACATGATCAGGTACGTAAATATTCACCCGCTGTACAGTTATCACGATTGAAAACTGTAGCTATAGAGAACAAAGTCGTTTTTTGTACCAGGTTGTAAACATGGTTGTCGTTGCTGTAAGGGAGGATATTTTAATACGGGATGTCACTCATGGAGCATGGAGATTTTTTTGCACTTTTGTGATGCATTAGTTCAGCAGTTAAGGCGTCCTGGACAGATGATTGCAAGGCTGGTGAAAGACTGAAAGGCAGCGTGACACAATTATAATGATATTCAAAAATAAGGACGACAGACTCATTAGGTGAGAGAAAGAAGGAGAGAGATTATTGGGTTAGCGTACTGGAATGGAGATTGAGAAAGGGATAAATTTAACTGTGTGGGGGAGAAAAAAAGGAAGAACAAGATAGATCAGATAATGTTGCTGCAAGCGAAAACAAACCAACAACCACAGGGGAAAAAAAGTTTCAATTCAAATAGTTCAGTTTCCACTCAATTCAATTTTATTTGTATAGCGTCTGTTACAATGTCAGTTGTTGTGCAATAAGGCGTATAACGTGCTCGTTTAGTCATAAAAGGGTTATTACCAACTGTCTTCAGGGACAGCTGCTAATAACCAGAAGGGTATTAACAAAGTTAATAAAATGAAACGGGGCACCACCTGATATATCAGGAAAAAGGGGACTAAACGACACAGTCAGTCTCAAAATGGCTGTTGCTCTATGTGTGCCAGCCTGTGACCAGCTGTGGCGCTATAGAGGAACAGAGAAGGTGTGAGTCCGAGCACAGACCTCTTCAACCAGCCAATGTTACAAAACTGTGTAAAATAACCACAAACAACTTCTTGTTTGTGCTTTGAGTACTGATGATGAACTTTCATCAGTACAAGAACATATTCTGGACTCTACAGACTTCAGATGGTACATGCAGACAGAGCGGTAAGAGTAATGAAACAGGGACTGCAGTGCTTGTTATCAACAGATAATCCTGGATATACTTCTGTGAAGGAGCATCTCTGCACCTGAGATATTGAAACCTGAGTTACTTTGTTTTATTTGTATCACTGGCCTTAATTGAATTGCTGCACGTGTCATCATCCCAGTTAAATATCCACAAACAGCTCAACCTCAGCGATCTTTGGAAGTTTCAGCCACTGGACTCTTAGCTACAACTCCGGCTTCCCAGCAGTTTGTCAAATTATATTTTTTTCCTCCTCTATGATTTATATTCTAACAATATGCAGTAGTTGCCCTCTTTGGATTAATACAGTGTTAGTAAATCAATCTTATACTTATTATTTGCTTTCTCTGGATACTTTGGGCCCGATCTTCCGCCAAACCTCCTAAAGCCGCTATTAAGGGATAGCGGGAGGGGCGTTCCCCCGCAAAGAACGCAATCTTCCACCTTCCTAAACCCCAGATCTTACCTGTGCTAACCGCTACATTATGCATAGGAGTGGTTAGGGCGTTCCACCTGATAAACCAATCAGTGCGTCAGCAGCCATTGCTTTTAAGAGCAGGTTGCGCTACCCGCTACTCACGATCGCATTTACAGAGTTTGCGGAAAGTGCAAAAGACACACCCATTGCCACACCTACAATGTGAGTAAGGGTATAGCAGGTAGCGGCTTTAGGGAAGCGGAAGATTGCATTAGGGTTAGCGAAGGTTCCTAAACCTGCAGTTTGCGGGTAGCGTGTAGCGGGAGGTGTACGATCAGGACCTTTATCTTCCTCCTATAACATGCATGATGCTGAGCGTTAAACCCAACTTGGCTGGAGAACAAGTGTAAGCGTACGTTCTTGTTGTCTGTGTCGTCCTTGATGGACGGGCCACCTATCCAGACTGTAGCCCAGGTGGGTCCACCTAGCAACCTCCTGTGTGTGAGGATGAAGCGGGAATAGAAGTTGGATGGATGGATGGATGGATGGCTGGATGGATGGATGGATGGATGGATGGATGGATGGATGGATGGATGGATGGATAATCACTGTCGGTTTCTGAAATGTATTTTTTTGTAAACCGGGGTTTTCTCTGTTACTTTCTGCTGTTTCTATCCGTCTTGGGGAAACATCGCTGCACCAAATATCAGGTGTTAGTTGTCGAGCTGCTCAATATTTTTCCCGTGTGGGCTTTTTGTGCACGAAACAGACTGAGCTATTTGAATATACAGAACCAAATCCCAGTGGCGCTGTTCTGTTTCAACATGTTCCAGACACAGAGAGGTACTGAACAAAGGCTTTTAGATTTATTTCAGTGCCTTCGGTGCCTTTGTGAGGCCTTTTGACATGACAGTTTATTAGCGTTTGTGTATTTGCATCCTGAAAAAAAAAAACATTATTAGCTACTGTTGGGAAAAAGCTGCAGCGTGTCGCAGATGTTGATGGCCCTTTCTGCGCCGGGACCAGCTGCGATAACGAGGAGCAACGTACCACTTTGATGTCAGAGACTGTGGCCTCTAATTATCCGCGGAGCCACTTAACAGCCAAAACTCTCATCGTAACTTCGTGACACAATTCATAATTTACGCTCCGTTTGTGCTGAGCTGTTCTCAGTCATTTACCAGCTGACTGGAATCAGTGCGGCGGACGAGCGACGAGCTTATTTCTTAATGGTTCACATTGGCTTCATTCTTTCTTTCATTTATTTGTTTTTTTTTTTTTTTGTCAAAAAGCAACACGTTTTAATTTATTAAAATGGCTTTGCAGAAGAAATCAGGCTCAGAAATGAAGAGAATATTTTCCGTATGTTTCCCTGAGACGGCAGTGATGGAGTTAACCGTCTCCTGCAGTCTCAAATTATTCAGCGTTCACGTGCGTGCTCATGCATGTCATGCAGTAGGTGTTCTTCAGAGAAGTGACATTCAGCCTCTATTTTAAAAACGCCTGAAGCCTGTCGGTCCCCCCCCCCCCCCCCCCCCCCCCCGTCACACTCTCCAGTCTGGAGGCCCACGTACGAGATGTGCATTCATTAAAACACCATGAAGCCCATTAACTTCCTCCGCTGATTACTCGATCACACGGTGAGAGCACCTGCTGATCCAGCCACAGAATCAACCTGGTGCACGTCGGACATTTTTCTCTCCGATCTGTGCATCCGTTTTATAAAATGGCCTCTTACATGCGCCTGAGTTCAAACAAATGTCCCAAAACGTTAATGCAGATCCCTGCTGATGTCACGATTGCCAGACAAACAAAACTTCATCCCTAAATCTGCCAAGTCAGGATGAGTGGCGCTGCCTCAACGGTTAATCTACCCGACCTGGCCCAAATCTGCACTTTGTTTGGGCCCGTTGAGCCCATCTGGTCCATGTAGCTGTAACCATGTAGTCAAAAGGGGCTGAAACTGGACCAGACTGGAACTGGACCTGAATTTTGGCCCGTCCCTCTGTACAACACAGGAACATTACATACAACGTTCGTATCATTGACGTTAGCAGACCTTTATGGATTAAAAACTCTCTTAATGTCCCACCATTTATTTCAGTCAGGTTCTGGTCCAGACTCGTGTTTGTGGTTCTGTTTGTAACTCTCTTCATGACGAAACACACAGGTCGGTTTTCTTTTAACAGGCGTTTATTTCTTCACACCTTTTGCATGATGTACATAACCACTCAATTACAATTCGCATCGGCAACGTGCAGCATTTGATAAAAAATAATATGCATAAAATAATAATGAAATACAAACAATATCAGAAAATACTTAACGGTCAGAAATGAAATACCTCGTTGGCTGCCTGTCATGAAAAGAGATATAGGCCACACCTCCCGCTAGCCACTAGCCGCTACCCGCAACCCGCAAATTGCTGGTTTAGGAACCTCCGCTAACCGCTAATGCAATCTTCCACTTCCCTAAAGCCGCTATGCTACACCGACTCCCTTACTCACATTGTAGGTGTGGCAACAGGCGTGTCTTTGCGCTTTCCGCAAACTCGGCATCTTGCGATCGCGGGTTTAGGATAGTGGGTAGCGGGTAGCAACCTGCTCTTAAAAGCACTGGCTACTGACGCACTGATTGGTTTAACAGGTGGAACACCCTAACCACTCCCATGTGTAATATCGCGGTTAGCGCAGGTAAGATTGCGGGTTCAGGGAGGTGGAAGATTGCGTTCTCCCGCAACCTGCTATCTCTTAATAGCGGCTTTAGGAGGTTTGGTGGAAGAACGGGCCCATAATCTGTTGACAAACTAGGGAACGACTTCTGTTGTCTGTCGGTTATGTGCTTTCTTCTATAAACCTCGTGCAACAATGAAAGATAATTGCTCGCTCTCATTTAAGTCCACCCAGAAACAAAGGTTCCAATCTTTTGGTTCCGCCCCACACAGACGCTCATGGAGTAAACCATTCAGTCACCACATTTGTAATAAACTAAAAATGATGACTATTTTATATTCTTCCCAATCTGTTAGTTGTATTACTGTCACTCGTCTTGTCTCCTTGTGCCTGTTTACATCTTGTTAGAGTTTTCTGGATGCCTACCTTCCTGCTCTGGCAGCATCTTTGCTGAATGACAGGACGTCGTGTTGAACTTCCTGCCTGCTGTTCTCTTGCACTTGTTCCAAATCTGACACTTATAACCTTTCCTAGATTGATGGGCCTCTAAAATCATTTCTGATGTCTTTCCCCTTGTGCAGTGTGTTTCGATGCACATCTTAAAGCTCCGTGCCAAAAAGCTGCCATTTATTTATCAATCTGTTACGTCTTGATTGATTGAACGCTGGATCTGGACGAGGACGAACCGCCAGTGGACCATCACCAGTGAGACATCACCAGTGAGACGTCACAGTGAGACGTCACCAGTGAACCGTCACCAGTGAGACGTCACCAGTGAGACGTCACCAGTGAGACGTCACCAGTGAGACGTCACCAGTGAGACGTCACCAGTGAGACGTCACAGTGAGACGTCACCAGTGAGACGTCACCAGTGAGACGTCACCAGTGAACCGTCACCAGTGAGACGTCACCAGTGAGACGTCACCAGTGAGACGTCACCAGTGAGACGTCACCAGTGAGACGTCACCAGTGAACCGTCACCAGTGAACCGTCACCAGTGAGACGTCACCAGTGAGACGTCACCAGTGAGACGTCACCAGTGACCGTCACCAGTGAGACGTCACCAGTGAGACGTCACCAGTGAGACGTCACCAGTGAGACGTCACCGACGTCACCAGTGAGACGTCACCAGTGAGACGTCACCAGTGAGACGTCACCAGTGAGACGTCACCAGTGAGACGTCACCAGTGAGACGTCACCAGTGAGACGTCACCAGTGAGACGTCACCAGTGAGACGTTGTGGGTCCCAGAAGTGGAAAACTGAATAACAAACCACGATGTCAAAATGTTACATTGAAACAGAACAATGTAATAAGTTGGATGGATGGACGGATGGATAGGTGGATATATGGATGAGTGGAAGGATGGATGGATGGGATGGATGGGTGGATGGATGGGTCAAAGCAGTGATCCTCACTATTTTTTTTGAAAAGAGCCACATTGGCAGTGCAAAATCAAAAGGAGAGCCACTTTTTACGACAACATACTGAGTCACCTTTGCAAATGTGCATTTATTGGACATCCCACAAAAAAAAGTAATAACACAGCCAATGCATTTTCATTTAAGATCAGATTTACCTTAATACTGGGATGAGCGGAAGCTGGCATGCATGTCCTTGACTTTCTTCATGTTGTATTTGTAGTTGGTTGTTGCAATCACAGTGAGGCATTCGAGATGAGCATGGGTCAGTCGGTTTCTCTGTTTCCTCTTGATAGTGTTCATGGTCGAAAATGTGGACTCACAGGTGTATGTGCTCATGAAGAAAGAAATCACTTTCTGTGCAAGTGGTTTCAAAGTGGGAAAATCTGCTTCAGAAACCAAACTCCAGAAGTGGCCAACACCTGCTCTGAGTTCAGCTTGGAGAATGTTATTTGTTTGCAGTTCGATTATTTCACTCTCCAGAGCAGCACGATTACCAGGACAGAGCTGTGTGATGGTTGGCTTGAGGGAGGATACATCCACATGAAAGGGGTTTTCAATAAAATTGAAAATCTCCTGTATTCAGTCACATCACTGAATCTGGATTCAAACTCACCCTTCAGCTCCTCCAAAACTTCAACAAATCTGCTGTAGCTGAAGTGCTGCTGCAGAGATGGGTCACTTGTGGTTGTTGCTCTGAGTTTGGGGAAGTGGATGAGTTCTCTGTCAGGTATCCACAGAGCAGTTATTTTGTTTTGGAACGCTCTGACTGCCCTCAGCATTTCACTTGGAAGCTTGTCTCTCCTTTGAAGCTGCAAATTGAGAGTGTTCAGGTGACAGGTAATGTCAGTAAGGAGGGCCAGTTGTATGATCCAGTGTGGGTCTTTCAGCTCTGGCTGGTGTTTCCCCTTGCTGTCCAAGAAACTGCTGATTTCAGGAAGGAGGCTCAGGAACCGCTCTAGCACCCTTCCACGGGACAACCATCTTACTTCACTCTGCAACACTAAATCACTGTACTCTGTGTCATAGTCCTGGATTAACTGTCTGAACTGTCTGTGGTGTAGTGCTCTTGAAACAATGTAATTGACCACATGCACAACCCTTTGCATCACATTTTTGAATTCACTGTTTCTGAGCTTTGATACCAGTGCCTCCTGATGGATGATGCAGTGGAAGCTGATGAAATTGGGTATTTCATCTCTTTTTTTCATGAGGCCAGCAAGACCCTTCTCTTTGCCTTGCATGCTTGGAGCACTATCAGTACACACGCTTACAAGTTTGGACCAGCTGAGATGATTTTCCTCAAAAAATACTGAAAGTGCATTCAGAATATCCTCACCTCTTGTTTGGCCATGGAGTGGTAGTAAGCACAACATTTCCTCTTGAAAAGAGTTTTCTTTTGGGAACCTCACCCAAGTGCACAGCTGTGCAACGTCAGTGACGTCTGTGCTTTCGTCCACTTCGATGCTGAAACAAGACGCACTGCGCAGATCAGCCAACAACTGGTCACGTATGTCCTTTCCGATGTCTTCCATCCGCCTCATTATTGTTGAATCAGACAGCTGTAATCCTTTTATTTGTTTAATGATGGCGTCCTTGTTGTCAAAGTCTTTGAACAGTATTTCTGCTGAAGCCAAAAAACAGTCTTTCACTATTTCTGAGTCTGAAAAAGGTTTTTTAGCCCGCGCCAAAATCCACGCTATTTCATAAGACGCCTCTGTTAAACGCTCTGCAGTGGAGGTTGTCCGGTGGATAAGATTTTGCTGCTCAGAAAGTGAAGCAGTGAGCTGTGCAATTTTCTTCTTTCTTAGTTCATTGCCAGGCAGGTAACTTTCATTGAATTTTGGATGCGCCGTTTTGAAATGGCGCTCCAAGTTGCTTCGTTTGAAACCGGCACAGGTTTGTTTGCATATTAAACACAGAGGGTTCACACCACGCAGAACAAATAAGAATTCGTCTGTCCACTTGTCATGGAATTTTCTGTGCTCATCTTGTATGCTTCTTATTTTTCGTTTTTTACTGGGTAACGTTACACCTGCCGTTTGTCTGCTCGTCCCCTCTCCGGTGTCTTCGTGCTGATTTTTGTCCTCGGACTCCTCTTCATCCACTCCACTATTCGTAGCAACAATGTCTGTCTGTCCGTCTGGTTTTTGAGTTCGTTTCTGTTCCTTTTTTATTAAAAACCTGTCCATTTTGTGTGCGGAGCTGACGAAGCCTGCCTGCAAACGTGAGCCGTGGTCAAGTGTTGTAAACAATGCTACATGTGCTCGCTGGCTGCGTTGCCAGGTTTGAAAATTCCCCCTATAAGGCTTAACATTTAATTTCTCCATTATTTGGGTGAAGGTAAGTAAGTATAATTCAGATGTTTGCGTTTCTGTAGTGCAGTGTTGTATTTTTATGAAGCACATTTGAAAAAATGTATTGGCTGTGCTACCACATAGGAAGCTGCCATGTGAGCCATCAAAATAGCTTGGCGAGCCACATGTGGCCGCGCAATGAGTAACACTGGGTCAAAGTATGGATGGATGGATGGATGGATGAATGGATAGATGGATGGATGGGTCGAAGGATGGATGGATGAATGGATGGATGGATGGATGGATGGATGGATGGATGGATGGATGGATGGATGGATGGATGGATGGATGGATGGACGGATGGATAACCTTTCCTAGATCGATGGGCGGCAACAATTGCTCCACTACAATAACTTCTGATGTCTTTCCTCTTGTGCAGTGTGTTTCGATGCACATCTTAAAGCTCCTTGCCAAAAAGCTGCCATTTATTTATCAATCTGTTACGTCTTGATTAATCAAACGCCTGATCTGGACGAGGACGAACCGCCAGTGAACCGTCACCAGTGAACCGTCACCAGTGAACCGTCACCAGTGAACCATCACCAGTGAACCGTCACCAGTGAACCATCACCAGTGAACCGTCACCAGTGAACCGTCACCAGTGAACCGTCACCAGTGAACCGTCACCAGTGACCGTGTGGGTCCCAGAAGTGGAAAACTGACTAACAAACCATGATGTCAAAACGTTACATTGAAACAGAACCAGATAATAAGTTAGAAGCTCCGTTACGCTCCCGTGATCCAGTAGCTTTCATGGAACTGCATCATTTCTCGTGAGGACTGGTCGGTGAAAAAGGGAAGAAATATAATGAAGTTCAGATCTGCACTGAAGAATGAATCAAAACACATGAACCAAACAGAACTAAATAAAAAAAGAAAAGCCTGCAAGGCCAGGTTTCCTGGACCACCATCATGTCTCTGGTGTCCCCGGAAACTTCTCGATGACTGAAAGAAAATAACTAATTCTGCTGTTTCGACAGGAAAACATCTTTAGTGGGAAAACATTTCAGAAACGTTACGTGGCAGATGCATAAAGCAGCATCTCTAAGATCCAACCCACATGTCCTGATTAACCTCCACATCCTGGAGGTCACGTGTTTCATTCAGGTAGCGGACGACGTTCCCCCCCCCTACCTCTTTAACGTCTCGGTGGGCGGTTAACAAACTGACGGATCAGAAATCATCTGTGAAACACGACAGAAGAAACGGCGGAGGAGAAGAACTCACAATGAAGGCGGCGAAGGGTTTCATTGGAGAATGTGAACGCAGGAAAGCGTTGAGAGGTGACGGAGAAAATGAATCAATGGGCAGAATTGATCTTGTTAACTGGAGGCAGTGGTGCAGGACCGATTGTGTAACACGCTGCTCAGAGCTGGGTCAGACAGGAGGAGAGAGGGCGGGAGGTGCAGAGGCTCATGGGTGATGATAACGGAGGGGAAGGGGGGGTGAAGCGCCGACAAACGAATGCGCTGTGAATTTGGAGTCATGAGTGAGAAACTGCAAAAATGCAGAAACAGAGTTAAAAAAAAAAAGAATACACACATTACATGAGCTGTTGGTTATTGATGATGAGTTATTCTTTATTTTATTTTATTTTTTTTTACCGACAGAGATCCGGGAGGCCTTCAAGGTGCTGGATCGAGATGGAAACGGGTTCATTTCCAAGCAGGAGCTGGGGATGGCCATGCGGTCCCTGGGGTACATGCCCAGCGAGGTGGAGCTGGCCATCATCATGCAGAGACTAGACATGGACGGTGAGTCGCGCACGTGCTCGGTGATTAAAAAAATAAAACGCAGACACTTGTGTTGCATCACCCACCGACAGGAAGAACAATTTGTGATTGTAAAAAGGTTCATTTATGATATATTTGCACTAATTTCTTTGCGATGTGAAAAAAATGCTGAGAGGGGAAGAAAATAAAATAAAAGGTATCGAATAACAATCAGAGGTAATTAAAGATTGCTCAACCGCAACAAACAAAAGTATTGATGTCAAAGCATTAGCTGCTTATATAAACTGAAATAGCGATACATCCAACAGGGATCATAGAGAAAACTATTAACTGCAAGAAAACTCAACCGATCCTTTATCTCGCCGACAGCTTTTATTTGAGCAAAAGCCATCAGCAATAACTGTGACTGACACGTTGTGAAGGATAGCTTCTTAAAATTGAAAAAGGCAAGAATGGAAAAACATGCAAATGTCATACTGAAGTTTCACTGGGAAATATTAAAAATCTCTCGCAGGGCTTTGATAAGTGATTTTCAGTTTCAGTGTGGGAGGAGGAATGCTGAAATGTTCAAGGCTTAATAATCTGAATTTTAAAAGGACGGTCTACTTTCATGTCTCCTGTGACTCATCTGCTCCTCAACCTCAGGAGACCCTAACTGCTTCGGGGCCTCCGGGCCGGGCCGGGCCGGGCCTGGTCTGCTGGTATTGTCTGCCGTAAATTGAAGAGAGACACGATCTGACTTTTGGAGCTGACAAAGGTCACGGCAGCGTCAGTCTCTGGATGTCCTGTGACGCGTGACGCTCTTTAATTATTCACCCTCGGCGTCATTTGTCTCTGTTTCTGTGTTGATTTCAGGCTTGGTTAAGTTATAGTCTGGAAAAAAATGTTTTAAAATACTATTCGAATGGATTTAAGTAAGCCATGAATCGCGATGTGGCCTCCAGGCCACCAGTGGGCGCACTCGAGTTAAACTACGTTCTTGTTCAATGTCACTGTATGCAGCGCTACGTGTGACGTAGACATGCTACGTCACACGTGGCGCTGCTCCCGCTAAGGAAAGCGGGGTGTGAAAAAAAGATCGATTTGGCAATATATCGCGATTTTCGGCCGCCCAATATAATAGCGATTTTTCAGCACATAATATCGATTTTTTAGGAAAATTGTTTAATTTTCACATTTAATTGTTTAAAATTTAAATGTGCAAAAACACTAATAATAAACAATAAATAGGTTGTTTTGAAGCAAATAGTTTTGACTCAATTTGTCCTCTGAATGATCAATATCATCTGATGAACATATACAGCAACTTGATTTTTCATCTCTACTTTTAATTTTGATATTAACTGGGTAGAATATCGCAATATATCTTGATAATATTGTATCATAACCCAAGTATCATGATACATATCGTATTGCGAGGTCCTTGCCAATACTCACTCCTAGTGGGCAGCGTGCCAAAGCAGATTACAAACCGTGCAGCAGCCGGCGAGAGAAAAGAAAAGCGTGAGTCATGGTGGCGGTCGAACTCTAATTTTTGTTCAGGCAAAAATAAATATGCCTTAGTTTGTGCCTGGCTTATCTACTTCAGGATTTTTTTTTAAAAAAAATACATTCTCTGATGTAGTATTGATTTAGAAAGAGTAAGAAAAGACCAGTTTAGTTATGTTGATATAATGTCTTAGACTTAAAGCAGAATTGACTTGTTATGTACTAAAGGAAAAAAAATCTTGATACTGTACTGATTTATTGAAAAGAGGGCAGTATAGTCGGGTCATAATGTGAGGTTCCGTGACCATCCTCTGGCTAGGATGTTTTGATGATTGATTTGACCTCTATGGACCCTTTAGAAAAGATTTAGCCCCCATGTCCCTCCCAAAAATCCCGGCATTTTTTGCTAGAGAGCCAAATTCAAAATGGCACCCGACGCCATCTCTAAAAAATAACTTTTGATCTGAATGACCTAGAATCACGTATGAAGGCACTTTTTCATACAAGTCAACCATGAGGATTCCAAATCTGACATCATTTTAATCATCAAAACTAGTTTTGACATTGAAATTCAAGATGGGGGGCATTCAGTAGAGTGAAAATTAGCCAGATAGCCAGAAAAAAAAAGCCAAAAAAAAAAACAACCTTGGGTCTCGACCCACAGGTTGAGAACCACTGATCTAGTACATAGAAAAATTAACTTTTATTTAAAAGCAATAAAAAATAGAAATAAATAAATTTTAAAAAAGGCCAGTGAATAATGCACTCAAACTATTTTGTAGCAGTGATCAACCTGGTTGAAGACAGTCAAATTGTCAAGCTCTCCGAGCTGCTGGAACACCGTGTTGTTGAGGAATGTGTGGCCTTATTCAACCCCAATGGCACATACAGGAAGACACAGAAGAGCAAGCTCATCCAGAAGCTCTCCCTCCAAACAATTGTTATCAGACAACCCTATGTTGCTCTCGTTGACATGGGCATGATCTGGAGGATGGCAACTCCATCAGCGGAAGATTGGCAGACCCAAGACGGCAGCCCATACAAGTGGTTGGACTACATCCAAAAGGTGTCATCCATCATCCTTGCCCGCCACTCTGATGCTCACCGTATCATTTGTGTGAACGATCCATACGATGCAGCATACTCAACTAAAGATGATGAGCGACACCTGCGGATACAAGGGAAGGTACATGTACCAAACACCTACATGAAATTGGATGACCCCTTCCCCTCTGCCAAGGCATTCAAAACGCTACTGTGTAGTGTCAGCAACAAGGGGCGGTTGCAAAAACTAATATGCAGCCACCTCACCGACCTGGCACAGAACGTGAATGCTGAAATTGTCTACTCTGTTGGCCCACATTGTACCAACTTGTCAACACAACAACCAATGGAAGACTACAGCATTGAGCAGTCTGAAGCTGACACCATCCTCTTCACTGTTTATGCTGGTCTATGGCAGTCAGGCTATAGTGGCCCTGTTGTTATTGATGCAGCTGATACTGATGTATACATCGCAGCATCGGTCATCTCACAGCAGCTCCCTGGCATGCTTTGCATCAAAAGGAACAAAGAGACAGTCCTCTGTTGCAGCATGCTGACAGAAGAGATGGCACACTGCATTGTGCAGCTACACTGTTTTTACAGGCTGTGATGCCAACTCAGGTTTCTATGGCAAAGGGAAATCATCAGTGTATGAGAAGGTGGCAAAAAGCTCTGTGGCACGGCAGCAGCAACTCTCACGGTGTGGAGACAGCCTTCACCTTGAAGAGGAGGTAGAACAAGACCTATTTGCATTCACAAGACAGGTGATCTATGGAGACAGGAAGAGTAGCAGCATGGCTGAAGCCCGTGCTTCCAAGTGGAAGACCATGAAGAGAAAGTCTTTTATCCGTCTCCCTCCAGATGCAGACAGCTTACGCCAACACTGCCTCCGTGCCAACTACTTGGCATATCTAGTGCGCCACCCCACACTGAAGGACCATCCGTCGCCACTTGGACATGGTTTGGGAATTGGTGGTGTGGTCGCTGTCGTCCTGTCCGCCACACTCGGCCTGCTCTCCCCACACACCTACCTGCACCAAGGCCGGTTGAAGAGGACGAGGAAGGTGAGAAAGAGGAGGATGAGGAGGGTGATGTTGCACAGAGGAAGGTGGAGTCATCTGAATCAGATGATTCAGACAGCAGTGATTCAGAATGCTCTGATTCAGACTGACGTGTTTTGTGGTTTCGGGTGTTGCCGTTATTGGTGATGATAACTACCTCTCCACATAATGCTGCGGGTGGCACCTCCGATGTGCATAAAAATTAAAAATAAAAACAAAAAAAAAAAAAAAAAAAAAAAAAAAAAAAAAAAAAAAAAACTCTCCGGGAACCGTCACCTTACCGTGGTGGAGGGGTTTGTGTGTCCCTATGACCCAAGAGCTATATTGTCTGGAGCCTCGTGCTCCTGGTAGGGCCTCCCATGACAAACTGGTCTCTGGTGAGGGGCCTGACGAAGAATGGTTCAGGGCAGGACAGCAGGCCCTAAGGAGGCAGTCCGCCCAGCTGGCTATCTGGCTATTTTCACTCTACTGAATGCCCGGCATCTTGAATTTCAATGTCAAATCTAGTTTTGATGATTAAAATGATGTCAGATTTGGAATCCTCATGGTTGACTTGTATGAAAAAGTGCCTTCATACGTGATTCTAGGTCATTCAGATCAAAAGTTATTTTTTAGAGATGGCGTCGGGTGCCATTTTGAATTTGGCTCTCTAGCAAAAAATGCCGGGATTTTTGGGAGGGACATGGGGGCTAAATCTTTTCTAAAGGGTCCATAGAGGTCAAATCAATCATCAAAACATCCTAGCCAGAGGATGGTCACGGAACCTCACATTATGACCCGACTAGTAGGACTATTGTAAAAAGAAAATAAAAACAGGACTTGACAGATTTGAAAGTTGATAAAACAGCTTCCACTTTATAAAGAGGATAAGAAAAAAACAGTATGGTAAAAACAAAAAGAAGAAGAGAACTGATACAATTTCTTTTTGTCATTTGCTAGTTGTTCTAATCTACTGTATTGAAAAGAGCGTAAAAGAAAACACTACAGTATTATTAAAGAGGAGGCTGGATTTGTGTAAAAGAAATAACAATAAAAATTAGGGCTGGGCAACGATTAAAATTTTTAATCGCGATTAATCGCATGATTTCCCTGATTAATCACGATTAATTGCATTGTATAAGCAATATCAAATAATGAATTCAAAAGTAGTGTAAAGGTCATTTTTATTTAAATTTTCTGCTGCCATATGAACTAAAGTGTCATAACATTTGTTGTTCAAACACTTTTAACATCAGCACTTGTCAGTAACACATGTTTAGTGTAAATCTCATCTTAAAAAATGTAAAATGAAATAAAGCTTATTGCCACTGCCAGGGCATTAATGTCATCCTGTTTTTTATGAAAAATTAAAAAAAAAGTCTACCAACAAAATCCAGAGCCACAATAAAATGGGTAATTTCTGAGGTAACAGCAGAAACGTTTACCAGTTTATGTTCAGGACCAAATGTCCCTGTTAGAAACTGTGAAGCACAAAAATATTCACTATTGAAATTCATTTACAGGGGACTAGAATGTAAAGTTAATGTTTATACAGGAGTTTGTTTTTTTTCCCACATGTTTTTCCACCAATTCTTTTCCGGTTCCAAAGCGACCACTTTTCAAAATAAAACATGTGAGCAATATGCGTTAATGCTCGATAAAATAAATGTTGGCATTAAAAAATGAAGGAGTTAATACGATAATAACGCGTTAACTTGCCCAGCCCTAGTAAAAATGTAAAAAAAAAAAAATCAGTCATTTGCCTGTAAATTAATTTTGTGTTGTACATGATTTAAACCGTGATTCGAATTGTATCGTGAGTTGAGTGAATCAGGCGTGACTAATACAAACTATTCATTGTTTCACCCGGTAGTTTTATACAAAAGACAAAGACAGACTTGTAAGAGAAGTTATGATGAAACGAGTGCAGCAGATTACCTGGAGCTTTTCAAAATAAAAGCCTAAAATGTGCCACGCAAGCTGAAACACAGAAGATGAATTTACAGTGCAGAATTACTGAAACTGTGGATATATTAATGATGGGGAGCTTTCACAAGTGTCAACTTCACTGTGTACGCGCAACAATTTTATGAGGCAAAAAAAAAAAAAAAGATATCGTCAGCTCTGCTGCTCTTCCCACAAATAAATGATCCTTCCAAAGATGGCACCATTTAAAAGACAAATAACCTGGCTCTCTAACGGCATAAGATTTATTGCTAAGAACTTTTGTTACAACAAAGAAATAATCTACCCCCCCCCCCCCCCCCCCCACCACAGCCTTGAGTAGGACTTCAAAATCAGAAGTGTTTAAGGAGGAGCTGTTGAGGATGTACGGCTGTGATGTCACAGTCAAGTTGTCTGAACTTGGAATACTTCCATGTCTTGCTTTATGCAATTATTTAAACCATATACTAGGGATGTAACGATATGGAAAATTTGATATCTCGATTATAGTGAACAAATTATCATGGTTTGCGATATTATCGCGGTATTCTTAATTTCTGTACAAATGTCGAAAAAAGACATAAATTTAAATAATTTCACAAAATCTTGTGATTTTCTTGTCAAACTAAAACATCAGAAGCCAAGATTTTATCAAAATGAAACTTTCACATTAAAAGGGGAAACAACTGGCACAGAAAGAAGTTTTATTTAAAATAAACAAAATAAATAACAGGAACAAAGCTTATTTGTCGGGTGCAAATTTAAATAAACACTTTAACAACCATAGTAGGGCAAAATATGCAAACAATTATCAGGAACAAAAATTATAGTGAAGTTCAAATGAAATAAACTTTTGACTTTAAGCTGAACCTTAAATAAGTATAAATGTGCAAATAAAGAAACAGTTGTTTAGAGGAGCCAAATATGTTGTTCTGAATTGTAGTTCACTCTGTGTGTCTGTGGGTGTCGCTGTGTTGTTACCTGAGGGTCAGGTATAAAGGTAGCTGCCTGTTACTGGTTAGCTGTTTGACCCGGAAGGGCAAAAGGTTTTCGACCGCTGTGGCGCTAACTGCCGGCGTTATGGTTGTCGGATCAGTTAATGGAATAAATTAATATTTTAACTGCATCAGAAGAATATCGTTCTGGTCCTTTTTCGATCAACGCGCAACGGTAACGTTTACGAAATGTGAGTTAGCGAAGCGCGTCGACCAGGTTACTCTTGGTCAAACATCTCAGTAGCTTGAAGCATTAGCCTTAGCTCCTTCAAGTTGCTTCTACAAATTACAATAAAATGTGAACAAGTGCTCTGCAGACAGGATAACTGTCCTCCACCAGTTGTCCCTCTGCATTCTTAAAAAAAACAGAATATGCCCAGACCTCGGATTTCGTCCTTTTAGTGGGTTGGAAAATGTCTTGTGTGCTATCACCACTTTCCGCCATGATTATGTTACGATACCGATGTTACAAGCTACATATTCACGCGAGACACAGTCGCGAGTCGCTCGCAGACTTGAATGAGGCTGATATTACATATCCTGGTAATCGACCGCGATAATTAGATGAAGTCAAACATAAACGGTAATCGTTATCGCGTAAAATTTTACCACGCTTTACCTGTAATACCGGTAACCGTTCCATCCCTATAATATAGTAGAATATAACTTCCTCTCTGGATGTACTAAATATTGTTCAGTTCAGATTCACACAGAGCCACACGTGCATCAGCATCCTCCATTAAAGTCACCGTGGCGATGTTGGGCTCAGCATCTGCTCAAGGATCAATAAAACACGTGTGAGGTGGGAAAGCCTGGCATCAAACCACCGATCCCACGACTGTTGGAGGGCCCTGCTTCCTTCTGAACCACATTCTGTTCTGGAGCAAATGTGTTCAAGACTCTCCTCACTTTTTTCTATCATTCACTGATGTATCTTTTCAAAACAAGACATTTTCAGGTGACTGGAGGTAATTTTTGAAGTTGCAGGTGTAATTCAAGGTCTTAGACCACTATAACCACCTCACACACTCAGTGTGGAAGAAATGGCTTTGAGGTTTGTGCAGTCATGCGTGCACATGATCCGGTGATCGCTGTGAACGATGGAGGATGAACAGGACTGGAGGACCGGAGGACCGGAGGACCGGAGGACCGGAGGACGGTGATTGCATCTTGGCCGTATGATTTGATCCACTCACAGCTGTTCATCCTCTGACACTGATAATTATCTTTTCTGCTCGCCGCCGCCGCCACGCCGACCCACCTGACTGTTCCTGGCTCACTTTGACCTTCATGAAGACGTACGGTCGCTCCCCTTTGTTCCTGATCACAGCATCACGCCGGCCTTTTGTCTCTCCGTCCTCCATCACTCCGATGTCCCGCATCCGTCCAGCCGGCCTCCAGTTGTTCGCTGTCGCCTCAGCGTGAGCTTGTTTTGAGCTGCAGGAAGGGGAGAAGACTTTCAGGTGATTAATAGTTCATTAGTTGCTCGGTTGTGACGTAACCGAAGGATAGAAGTGACTCAGACGTTTGTGGAAGACGTTGAGTTGTCTAGAACTACTTACAGAACGAGAGTCGGCATGAAACCCTGATGTGATTTGAGCAAGGGGTAATCAGTTTGCTACTGGATAAAAACTTAACTACTGTTCAAACAAATGAAACGAGTCCAGGTTGAAACTGATGTGCAAATCCAGAAATAACATATACACAGCATTAAATCAGATTAGGTTTCAGTTATGCATAAACAAGCTTTTTAATTGAGATTTTAAATTACGTAACTTTATGATTAAAGTCTCTTGTACCAGGTCGATGTTTGTCGCAGTGAATGCATGGGGGGGTGGGGGGTGCTGCTATTTTAGTGGTTGTTATTCATTTTAAACCAGTTCCTTCACGCTTCAGTGCTGCTAGGAGAGTTGGTTCAGGGACTCTGGTGCCACAGATTTGATCATCCATTCATTTATTTATTTCCTGTTTCCATTAATTTCCCGCTCACAGCCATCAGGGGGGCGGAGCCTCAGTGCACAGTGGGGACTGTGAGCGTGGGGGGGCTTGTTATCATATCATACGGAGGTATGATAGATAATATCCTGATTCATTTTCACTGTATTTTCATGTTGAAGCTGCGTAACAGCTGCCTGGAATTTATAGTTGGTGGACCTGCTGGTACCTGCTGGTACCTGCTGGACCTGCTGGGCCTGCTGGGCCTGTCAGGTTTGAGGCAGAAATGGAAGACTCAGGCACAGGAGTGCAAAAAATAAAGTGTTTATTTTATAAGACAAAAACCAAAAGTCCAAGAAAACTAAGAAAATGCACAAAACAAATCCAAACGGGCAGGAAAATCACAAACTCTAAAACAAATCCAAAACTCCACAAAAGTCATCAAAAAACAAGCATAAACGAACCGGGAACAGAAAAACACTCACGGGGAACGAGGAGCTACAGACATAAGACGTAAAAAATGGAAGACAACGGACCAGGACAGACGGGTGATGACAAGACTTAAATCCACAGGGAACCCAACGAGACGCAGGTGCAGACAATCAGGATAACAAGAGGGAAGGAAGCAAAGCTGAAAACAACAGAGACAAGACAGACCTTCAAAGTAAAACAGGAAACAGATGACACAAAAGACACGGATTAACGCCAACTTAACACAGAACAAGAAAAAACACAAAATGGCCGCCATTGGCCGCCCCAGACCATGACAGGACCTGCTGGACCTGCTGGACCTGCTGGATCTGCTTTACCTGTTGGACCTGCTGGACCTGCAGGACCTGACATGAATCCACGTCTGAGTGGATGCTCAGCTGTACTTACCCCCGGTGTTCAGTTGGATCCGTCCATCCTCTTATTTTGACGTCCCCGGGTCTCGGCGTTGCCTCCCTGACCGGTAGATCCTCTGCTGAGTAGGTAAGGATAGAAGGATAAAAGGATAGAAGGTGGTTTGGAAGCCACAAGGTCCCAGAGTGGAGCCACAACTAAAGTCCTAGAAACGGATCTGTAGTGTCTTTATCCTACGAGGACCCAGCGATATAAGCAACTAGAGCAGGAGGGAAGAGGATGAAACAAACAAACAAAAAAACAACTAAATCTGTTTTTGAACTGTGGAAGAATCGCTGCACAGCTACCGACTTTCATTTTAGTTCAACTGAAGAAGGCTGATCTGTTCGTTTGAATCGTCGCCGTCTGAAGCGGTTTATTTCAGGCTGTGCTTTCAACAGCTATCAGCTGCTCAGATCAGAGCTGTTGGATCGACGTTCACCGCGGGAACAAATACAGACGCCCTTTGATTCCTCCAAATCCTGGATTAAAGGCAGAGTCTGTGCTCGGCGCTCGGCTCTGATCTCTTTAGTTGATGGTGGTCTGAGCCCGGTGATTGGACGGGAGAACGCCTTGAATCAAAGCAACAAAGACGTTGACGGTGTCTGTTATTCACCGTGGGAATACGACTCAGGGAACATTTTGCAATCCAGAAAGCTTCAATTATGTATCTGCTCTTCACATGTTTAATACAACAGCTCTCACTTTTCCATCGGAGCCGCGTTTCGCTTTGATGTTACCTTCTGGGGAACGTCGGCCTCCGACCACGTGGCTGCACGTCAGATTTCCTGTCTTTCAAGAAGTAAAACCCGTCACGTTTTCGGATTTATCCTGACAACTGAGCGGGTTTTCGTTTGAACCCAGTATCTCTACTGGAGGCGTTCATGCTGGATTTAAACGTAGCAGTCAGCTGCAGTTATTAGCTAATTCCAAGGGCGTAACCATGGTATAGACATTGTGGGGGTCCAAATGAGAGCCCCTTCCTCAGAATTTTTTTTAAAGGTGCATTTCCCACAGTTCTATGATTTTTATTTATTGACCATCTGAAATCACATTTAAAGAAATAGTTTGCAATTTCTCTGCGATAGTAGCGAATAGGATAGCTTCCAGTGTGGAAAAATTACATGCCTAAAGCATGTTGATGTAAATATTGCGATCGGAATGACAAAAAGTCAACAAACAGTTCATCGCTGCTGAATGACAATCACTGTCTTCATGTTGGGAGAACCTTTGGAGTGCTTTTTTCCAGTTGCTAAATCCTGTTTTAATAAAAGCTCCATCAGCCTTACTGGCTAAAGAGGATTTCTGATCTCCAAAATATTTGGCACAGTAAAAACACAGCACGCCCTTCAAGGATGTAATGAAGCCATGTGTACTGTCTAAACCAACTGTCCTGAAATTTGAGTCTTTTTTGCCAGGGACTGTCTGAATGAAGCGGGTATTCTGGGTAAGCTGGTGTGGGCAGCTACCAAGCTCCTCCATGGGCTGATCACTGCCTGGTTCTGTCCCTACATCCCTGTTAGTCTCCTGAAAAATACACACCTTGTAGTGTTGAAATAACTACATTTTAAAAAACTTTTTACTGTCTATGTGCTTTACTAAATTACATTATAGTTCCCATTCCAGTGTCTCACCTGATCATCCATGTCTTCAGAGACTGTCCCTGTCTGGTCTGTCCTTACAGCATCCCTCTCCCTGTCTCTCTGTGCTGCCTGCATTATGACCAGATATTATTATTGTACCAGAAGAACAGTAACTGACCCTGAGGATCATTTTTATTTGATACATTGAATATTTTGCTTGTATTACTAACGTTACACACACACATACACACGGAGAGAGAAAACAGCACACACACGGAAGACACATCATATCATATCACAGTCTCTTCACTTCAAGCTAGCTAGCTCAACTAACAAACTGAGCCCTTTTTAAAGTTAAATATTTCAAATTAATAAAAAAATTAACACTCAGTATGACAACATCACTTCTCTTTAGCTATCTAGTTGCTTACTGTCTGAAAAAAATTTTGTATGTCCTGTTTTTTCTGCTTTTTGGGTAAAGACATTGCTCCCTCCTATCTTTCACATTCAATGTTCTCTATTGTTTTCTCTGTTTCTCTATTGTTTCCTCAAACCTGAGAGGCGTTAAATGGGCGCAACCAAGTGTACAACTGGGAGGGGGTGGTCACACACTTTAGTGTTCCTTATAAACGGAAATAAATTGATCGGTAAATATTCGGAAATAACAAGAGACGGACTGTTGAGCCAGGTTTCATAAAAGGAGGAAATATTTAACATATTTACACATAATATTGGGGGGGACAGATTGGTATTTTCCCAGTATTGGGGGGGCACGACCCCCCCCAAAGAATGCGTGGTTACGCCCATGGCTAATTCCCCTCTTTCACGTGCAGTTGCGCAAAAAGGTGCATTTTCTGTCGTTTGTAAAGTTTTATGAATCAGGACATTATAATTGAAAAGAAAAATCACGCAGTCCTTATCTGCTGATCATCTGCAAATGCAAATTCAGATGTGCTAACACAACACCAAGGAGGAGAGACATCAGCAGTGATATTAGAGAAGTCCATCGTTGTATTGTGAGAAAGACTGTTCACGCGTGGAAGACATTTAATCCAGTCATCAGAGGAGTGGACGTACCGGCAGGTTGCAGTGAATAGAACAGAAGAGGCAGTTAGATTTTTTCGTAAGGGTTTCCTCCACAAACCGGTAGAAATTAGAAGTTTTCAGGACCAGAGTCTTTTGTACAGACGAGCCCAGAGCTCAGTTGTTTGGCCACGATGCACAGCGGCACCTTTGATGAAAACCTAATAAACCGGACCAACACCAACACCTCATACCAACACGGTGGTGGAGGGGTAACCCCAACCCAGCAGACAGTCACCTCTGCACAGCAACGTCTGGTGCTCCTGAATGTTGGCTTTCTCATAAATTAAATGTAGTTTTATGAAGTTGTGAGGAATAAATTACTTTTAATGTTCAGATGTGTAAGGCGCCCTGATGGACTGGTCACCTGTCCAGGTGGACCCCTGGCTGTCACCTGAAGAGAGCTGGGATAACCCTAACCCTGCATAGGATTTACCTGGAACAGATGATGGATGGATGGGTGGATGGATGGATGGATGGATGGATGGATGGATGGATGGATGGATGGATGGCTGGATGGATGGATGGATGGATGGATGGATGGATGGTTGGATGGATGGATGGCTGGATATATGGATGGGTGGATGGATGGATGGATGGATGGATGGTTGGATGGATGGATGGCTGGATATATGGATGGGTGGATGGATGGATGGGTGGAAGGATGGATGGTTGGATGGATGGATGGCTGGATATATGGATGGGTGGATGGATGGATGGGTGGAAGGATGGATGGGTTGAAATGGATGGATGGATGGATGGGTTGAAGGATGGATGGATGTATGGATGGATGGATGGATGGATGGATGGATGGATGGATGGATGGATGGTGGATGGTGGATGGATGGATGGATGGATGGATGGATGGCTGGAATGGATGGGATGGATGGATGGATGGATGGATGGATGGATGGATGGGGGGTGGATGGATGGATGGATGGATGGATGGATGGATGGATGGATGGATGGATGGATGGATGGATGGATGGATGGATGGGTCAAAGGATGGATGGATGGATGGATGGATTGATGGTCGAAGGATGGATGGATGGATGGATGGATGAATGGATGGTGGATGGATGGATGGATGGATGGGTCAAAGGATGGATGGATGGGTCGAAGGATGGATGGATGATGATGGATGGATGGATGGATGGATGGATGGATGGATGGATGGATGGATGGTGGATAGAGGATGGATGGATGGGTCGAAGGATGGATGGATGAATGAATGGATGGATGGATGGATGGGTCAAAGGATGGATGGATGGGTCATGCCTCACATCTGAAGGAAGATGCTCTTTTTTTCACCATAACTTGAAGTTGCTCTCACCTTACACAGGTCACAGACCACGCCCACATCAATACATCATCACCAATCAATAATCAACCCCCTTCTTTCCATTTTCAGGTGACGGACAGGTCGATTTTGAAGAGTTCATGACGATTCTCGGCCCTAAGCTCCTCTCGTCTGAAACAAGAGAAGGTTTTCTGGGCAGTACGATAGACACCATCTTCTGGCAGGTAAGTGTTGATCATCCTCAGCACACCTGCTGCCATCAGAGAAATTAAAGCCACTCTATGTAGCAATTCCACTTCTTACCACATGGGGGCAGGATATCAAGACGTGCCAGACTGTCCCCGCTCATCAGCACTAACCCTCTTATGTCAAGATGGTAGATCCCTCTATGCCGCCCGCCATGTCTGCAGAAGTGATATTTCCATATAGATTTGCTTTCAATGACATAAAGCAACATTGCTTTTTTTTTTTGGCTTCTTTTGATCCGTCCTGTGGTGTGTTGAAGTTCCTCAGCCACCCGATAAAACAGCCCTTAATATCTAATCCTTCTTTAAAGCTAATCTCAGAGTCCATCAGCGTTGATCTTGAAGCACATGAATACATTATCTGGGTTTCAGATTCAACCTATTTATCAGTGGAATTATTTCTTTAATATTAATTCAATATCTCATCATCTTTATCTAACCCATCTTTCACAGTGACTCATACTCTTTTTTTAAGGGCAATTAAAAACATATCTTTAATTTCCATTACGTAGTGTCTTCTGTGTGACGCTGTGACTGATGACTGGCCTTAAAGGACTTTGAGAATATAAAGATTAAGTGGAGTCGGTCTTTTAAGTAAGTTAATAAAACTGTAATTGAAAGAATGACATTGAGTGACTGAGGCGATGATGATGAATCCTCTGACGGTAGGAGACGAGGAGGGAGTCTGAATGGCATGATGACAAATTAAGCAGGTGTGAGTGAAAGAGCAGAACATTTGGCTCAGAGAGCAGCCGTTGGCAGGCCGGACCTCTTGATGTCACCGTTGGCTTCAGCCGGGCTTTTCCTCGGGAGCAGGAGCTTTAGCTTTACACCGTGAGGACACTAGTCTTTGGTGGTCTGACAGATCCGCTGCCAGCCACAGGGGCCTCTAAAGGTTATCTATTTTAAAACATCTCACCTGGTTAGTCTGGTGGTTGTGGTTTCAGGTCTGCTCCTCACATCGACTGCGAGGAACGAAAGCCGAGACGCTTGACTGGGCAGCTTCCTCTGATCGGGCGCTCCGAGCGTTTGATGAGGTGTCAGAAGGGGGAAAAATATACTGCAAACTTTGATTTATCTTGGTTGTTTCTCCACACATCTCACTGGTGATTAGTTGCTTCAGATATTAATTTTTTTGCGCTCGGTTTAGTTTGTTAATGGACTGTGGCATATGACTCAGCCTCTTTCAACAAATTTATTTTGTGTTCTGTCGTCTGCTTTGGAGTAAAAGTTAAGTGTTTTCAGGCTCTGAAATGGTGGATTATGCAAAACATTTTTTGGTTTACAGATTGGTGGGACGGATGGATGGATGGATGGATGGGTGGATGGATGGATGGATGGATGGGTGGATGGATGGGTGGGGGGGTGGGGGGTCTCAAATTGCTTCAGAGCATGTTCTGGATGTTTAGGGCTGCACGATATGAACAAAAAGTCATATCTCGATATTTTTAGGCTGAACATCGATATATATCTCAATATATTTTTACAGTGAAATAATAACAGTAAGCATGCTCTTAGTTAAAACCGAATGGGAGAAATGTCAGAAAGGCTTTTATTAATGTTCAACATAAGAACATACTTCTTTCAGTAAACAACATTCTCTTAAAATAAATTAGTAAGGGGAAATGCATAGCTTTAAGTCTATAACAGCATAAAGTATGCAAAATGTAAACAAAAAATACCGACCAAAAATGACAGGTTAGCTTGCTACTTACCAAAGATTGAATCCACTGAAAGAGACAGTTTTTGTTTAGCAGTGTATCTTCTCTTAAATGCAATTCAAAGCATTTACTGTGCAAAACATTACTTGTGCAAACAACAGTCCAAACACTCAAACAAAATAAACATGTTGGATAAACATGTCTCCTGCAGAGCCTCCGCTACATGTTCCCCGGTGTGGTAGCTCGTCTGAAGACATGCAGATTTTATATTCCACTCATCCGTGTAATGAATTGTTACACACATGTATGGTTCACAGGTCCGGCTGGACCACATGTCGGATGTCGAAGCAAAATGCGAAACTTTGGCGAGGCGGAGCGTCGTTGTACATTTTTGGTAGCACTTCGTTAGCGAAATGACTTCGTCCAGGAAGCTGGTATCGGGTTTCAACTACTTTAATCATCTGAATAAATCGAGCCTGTTCCACTGTAGCGATGGGAGCCACGTCTTTAGCGATGTGGTAAGCTATAGCTACCGTGGTAAGCTATAGCTACCGTGATGTCGCGCCACTTCTTACTCGTTTTATCAAAGGTGGCGGTACGAGCGAGTGTGTTTTCCAGCGTGACTTGTTTTGCTTTCGGGTCGGACCGGTCCAACTTCACCTTTTGACTTTCAGCACGGAGTTTAATGCGCTCTTCATATTCGACTGTGTGCCGTTGGTCGTGCTCGAACCCTTTGACTGGACGGGTTTTCGGCATTGTCTGCAGAATATATTTTTCTGCTCCACATCGGAAACCTGGAATCCAAACCATCTCCATGTGACTGACCCATTGCTCCTTTTTTTTTTTTGGAAACTAGCTCCTCTTCGACAACTTCTCCTGAGTCAGATGCCATTGTTGTAAGTGTGTTGCTGGAAGGGGCGGGCTCAACTCTGGAAGGGATGACGGCGGGAAAAGTGACACGTGTACATTCGTTTATATCGATATTGTTTCATCCTCTATCGTGCGACACAAAAAACTCGATATAAAATAGAAAACTCAATATAAACTCGATATAAGATATAAACTCGATATATCGTGCAGCCTTATGGATGTTTGAAGTTTCTACCAACTAGAGGCTGACAGCTGGGCGTCATTTCATGCCTGCAGCATCTCCAGTCACAAAACTGTGAATGGATCCCACCCCCAGAGAGGGGGGCATGGCGTTGTACCTGACTCCACCCCCTATAAACAGCAGCATTAAAGACAAGGCTGAAAAGGGAGCTTTTTACAGTATTCCTGAGGTAGCATGTCAGAAATGTCATTAAATACTTATATGTTCTTAACCAGCCTTTAGAAAAAAAAAGGACAGTCACTTCAAAACCCTTAGAATCAATCAAACAATCTTTTCTATTTATGTTAATAAAGAAAAAAAAGCTTCTGTTTGGCAGCTATGCTCTGTAACTTTAGAGTGACAACAAGAAAATGGAAAATATATTTGCAGTGCAAGTACACGTGAAGGAAACAACCACCTAGCATGTTCAGCAAAATGCCAAATCAACCATCAACGTCGACCAATCACGCTGCAGGATCATCACGTCCCACTCATCAGGATTCAGACTCACACAGACGGCAGCATCCATGCTGTGAATGTAGATGTTTGTCCTTTAAAAGAGACAGAAAACGGCACGGACAGTCTGTGTGAGGCGTATTAACATTTATGTAACTATCTCAAAGTGGCACTTAAATATTCATTGCAAGCAGTTAACAGATAAGTGGGAACAAGTGGGGGGTGGGGGGGGCATTTTAATTTGGAGAATAATCTGCTTTTCATCAGGTGAATCCTCACAGATGCCGTCATTGAAACGGTCACGCTCCATCACTAAGCCATGAAAGCTTTACCGGTAGGTGGGTTTCCCAACCATGATCAGGTGCAACAGGTTGTGAACTAAAGTCTTATTTTCCGTCCGTTTACTCCTGATGGTCCGTGCTTTGATTGTAGCGACAGCAGCCTGAGCAAAGACGCCCGAACCGCCTCCAGCTCTTCTGGGAGAGACGAGCCAGCCGAGAGGCAAAAATCTCTCCAACATGTCATGAATCTGCTCTGGGGCTTCTCCCTCTTGGATGCGCCTCAAACAGCTGCCCAGCAAAGGAGTCTGGGAGACTAAGGATAGACCGATATATCGGCCCGATATATCGTCCCGCCAATATCGGCCCGATATTTGCGTTTTTTACTTACCGATTCACACGTGGGTTTGTCGATGTATTTTTCCGTGGCATGATTTACCAACAGGCATCCACGGGCAACTCTGTGTTGCCAGAAGACCCTGCAGCACATGCAAACGCGTTAACACTTTTTTTTTTTTGAAAGTATGTGTGGTAAAGTTAAAGTTAAAGTTGTTTAATTACAGTGGTACCTCTACTTATGAACGTCTCTACATACGAAATCTTCAGGTTACGAAACGCATCAAAGGGAAAATATTGCCTCTAGTTACGAAAGAAATTTCAGGATACGAAAGTCAAAAATCCAGTAGCGCTGCTACTCGCAGCTCCCAGAGTTTACTGAACGTAAACATAGCTGTCGGCTCTGTATCTCGGTTTGAAAGCGGTGCGTCTGAGCTGCTCTGCCATTGGCTATCGCTTAGCATCTTCCTGGCATCCCATTGGCTAGGAGGGCCCCTTGTCTGTATGAGCGTAACCCAGCAACCCAGGTAAACAAACAATTTTTACCTCCACCAAGGAGGTTATGTTTTTGTCGGCATTTATCTGTCTGTTTGTCTGTCTGTGTTCAAGATAACTGAAAAAGTTATGGATGGATTTTGATGAAATTTTTAGGAGTTGTCAGAAATGTGAAAAGGAAGAACTGATTTCATTTTGGGTGTGATCTGGAAGAACTCCTGGATTCTGGATCACTTTCAAATTTTTGATAATTATTGCGTTTAGTGGAGGTCTGAGCTCTCTAAGTGCTTTTCTGGTTCTAACATGTATTTCTGACAGGTTTTTATGTCATTTTATGTATTATTTATAATTTATTTTTAGAAATTTGTTTTAATTTTGGGGGGCTTGGAACAGATTAGGGCATTTACACGGAAAACACGTCTCTACTTACGAATGTTTCAGGTTACAAAATTACTTCCAGAACCAATTAATTTCGTAAGTAGAGGTACCACTGTATTAAATTTTAACTTTTCACTAAATGTCTGTTTAAACTTGAGACCTGTAATATTTATTATTACTGTGTCATTTTTTTAAATGTAAATTGAGGGAGCAAAAGCAGTATCGGCCACATATATCAGCCCAAGAAAATCGGCAGTCCATAATCGGTTATCGGCTAAGATGATGGAAAAATATCGGCATCGGGACTAAAAAAAAATCCATATCGGTCGATCCCTCCAGGGTCGTCCCAACCAGATGCCCGAACCACCTCAAACGGCTCCTCTGTTTAAGGAGCTCTTTTAATGATCTGTATCACACATGCAGCCTCATCTAAAGCTCTGTTCACACTACAAGATTTTAAATTCATGGAAGATTAACTATAAGTAGCTCAGATTGGAGACCCAGTCTGATTATGTTGGTGAATACCAAGAATATGACAAACTTCAGGCTTTGCAGAGAAAAGGCCAAAAGAAAGTCAAATTGGACTCGCTGTAATTGGTTGAACTTAATAAAAATACATTTATACCCTTAATAGCTCCAGATCTTCTTAAAACTCTCTCAAACTTTGCAGAATTTCATAAAGCATATCTGGTTTTTTATGACATGCCATTGCAGAATGAGAACTCAATAATCTCATCTTGAAAAATGAGTCGATCGTCTTCTGTGCTTTGTGGAATAATAAGATGGTTTTAAAGGAAATTTGTTTCACAGAACTGCCATAACCAGTACATTCATCAAAGAAAGCCATGCAGACAATTTTGGGGTATGGCTTCTTTAAGCGTTTTAATAAATCTATAAATTCACGTTACCTCGTGACTGATCGCCTCTCGTTATGGATAAAAATGAAAGTAAATATGCGGCGCTGCTCATAAAGCATGAGTCATGACAAGGATACAGCGGTGACACAACGCAGACGCCGTTCAGCTTCAGGCGCTTTGTGTAACTCTCATAAAAACTCACAGTTATCAAAGCTCTTGAAGTGTTTCACAAATTACCTTTTCCTTCCCCCCGGCTCCTTTTGTAGGATTTTATGATAAGGCGTTTATTTCCTGCAGCCGAGCTTGTCAAGAGTTCGCCCCCATCAGGGCAGGATTCGGGCGGCACAAACGGACCTTGTCGGGACCTCATCACGTTCCGCCTCAGCGTTCTTCGGCGTAGCCCGAGAGAAACCCGCTTCCTGTCCCGGATGAGAGATTTTCCCATTCCAGTAATATCAGCCAGGATGTCATATCCTCAGCAGCTGGGGCTGATGGGACGGTGATTCACTCGCACACACTCACCTTCCTACTCATTCCTATCTGCCCTTGAACGGTTTGTTAGTGTAGCTAATTATCCCAACGGGTAACGGATGAGTAACTGCAGATCTTTCTCTCCTCTGTGTTTTGCTAATGATCAGCCGGATAATTATGAAACAAAATACACATTTATGAACAATAAACAGACTGATGGACTGTAAAAACTGATTGTTGGTTCTTTCATCCTCCAGAGCAGTCTGCAGAACAAATATGTGTATGTCAGGTTGACAGGTGATGCTAAACTGTCTTTAGGCGTGCCGGTAAATGTGATCCGTGAACTGGCGACCTGTCCAGGGTCCAGAGACGCCACAACCGGGTCAGCATACTAGGAAATTGCCTAGGGCCCTGAGCTGGAAGGGGCCCCAGGACACCGCTGACATTGGTTCTTTTGTCAATGACAAAATGACTGAACTGCTTTAGACACTGCAACGATGATATGTTGGAAACCCCCCACATAGGGCTCCCCACTAGCTGTCACTGCCTCGTGTGTTAAGGGACCCCCGAGACACGGCTAATATCGATCCATATCAATGACACAACCTGAAACCTCCACTGACACTGCAGCGAGATATTTGGAACCCCCCTAATGGGGCCCCGATTGACCGTGGCCAGCTTTCTCCAGTTCTTCAAACTCAAAATGAAGCAAGTGTATCCGTCAGGATATGCAAAAAGAAAAAAAAGCAAGAAGATGTAGGAAAAAGAGAAGGGGAAAGTGCTAAATTCAAACGTGTAAATTCTGACATTATTAAAAAAAAAGTTATAATCCCACTTTGTCCCAGTCTAGTCTCACGAAGCACAACTGCACATGACATGTTTACTGCGTTTTAGCCTAGCTTATTTAAACAGTAATTAACAGTAAGCTAACCACTAACTAATTTGTATTCAGAAGAGGGCGATATCATATGTCTTCTTGAATTTTCTGCATGTCATGTGATATTTTTTTCTTGATTGTGTTTTTGTCAAACTTTTCAGTTGTGTTTGTTATGTTATATTTTATTTTAAGTTTTCTTACATCACTGTGCACCTCTGTTATTTAAAAGAAAAGATTTCTGGATTGAATGATCTTCTTGGTGTTTTTGGGCTGATAGGGCCCCCAATGCTCACTCTTGCCTTGGGCCCCCAAGGTGACTAGAACCGCCCCTGCCGGGGTCTGATCCCCCTCTTGATCCCCCGCCCCCCCACCTCGTGGCCACGAAGAGGACCGAGGTGGAAGAACTTGAGTCACATGTTGGTTTTACATAATAAAAGCTCTGCTTTGCTTTTTTCTGCAGATCCATGTTCCTTTTAAGACTTTTAGAAATTCTGATCAGAATTAAGGCTCGTTAGTGGGTTTGTATGAAAACTGACCCGAGCACAGTGACACGACAGATCTGAATCATAACGTCGAAAATCCAAGTCATGCAGAAACTCGTAACCTGTGAGAATCCGTGAAGCGTTTCTCGGTAGTCATCAGCAGCTGTCATCACCGGTGTTTTTAACAGCAATGAAATCTGACGCCATCTGTCTCTCCTGTGCAACTGTGTCCTTGTGAGCCTTTCTCCTCTCCTGATTCCTCGGCTGTCCCCTCATTTACCTCTGACTTTGTCAAAAAGGTAAGCTGCAGACTTGCTTACATCATCTCATCATTATTATTAGCCTAGCGAGCTTGTCTACATATTTATTTTAAAAAAAGCAACAATCCTTGAATGTGGCAACGTCTTGAACAGTCACATCATCACCATGAGCTCTCAAAGCACTCGTCTCCCTCACCTGTCTGCCAAGCACACCTGCAGCCTGGCTGTGAGCTGCACATGTGACCAATAACTGGTATTATCTGTTCGTTTACATGCAGGTCCCACTGAAAATGAAAAACACAAATGTTAACATTTGAAGGGGCTGCGCTAACGTGGAGTCTTAACATGGCTGTTTGATAGCATTAACGGTGAGACATTCATTTGTAATAAAATGCAGAGACGGTAGAAGAGAAGCGCTGTGTTTGGCAGTAATGTTCATATTACGATTGTAAATGTTCACTGAAAATATGGAGATGTCTTCATGTCTTAGTTTTTTTTTTCTTTATTTCCTTGAAGTCAATGAAACCAGTATTTTATTTGCATTTAAAGCTCCCAGTTTGAAGAATCCGTGAAGAATTTTGATGGGGAGCTAGGCTAACAGCTAGGCTAACAGATGCTCAGATGGCTCAGGCCACAAAGTCATTCAAACCTCATAGTTTTCATAATGGTTTGAGTAGACGTGGCCTCAGATATTTAGAGGGAGTCACCAGACAGAACTGTACAGTAACGGACGTGTATGACGCAGAATTTGTGCAAACAAAAGTCCGTAACCCACCAGTCACTTGAACCACGATTGGCTTTAAGGTTTGAGCTGTTTCAGATGGAGAAAATCGGTTTTAAAAAGCCAAGTGCGCAGGAGGGATATTGTCTCAAAACGTTCAGTTATCTCTAGAGCCGGGCAAGTTAACGCGTTATTATCACGTTAACTCATGAATTTATTAACGCCGACATTTATTTTATCGCGCGTTAACGCATGTTGCTCACATGCTTTTGTTTTGAAAAGTCTGTTACTGGCTGCTGTGGAACCGGAAGAGAATTGCCGGAAAAACACTCAGAAAAGCTAAAACAGACATGGAGAATGGTAAAAATCTGTGAACTTTACAGTTCAGGTAGCAACTCAGGTAGCAATATTAACAATTCTGTTTGAAAACAAAAATTCTCGACTGCAACAAAACGTTTGTGGTCATTCCTCCATGTTCCATCAGATCTGCTCCATGTGTTCACTGTCCTGCTGTTCTCTAGCTGGTTACTGCAGTGCAGCTCCATCTAGTGGCTCAGATGTGTAATGACAACAGAAAGTCCAGTCCTCCATTATAAAACTAATTCAGTTCTGTGGCCCATTTTTTAATTTCGTATTTTTGATCCAAGTCTAAAATTGAAATATAAAAAAAAAAAAACATGCATTTTTTTTGTTTTTTTTGTGTTAGATTTAAAAATGAAAAACATAATAAAATCTCACTTTTTTTTTTTTTTTTTTTTTAATTTCTTGATGGCAATTGAAAATGGAAAGAATGATTGATACATGGATTGGTAAAGTTACTGAACTTTAACGTGGACATTTTAATTTTAAAGTTCTCCCAGACGGAGGATTCAACAGAAACAAGGTTATTTGTAACAACTGACAAGTTGAACTCCCCGTTAAAAGTTTCTGCTGTTACCTCAGAAATTACCTGTTTTAATGTTCTGATTGTGCTGAGACACAATCATTTTGTTGGATTTTGTTGGTAGACTTTTTTTTATTTTTATATAAAAACAGGATGACATTTATGCCCTGGCAGTGGGAATAAGCTTTATTTTATTTTACATTTTTTAAGATGAGATTTACACTAAATATGTGTTACTGACAAGTGCTGATGTTAAAAGTGTTTGAACAACAAATGTTATGACACTTTAGTTCATATGGCAGCAGAACATTTAAATAAAAGTGACCTTTACACTACTTTTGAATTCATTATTTAATTTTTCATGTATAATGCGATTAATCTTGATTAATCAGGGAAATAATGCGATTAATCGCGATTAAACATTTGAATCGTTGCCCAGCCCTTGTTATCTCTAAATGATTTTGCCGTGTCTGTGCTTTATTCATTTTTGCTCTGAACATTCATCAGTCTTGCTGTAAATAATCTCCGTCCCTCCTGTCGGCGCCTTAAAACTCTCTGGTACAGCTCTCCTTCGTATTCCCACAAAGTAACGTTTGCAGAAATAGTAAATCCATAAAAAAATAATGACTGTAATCTGTTTTCCCAGCATGGACGACGCTGAGACTGCAGAGATAATCAGACACTTCTCATTGCTGTAACTGTGAAACTGAGCGAATCTAAACTGAGCTTTTTGTCTCGATCACTGAGCGGTAACAACGTCGCTGACGCGTCACAGTGAGCTGTTGGTTTAATATCAGGTTTGACTAACAGAACTGAGGCCGATGTGCTTCTGACGAGCTTCTGAGTAGGTTCCTTTAACAGAACAGCATGGGAGAAGCTCTTCAAGGCTGTTACACCGTGATCGTTCTGCCCACTGTGGTTATGAAAAACAAAAATAATGGTGCAGCAGCAGAGCCAGATTATTAACGTCTGGCTTTTAAACGGCTCAGTCACTCCATGAGAGTGTGTTTCCAAGGTCTCAAAGTTTTATATATTCTTCTGAGCATTCGTGGTGGGTTCTTCATGTTTTTAGAGATTTAGCTTTTAAACAATATATTCCTTTACACTTACAGTGAACAAACGGTAGATGTTAAGAGAATGTTTAATGTTTTTTTTTTCCTTTTCCCCCCAAAACTCTGTAAATCTAAGCTGTTACTGGCAGAGCTGGTGGGAGATTTTGCACCATCAATCATAGAGCTGAGCGATTTTATCTGCCAAATATATCGATATTTTACTTCCCCAGAGAGTATCGATTTTTTTAGCCACGGGTATCGATATTCTAAGCTCCTTTCAAAACCTCCGTGTCCCAGAGCATGTTGATCAGATTCTAGTTCTGAACAAAAATCTGAAGAAAAACGAGATCACTTTGTCTGCAGTTATGTGGAGAGGAGTTTTTCTGTTTAGTTTTCACTTGTTGGTCAGAGTTTACAAGCTACTCTGCTGAGATGGGTGCCATGGTTCATTTTTATTTATCCTGGTGGCTAGAATGGCTAGTAGCTACCTCATATGTTCAGTATCAAGACAAAAAGCTCACCTGCCTTCATTCACCTGATCTCGTCTCCCAGAACTTAAACCCGCTGGTTCCCGTCTCTCGTTTCATCCTCAGGACTCCCCACCTGTTTTTTTTTTTTCTTCAGTTTTCCTCCCAGTTTTGACTTTAAGGTCTTTTTATATTTGGACGTCCTGCACCTGCAGCGCTTTTGTTTAAGTAATAAAGTTTTAGGACCATATCTGCCTCCGTTCTGCATTTTGGGCCTTTGACTACTCACTGGAATATTTTACCTTCTGCATGTGCAGTTAAATCTTAATTGTGAGTAAAGATTGAAGGGAAAAAAAAATCACAACAAACTTCTCATAATATGGGACCCAAATTTGAATATCCATTGATATTTTTTTGAAATTTTTTTTTTTTGACGTTTTTCAAGCTCCCAGGCAAAATTGCTGAAACCAAATGAACAAATGTCACCTGGAGAAGTGCTGACTGTCAGGATTGAGACTCGCTGGGAGCCGGTCCACCTCTAACAAGCAGCTGCTGGCTGGTTTGATGGATTCGGTGCAGCAACGCAGCATGAAAACACACTCCAGGGGTGTTGATGTGCCTGCTTAGAAGGAAGAGGATGACAAAAACCGTATTCCTTTTCCCCAGCGTGGGCTTGATTAGCGGTGAAAGCGGCCCAGGGTCATGACGTCATACCCAGCTAGTCGGCGCCAACACACATGCAAGCATATGGCTTCACCCCCCCCACCCCCCCCCCCCCCCCCCCCCCCCCCCACCAGTCAGCATCCTTTCAACAGTCCGATCAGCTCCGAGCGTCGCACCCGCCAGTGTGCTCCCCTCCAGACTCCAGCACAGAGGTTGGAAGATGCATTATGGAGGATTATCAAGGTGAAAAACAACTCAGTTTGTCTCAGTCTCACAGCGGGGACGGCGCTGTCACGCCAGAGGAAAGCATTGTTTTGATTCCTGGCCAAAGTCGTCTTCTCTGGGGATTTTACTGTCGCATGGTGAGACAATTTTCTCTGCAAACAATGGTTGGCTGTTGGAAAGAACAGGATTTAAAGCCAATAAATACAATGCATGACATGGATATTTGGTGTCATTTTCCACTCATGTGTTGCTGCACTGAATGTGCGTCCCTTCATTTTCAGTAAATGTTTAATGCGATTAAAGCCAATGTCCATAGAGGAACATTTAGGAGCAGTCCAGTATGCTTCAGGTTGTTATCCTGCTGGAGGAGCCGTGACCTTCAACCGAGGCTGGTCTTCTTGCAGTGTGCTTGGATGTCTTGATAGTGTTGAGACGTCATTGTGCTCTGACTCAAGGGTCCGCTGTGTCGGATGCTGCAGAGCAACCCAACACATTACCGAGCCCTGTCCATGCGCTATCCACAAATTGCGGATATAGGAACCTCCACTAACCGCTAATGCAATCTTTCGCTCCCTTAAGCCGCTACCTGCTATGCCGACTCCCTTACTCACATTGTAGATGTGGCAATGGGCATGTCGTTTGCCCTTTCCACAGACTCGGTATCTTGCGATCGAGGGTTGCGGGTAGCGGGTGGTCTGACCACTCACTACTCACAACTCGCATGTCGGCGCGTACAAGAGTGCGTCCAAATGGCATCAATGCGCATCCACCTGGTCACATGTGGACGTGCACAAACAGCTCTACCTCTGGAATTAACTTTTGTATAAAAGTGTGATTTGGCCTCAGTTGAACCCCTGAGAAAATAGCAGAGATCATCTTAAATGGCTTGCTCGCCAGTTAAACCATAGACGACCAGAGCGTGTTTACTGGGAGGACACCGACTATCTGGGACTTTCAGGTAGCCGATAGGAATTGTCTGTATGTATATATCTTATGTATATATCAGTGCAGAGGAGGAGAAGGAAGGCATAGGAGGAAGCTCTACAGCAGAGTCCCAGACGAGCTGCTCATGAGAGCTGCTCCAATCTGGATGAAAAGACGCTCCATAGCGGTTAGCGGTTAGCGCAACCTGCTCTTAAAGGCAATGGCTGCTGACACACTGATTGGTTTAACAGGTGAACGCCCTAATCACTCCTATGCATGATGTAGTGGGTAGCGCAGGTGGGATAGCGGGTTTAGCAAGGTGGAAGATTGCGTTCATTGCAGGGGAACGCCCCTCCCGCTACCCGCTATCCCTTAATAGTGGCTTTAGGCCCATAATCTCTCCAGGTTCATGGTCTTCCCTGGGCCCCGATGCCTGGTGAGGTGTTTTGGGCATGTCAGGAGGGATCCGAACTAGATGCCTGGACCACGCCAGTAGGCTCCTCTCGATGTGGAGGAGCAGTGACCACTCCAAGTCCCAGTTTGGCCCCCATATCTAAGGGAGACCCCAGCCACCTTACACAAGAAATTTCGGCTGCTTGCATACACAGTGTCATTCTTTCAGTCACCACTCTCAGTTCAGGTCCAAAGGTGACGGTTGGAGCGTAAATCAACTGGTAAACAGAGAGCCTTGCCTTTGGGCTCAGCTATCTCTCCACCATGTCCGGCTCCACTTTTACATCTCCTGTGAGCGGAAGCAGCATTTGAGACAACACCTCATCCTAAACCTGAAGAGGGCACCTGAGCCACGGTCTCAGGTTCGGAGGTGCTGATCCACCCGAGCTGCTTCACACTTGACAGCTGTAGATCCCGGCGCCAACATGGAGGCGTTATCGCCGCCTATCTGGGCTGAGTGAGGTGAACTCTGGTCGGTAAATCGAGTCCCTTCGCATGCATGTATACTGGGACGACGGATGGAGTCCAGTCAGACGGCCGACACACGAGACACGCTGTCGTTGTCGACAAGGAAGTTTTGTTTGACTCTGGAGTTCGACTTGAATGTCTTTAGACGTTTTCCTTGGCTTTTTGTCTGTTAAGGAAGGTGAGCTGCAGTCCGATGGACCTTTATGCATCTCAATATTTACAATTATAGTCACGAGACTGTGAATTAGCTGCCTTCACCTCTGACATCCTGACATCTCTTCAGAGAAAAATCTCTCCTCTTCTTCAGCTGGCGTCAAGTCTGTTATCCAGATCACGGTAATCCTCAAAGGCTTAAATCAAGGCAACTGGACTTTCTTGGTTCTTCAAGAACAACTGAAGAGGAGCAGTTGAAGAACCAAGACCTCGATTTATCAATCAATCAATCAATCAATTAATCTTTATTAATCATCGGACAAGTGTCCAGGCACAATGAAATTACATTCTTTTCCAGTACATTGTCCAAGGAAACATACAGAAACAAACAACAACATTTAAGCTGTTTAGCGCTCTTCTTTTTGACAAGGTTCACCTTTTCGTTCTGCTTTTCAGCAGGTTGGATAATGTTTAAACATGTCAGCCAAATTCAAATTCAAATTCAATAATACTTTATTAATCCCCCAAGGGGGAAATTCAAGTCTGGTGTACTAGAGGAGCTGCTGGCGTCCAGCGCTCCTTTTCATGCCCGGTGCCGTGGTCTGTGTGCTAACTCCAGTTAATAGCCGCTAACAGCCGTTAAAACAGTTAACAGCCATTAGAACCAGTATATCTCCATAATGATGACAAGTGAGATATCTCCAGGTCAGAGGAGGAAACACCGATGAACCAGACCGTCTCCTCTGGGAAGACTGAGCTCTTTCAGTCCGGCGAGCGACGGAGCCGACCGTCCCAGAGCCCGGTTCATCACGCGGACCGGACCAGGCCGTTGTCGTCTCCCCCGGCGGTGCTGGGCCCCACCAGGTCACCAGACGTCCCCTGCCAGGTCAGCTGACCCATCCAGCGTGTAGACAGCTGGACGGGGGCAGCACACCGCCGCTGCTACGTCGGGGGCTCCCGTCCCGGCTCCGTGACGCTGCAGCCCGGATCCAGTGGCGGTGGCGCAAGAGGACCGATCCACCCCCTGCAGACAGTATGTCGACATCCGACCGCAGATGACCACAAACCGGGCACAAACTGGAGCGTCCAGCGTTCAGCGTCCAGCATCCAGCGTCACAGGGATAAGTCCCCGGAGCAGCAGCGAGAAGCGTCCATGCCAGGCGTTGTCCGGGCAACAACACATAAAATGTGTTATTGATGCTTTCAGTTTAATTAATTCAAACAAAGTCATTGGAACACTCACAAGATGTCACGAAAATCACTTTGTCCCTTTAAAATCTTTGGGAAAATTATGTAAATGTAAGATGAATATCGATATATATCGTATTGTGAGCTGAATATCGTGTATTGCATCGTATTGCGAGATTAGTGTATCGCTACAACCCTATTGATGCGTGATCATTTTTAGGGCACAGAGGAATCGGTTCACACCATTTCTGAAGGTTTTTGTAAAACAAACAGCTAATTCTTTCTTCATTTTTTCCTTACTTGTAAAAAAAAAAACATCCCTTCAGTTTACGTGAGACGATTGCTTTTTTAAAGATGAAGCATTAATTCAATGATCTGCAAGTCTGTTCATAAATATGGAAGCTCAGCTGTTTGCCTCCCTGCAGAATATATTTCTATATTTGAATGTGCACCATATATGACAGTTTCGGACCCGTCCTCCTTACGTTCCATGTGCCTTTAATTGCATGTGAGTCAGCCCGGCCACCTCGGTGATTCACTCCATCGCAGAGCTTTCTCATCCAGACTGCGGCTCTGATGAGTGTCAGCAACACGTTGCTGCGTTTGCTGCACAGTCGCTTGACTCGAGACGCTCACGCCCACGCGCACTCGACGAGCGTTCGCGCTAGCGAGGGGCCAGAATTTTAACGAGGTATCTGCCAATCACAATAAAAAGCCTTTGACTCCATTTGCAGCGTCGACTCTTATTTGTGTGATTGCAGGAGAAGCTGCTCGGCAGCAGGATGCGGTGAAGGAGACGTGGACCCGATTCTTGTCGTTTATCGTTTCACAGCAGCGGGTTTTTGTTCTCTGAGCTGCAGTCCAAAGGCCCGTCAGGGCTGCAGACAGACGGGATGAAAAGTGAATATAAATGCTGAATTCATGCATTTATCTATCATCCGTCGTTGAACGTGATAGTTTAGCTTTTTCCGTTGGTGATTAAACGTTGGTCTTTTTTTTTTTTTAAAGCTGAACTGGGTGACATGAGTATTTACTTATAGCTTATATTTGCATCTCCAGAAGTCCCTGGTGATGCGTCTCTCACCACATCGAACAGGCCAGTCCGGCGAGGAAGTGTGCAGTGGTTAGTGTGATGTGAAAAATGAAGTAGCTCACTGACGACTCTGAACTCTGAAGTGCAGACCTTGAGTTTTATTTTTTTTTAATCTCTCTGAAGGAAGTGAGGAATCCAGTGAGAGGGGAGAAGAAATGTGATAAGAGTGTTAAACATCAGAACTTCTGATTTTCAGCACGACGGTCAGCAGACTATCGATGTCCTCCACTTCGCCTTCTCCATCCAGATCAACAGACGTGTAGTGGCACGAACCGAGACACGGACACATGTTAGCGTCACGACTAGGGCTGTAGGGATATGCTAATCTCACGATACGCTACGATGCAATATTCATCTTAAGATACATTTACATCATTTTTCGAAAGATTTTAAAGGGACAAAGTGATTTTGGTGACATCTTGTGAGTGTTCCAATGACTTTGTTTGAATTAGTTGAACTGAAAGCATCAATTACACATTAGACCATTTGCCTACCCCCAACTGTCCTTGGATCAACGCAGATGAATCAATTCGTAAGCCACAGCTTTATTTTAGAATTAGTGATTGAATTTTAAATGTTTAACCAATGAATGCTGTTGCTTAACCTTGCTAAGCTGCTTAATAAATACAAAACTAACACAAGATGTCGTGGTGGACGTTGGATCTGTCTTCACAACTCTGCAACTTTGGGTGTTCCTCTGCATAACAACACAGGTTCTGACTGGTTACTCTAGCCCCCTATTATAACAGAACCTTTAACCTAGCCAGTAACAAGAGCCCAGATCTTGGGGGGGGGGGCTGCAGTTAACGAATGTGGCTGATGACAGTACCTAAAGCCAGGCTGTTCCTTTATGGTAGTTATCAGAGTAGGCAGGGTAGACATTTGGATCGAATGATGCAGTGGGAGCTAGGCGAATCTTCCCCGGCACCAGCTTAAACAAAGTTGAGGAATCCTAGCGAGGTGAACCCCCCCTAGACCGCAACTTCGAACCTGAAGGATGGAGAGCTGGTCCCGGTGACAAACTCTGCTGGTCAGAGGCTGAAACCGTCACCTGGGGGATCTAACAATGGCTGACAGGCAGGCTGCAAATGCTGGACAAAAGAAATAAAAGATTTGTTGAGAAAAATTGTTTCATTTATTCACAGTGCAAATTGTTGCTTGCAAGCTTTTAAAGGTGGGACACGGGGTTTTGGAAGAAGCTTAGAATATCGATACCTGCGGCTGAAAAATCGATACTTGATAAAATATCGATATATATCGCAGAATCGATAAAATTGCTCAGCTCTAATCACGACGCAGTGACAAAGAAGCTGGGTCTTCTCATTTATCAGCGAAAACTGGTCAGGAAGACATTGGTTTAGAGCTGGTTTCAGCTCCATACTGGTAAAGAAACCTCAACCAGTGTTGCCAGATTTGGTTGAGCCATTTCTGCCCAATCACCTTCCAAAACCCGCCCACTTCAGGAAAAAAATGCTCAATAGGTGTTTTCATACGAAAACATTTCATATAAATGCATTTACAGTATTAAACAATTAAGCCTAAATGAATAGTTGTATTTTATCATAGTGCACGTCACAGAAAAAATGCACATCGTGTATCCCAGTGCCAGGCCCAAGTTAACACTTATATCTTATATTTTCCCCACTTCGGCATGATAGCCTACTTATTTAGCTAACAGATTAGCCTACCGCTTTGAGTTGAGAGACAGCGGCTTCTGCCTCAGACTTCTGCATCGGCGCACTAAGGTTTGTTGAGGTGACGTCACGATAGCGCGTCGTTACAGCGACTGAGTAACTCACTGCGATTAAATATTTCTTAAATTGGATGACCACAATACGAGTGAGCGAAGTATACTGAATTTTGTATTTGTACTGTTTTTAAACCATAAAATAACAGTTTGTTGTGCTGTTTTCACAATATTAAAAAAACCGCCAGATGTTGGTAAAAGCAGCCCAAATTGCGTTTACCCGCTTAATGCAGTTTTTCCCCACCAGCTGTAATCAAAAGTAGCCCAATTGGGCGGGAAACCACCCAATCTGGCAACACTGACCTCACCCTGCATGTGAATTAGATTAGTCGTCAGGTGAATGAGCAAAAACACCTTTTACATCCCTTCCTGCTGGAAAGTTTCCAAGTTACGAAGATAAATAAGCTTAGAGCTCGACCCCAGATTTGTGTTTAACATTAAAGTGAGCTTTAATTCGTCTCTGATCAAACTGAAAACAAGACAGATGAGGAACACGAATCTGCAGGGTGATTCCTTCACAGTCAATGATCTTCCCTTCAACGTACAACGCAGCTAATTATTACGGTATACTTCATTTCCTACTTCTCCGCTAATCGAACCGTCTGCCTCACGCCGTCCTCGACCCGTTCATCTCTTACCTCCCGCCTCTTCTCCTCCTCACTCATCCCCAGTAACGACAAGGGACTGCAGGAGGCGGTAGATCCAGTCAACCAGCTCGATGAGGGCCGTGACCCCCAGGCGGCTCCAGTCCCGCTCCAGTCCCGCTCCAGTCCCGGGGTTAATGGGAGTAATCCCTCCTTCATTCATCACACCAGCAGTAATTGGCTATTGATAACTTGCTCAGGACTTTAAGGCAACTCCTCGTCTTTTCTTATTTTCCTCACATCGCCTTTGAGTTAAGCGTGCTGTCTTTTTGATTCATTGCCGGCGCTCTGGCCCCGTATCGCTGCGCCGCCTGCAAATTAAAGGTGACCGTGAAGTAAGTGAACCCCACGGTGCCGGAATTGCAGCAGATTTCCCCGAAGGGTCCACGAGACCGTTAAGCACCTGACTTTTTAATTTTTGTCCCCGGGCCTTTTCAGACAAAGATTAGATCATCCTCATGAGTACGTGAGACAAGCTCGTGCGTGACGGCATACCGTTGTTAACTAAATTAATATCTTCACCGGAGCTCAGAGGATGGAGACCTCAGTACCAGATGTTTTAAAGTTTGGTCAGTAAGAATCTATCTAAAAGTCATTTTCATCAATGGCCCACGTGGCTGTTGTTTCTGTCAATAACGGCTCTCCGGTGATTGTTTCCAGATATGACCACGCATCCATTTCTCAGTCTGTTGTTACCCCCACGGTGGGTGTTATGCTTTCCTTTCTTTTTTTATTTTATTTTTTCCAAATCAATCTTCTGCCCTTTGACTGCTGGGTGATGTGGTGGTAATGGAGACATAAATTTCTCTCGATGGCTGCGGGACGTTCAGGCGGAACAGAGGGGCTGTTTAGAAGCTCGGATCGATGAAGATGCTGGACGTTCGTTTTAACAAGCAACAAGGTGTTGAACCAGGGAGCCGCATTTTAAAAATGTTTGTTTGTTTAAAAACAGCTTAAAACATTTGAGAAGCAACCAAATGCGGCTTAAATAACTATTTTGGCGTCATGGAGAAATCCTCTTCTTTCATTGTTGTGATTATCTCCCCAAGTGTGCCAACCTGCAAGTTCTGGCCCGCCTCACTGTGAAGTAGAGGTCTTCGGAACAACCCGACAACCCGACAACCCGACAACCCAAGGTTCCGACGTGTTATTGTGAGGCGTGTTATTAGCTGTTTGCTCGGCAGCTGTAAGGCACATCGGATCGCCAACATGACAACGCTGGATGAGAGAATATATTCACGACACGTCCTGACCGGTGTAGGCTATTAGCGTTAGCAGTTGCTACCAATAGCATCTGTATCTACAAAGAAAATAACGACGTGTATTTATTGTTGTTTACATCACGTAGCCTATGTAGAAGAAGACAACTTTAGTTAAAAAAAACACTAGACATCTTTAACATAAGCAACTATGGGCTGGATGGTCTCGGTTCTATTCAGGTAACTCGGTTCGGTTCGTGGTCGGAAACTAAAGACTTGGTTCCAGCTCCAAATATTGCGGGACCTAAATGGGATTGTTCAACTCGAGAGGAAAAAAGAAATATTTCTCAAAAATTGTGTTTCTCTTCACACTAGAGGTCTTCACGGGTCCACTTTCATGGACCCGAACCCAAATAGATCCGAAAATTCGACCCGAAACCAACCCGACCCGAGCTATTATCATAAGTCCGGGTTCCAAATCCGAATCGACCTGCAATATTTGGACACGGAACCGACCCGATTCTTTAGTTTCCGACCACGAACCAAACAGTTACCCGAATAGAACCGAGACAATCCAGCCCATAGTTGCTCATGTTAAAGTTGTCTAGCGTTGAATAAAACTTGATTTTCTTAGCTAAAGTTGTCTTCTTCTACCGGTTCAGTTGCTCCATAGGCTACGTGATGTAAACAACAATAAATCCAAGTCGTTATTTTCTTTGTGGATACAGATGCTATTGGTAGCAACTGCTAATGCTAATAGCCTACACCGGTCAGGACGTGTGGTGAATATGTTCTCTCATCCAACGTTGTCATGTTGGCGATCCGTTGTGCTTTACAGCTGCCGGGCAAACCGCTAATAACACGCTATGGTAACATGATTGTTTCATGACAAACACGCCACGTTAATGAATAATTAATTAAACTGCCCCGAGTCCTGACATTGGCTACCAATCTCTTTAACTCTCGTAAACGTGGACCCAGCCTGTCAGAGAGCACTGACCGGACCCGAGACTAACTCTATCGATTCAGACCTGAACCCGGAGTCACATCTTGTGAATGGACCCGAGACCCGAGACCTGATTCGGGTCAGATCGGAACCTCGGGTTTTCGAAGACCTTTACTTCACACAGTCTACGATTCAGTCATGGTTAAGGCAGTTACTTTATGAATGAAAAATAAAAATCGAAGCTCTCGTCAGGCTGTCAGGCCCGCTCAGGTCCGTCTGTCTGCAGAGTCCCGCCCCCCTGGACACCTGCACGGTCCGGCGCAGGTCCTCATGCATTTTTAAAGCTGAATCATTTCTGCGCTCCACCAGTTTCCTGTGTCCTCTGCTTTGATTCAATCAAGTCAGCATTAATGCACAAAGGGGAATCAAAGCGGCGTGACACTCAACGAACCGCCGGTTTATAGCCGTCCGTCGGGTCCTAACGTCTACCAGTGGCTTCACTACGTCCTTCATAAAAATCCTGTTGGCTCACTTGTAAAGCTGCGGTATAATGGGCCTTTCAGCAGCAGAGGGCATAATGAATGTGCTTTAATGAAATAACTCCAGCCCCCCACCTTGACCCTGAACAGGATGATGCAGCTACGTTGTAACCAGGGTGGTTGGAGCACAGCTGCTGTAAGCAGATTTTCCAGCTTCATCCAACCTTTAACAGCAACACTAGACCCAGATATAACATGCAGCAGGGTCATTTCTAGCTTCTTGGTGGCCTTGCCACCCGTATTTAATAAAACTACAGTGCAGTGGTAACCTGTTTAAGATGACCTGTGGTTACGCATGGATCTTAGAGCACTGCACGATTCCTGCAGTCGTGTAAGATCACACCATCCCGTAATGTGCGATGTGCTTTTGCTCCATCTTGGGTACGATGTCCAGATTGGTGTGAGCAGATGTGCGATGATGAGCCCTCCTGAATCACTGGCTGCAGCTGATGCAGATGTGGACTTATGTAACTCTGTAACAAAAAAACGGGCAATAACAAACCAGTCTGCTGTAGCATTTAAAATGCTTTAAAAAAAAAAAAGCAGAAGGAGAAGATTGAGTTCCCAGTCATGGTTAGCTGCAAAAATCAATGCGTCATTTCAAGTTGCATGTTAGCTGGCTGGAGTCGCAGGATTTCTGACGCTGTCAGGAATTTGTATGGAGAAGTCTTCGGTAGCCAGACGGTGTGACGGCTGTTGTGAAGCCTTTATGTTGAGGGACATTCATGTTGAGGGACATTCATGAAGGACACAAGACAGTCGATACTCACTAAAGACCAAAGATATCCCCACGATTCTATCACCATGCTGATCTTTCGTCCCTGGCGACCCAAAATCCACGCAGTGTTATCTCAGCCCTTAAGAAGCCAACAAGCTACATTTGAGAAATGAAAGTCCAAATTCTGAAATAAACCAAGGTGGCTCGCTGATATTAACGTCTACTGATTCTAATGTGACTCATCAGGGTCATTTAACGTGTAGAAAATACAGAGTGAAGGATATAAAAATCCATGAACGGCTTGATAAACACATCTGTTCATGAACTTGCAGTGTCATGAAGGTAAACTCAGAATTTCTGATTTTATTACCTTGAAAATTTGTAGATACATTTTGTTTAAAAATCTCAAAATTTCAGACTTTTTTTTAAAACCTGCAAATGTGTAGAAAGAAAATCTGAATTTCTGACTTCATAAAAAAGAAAACTCAACAATATATGAAAAATAATAATTGATTAAATTGAGTATAAGTTTATAAACTTGCTAATTCTCAACAGAGGCGGTGCATGTCTGAGCAGTCATTTAAGACATGCGTCCCCAAACCACGGTCCACGGCCCGGTACCAGTACTGGTCCGGGGGTCATTTGGTAACGGGCCGCAGAAAAAAAAAAAAAATTACTTCCATTGTTACTGTTTGATTCCTCATCCGAGTCTAAATGATGTTTTATTTTAAAAAGTGACCGGATTATCTCCGTTACATCCGTCTATGACTCCTGACACACGACCAGACTTCCAGACCCGTGTCTGGGTCACGTGATACGCTAAAACCCCCACGCTGGAAAAACGAGGAACAAACAAACGCCTTTGGAAAGTGTCTTTATGTGAGATGTTCTGTTATGAGTTGAGCGATTATTGATTTGATTTTCCAGAGAGAATAGATTTTTCAGGTATCGATATTCTAAGCTTCTTTCTAAACCTTCGAAAAAGCTTCTTTAAATTAAATGAAACTATTTTTTTTCTCAACATTTCATTTTGTCCAGCATTTGCAAGCTGATGTCTTTCAGTTCAGTTAATTCAAACAAAGTCATTGGAACACTCACAAGATGTCACCAAAATCACTTTGTCCCTTTAAAATCTTTCAGAAAATGATGTAAATGTATTGTAAGATGAATCTCGATATATATCGTATCGTGAGTTGAATATCGTGTATCGTATTGCTAGATTAGTGTATCGCTACAGCCCTAGTTACAAGGACGCTTCTAATAAAGCTGCACATGAATACACAGAGGATTTACGTTTATTATGATATTTAGAATCTACCACAGCTTTTATGCTGGTCCTATCATTTTATTTTGTTGTATTTATCTGCGGCACATCTTACAGACCAGTCCGTGAAAATATTCCCTGACGTTAAACCGGTACGTGGCGCAAAAAAGGTTGGTGACCGCTGGTTTAAGAGACACGTAGTGAAGAACTTGTGCTTATTTAGTTGGATACAAATGAAGTCAGGTGATGTTATTTCTCCTCAGATACCATCTGTTGAAGCTGTCAGGTTCAAGCAACCTAAAACATTACTAAACACACAAGGGAAAAAGACAGGGAGTTATGTTCTTTTTACTCGCGAGGAGAACGAACAGAGACGTGTTTCAGTTACATTCTCCAACCGCTTTGAACGCGCTCTGCCGCTTCTTCGCTTTTTATTCAAAAAAAAGGGAAAGGCCCAGGTACACAGGAAGCAGCTTTTAGAGATGGGTGGATACCAGGCTGCACTCTACTCATTGTCTTACTGCCCTCCCATCCTTGTTGGACATTTCCTGTCAGTTTCTTCACCGTGGTTTTACGTTATGCCTTATCATTATCTTTGAACACCAGTCTCTAGGGGTGTAACGGTACACAAAAGTCTCGGTTCGGTACGTACCTCGGTTTTGAGGTCACGGTTCGGTTCATTTTCGGTACAGTAAGAAACATAAATGCAAAATATAAATGTGCTAGTTGTTTATTACACACTTTTGTGCTTTTTAACAATAGGAACATTAGCCTATACAAAGCTAGAATTCTGCTCAAAAATATAAATACAATATTCTAAAATGTAGATATTTTGAAAAACAAAATAAAAATAACATTGGCTCAGACTTTTGCTTAAAAAAAATAATCCATCTGATGTGCAAAATAGAACAGTTGCAACACTGAACAGTTTTAAGTTGTTAGTCAGATTAAATAACATGAATAAGGCTCAGACTGTTTCTTTAAAAACTAATCTTTTTATTCTTTCATAAAGTCCGGGTATGATTTTCTGGCTAAAATGTGGACGAGAAGGTAATTGATATCCGGGCTCAATTACCTTTATCATGTGTTTGAAGCCAGCGTTCTCTACCACTGATTAGGGTGTTTGTGTGCACGTGCGTTGCCTCGCCTGTGTATGTGGTGACACGCGCCCAGTCCACACACAGAAACTCGCACTGGCTGTGCACTGAGCCCGGCAGAGAGAGAGAGGGAGAGAGAGAAGCGTGGCTCGCGAGGCAGACAGCAGCCAAGTGATGGCTTCAAACCTAGCGGTTTGAGTGCGCGTGAGTCTCAAAATCACCAGAAAAAGTAGCTAGATTTGTCGCTAGTCGCTTTTTACGAATTAAGTCGCTAGGGGGGTCTGGAAAGTTGCTAGATATAGCAGCAAAGTCGCTATGTTGGCAACGCTGTGTGTGCGCAAAACTGCGCATGTGCGGCTGCAGCGCTCTGCTCCACAACGTGCGGTCCTCTACTTAATATGTCCGTGTGGAAACTCGTTGGGTACGCCCCCGTCCCGAACCGACCTACCTGTACCGAAACGGTCAATGCAAATACATGTACCGTTACACCCCTACCAGTCTCTGAAGGCAGTTTGCACAACATCCTGCACAGTGAAACACACACACGCATTTCTCTCAAACAGTATAAGCAAATATAAGATAACTTCTGTGTACAATTATTCCAACAGAAGCTGACTTTGTATCTTAAGGTCCAGCAGCTGCGCTGAGCTGTTACATGTAACACGATACAGCTTTGGCTTTGACACCTGCGCCACAAAAATATCAGGTCTATAAAATTCAGATGGCAGATGTGCCTGTTAGAATAAAAACAGGCTTCTGAGAGCATTTTAAAGCACTGTGGTAAAGTTAGTTCTTTATAAATAAAAAAAGGCAGAATGGTCTGAATGATATCTGAACACTGAATTGTATTTATATCTGCATCCTGCTGTCCTCATTCTGTCATTCATTCACCACAAACCTGAGACGTTGAGGATTTTGCTGCCGTCCAGGAGACAGACACAAACCTAGTTTCACGTGCACTCAGTGAAAGCGCAGGAGCTTTTGTGTAAAGTAGCGTTGCCTGACCGCGACGGAACCGTGAGAGCTGGACTCAGAAGCAGATGCTGTGCAACGGCTGCGGTCAGACGCTGACAGCTGAGATGAAGGAGAACAAAAGATCCGGAGACGCCGCAAGGACGCAAAGGGGGAGATTCATGCGCTGCACCGCGCGTGATGAATAATGCAGGAGTGTGTGTGTACGCCGCTCTGTAAATAATAGATATGCTGGCGACAAATTCTCAAACACAAGCGCTGGAAAGGTTTGCAAGAGTGATGTCCTGAGACGTTACAGCTGTGAGATGAAGCTAATTAACGTCAAACCGTTATGGCTATCTTTGACACCGAGCCGCCGATCACTGACGGCGTGCACGTCTCGATTTAAGTTAATGTACAAATGAACTGAGTCGTCCACCTCACACCCAAAATCAACCTCTACAACCACAATCAGTGCATTTACATGGGAACTTTAATTCCTCTTTAATTCAGAATTAAAATTAAACCCGATTTAAAATGACTAAAAATTACCATGTAAACACCAACACCTAATTCCGAATGGAAATGTCCATTCCGAATTAAACTTAATTCCGAAGTAAGTGGCTGGTTTATTCTGATTTTAATTCTGAATTAAATAATTCCGCAGTCATGTATACACTCATTCCGCTTTAAATTAATTCCCGTCTTTCTGCGCATGCTCGTTCTCTTGCCCGTCTGTCGCGATGACGCTTATATTCCGCGCTGGGCTTGTTTTCGAAACAAAGTTTCAAGATGGCAGCACGCAGTAAACGGTGGTCAAGAGCAGAGACGATTTATTTAATAAATAGCTTGGAGGAACTGGAAATAATTAAAAGAACAGATGGCAGGAAACATAAAAATTGGGAGCTTTTCAAAGTTGTAGCGGCTAGCTTAAATGAAGGATGCTAATAATGTAGTCCTCCATGTTGTGGTTAATTGAGTAAGTTTGTTTTCTTCTGGCAGACGTAAATACAGTAATCCCCCACACTTCGCGGTTAATGGGGGCTGTGACCCCCCCCCCCCCCCCCCCCCCCCCCCCCCCCCCCGTGAACGGTGAAAACTGTGATGTGGATGTACATGTACATGTATATGTACATACAGTATACATGTACGCGCGAACGCAAAATCTACGGAAGGTACACTCACTTTGACGATCTCTCCTCTGTGCGTAGCTGACGAGAGCCAGAGATGGAGATGCGGGGACGCGTGTCAGCCAATCAGCGTACAGACAACCGACAACACAGTAATGCCCGTCATAGCAGCCAATCACAGGTCTCAATTTTCATTCATGGGCCCTCCCCTGTCGGCTCTTGTTGCTTCCCGAGACTCGTTCTTGATGTGATGGATTTCGCTTCAGCCTTGCGCGCTTCGTTTGAATTTTTTTCAGTTTTTTTCAAATATTTTTTTTCTATGAATATTTTGGAAACTTCCGCGATGTACTGAGACCACGAAGTCTGGGGGATTACTCTACGTAAAGACGTTCGTCCCCCCTATCCAATCAGAACCCTTCCCAACCCCCAGATCTTAAGCGGAATTGGATAAAGCCAATCAAACGTGTTTTCCATGTAAACCTCAATTCTGAATTACTATTTCCATGTAAACTCAAAGGTAAATAGTTTAATTCTGAATTATTTAATTCAGAATAATTAATTCCGAATTAAAAAACATAATGTAACCGTGGCCATTAGAGGCAGGATATTTTTGAGTTGCAGAAATGGTGTATTTAAGGAACTAACCAAATATGCATCGTGCACGCTGACCTCTCTGCACATCAATCACTGCGTTAACATTTCTGCCACTGAAGACAAAATGCATCCGAGTCCATTGATTCAAATAAAATAAAAAATCAGCAAACATGTTTAATTCTTCAGTGAGAGCGGCGGGTCGTCTGTGCAAGTGTTGTGTAATTTGCTGCGCTGCAACAGGCTGAACTCAGCAGATGGATGGATGCAGCTCTTGGCACCTCCTCGCTGCCTGTGCACGTGCGCGTGTGCGCGTGTTTAAACCTCATTTAGGACTTTAGGAACGAACAGAATTTTCTCCTCGGGGTGAGTCCTCTCCATTATCAACAACCCTGAACGCCCTCTGCAGCCGGTAGGAAAAATCAAAAAAAGTTCCCGGTTGAACTCAGGGACAGGGCTGCAGCTGAGGTGAGGAAATCGATTTCGGTCACAAGGCAGCGCCGCCCTGAAGCGTGCCCTGCTTCACGGTTTCGCTCTTAATGGGACCACCGTTTGCAAAAACTGATATCACGCCGTACTGAATAATGCCTATAAACCACAGAGACCTTCCACTGACCTGGAAACGTCTCCCGAAGTAAAAGATCAAGTGCAGCAGAAAAAAATTTCTAGAGCCTTGTGACGCATTTCATGTAAACGTCTCTGAGCATAAAGAGACGTAGCGACGGTTTATAAGGAGCAAGTGAAGTTTTAAAGTGCTGAACTTAATGCAAAACCATTTCTTTACTCTGAATCGCTTTGTTGCCACAACCTTTATGTGGCACAAGGGAACTTTTGTCACTTTTAAATGAGTGCGTCGCCTGAAGTTAAGCTGCTGTGAGAACTGCAACGTTTACTCTCCTGCTCGAACCCTCAGCCTTTACTTTCTAGCCTCATGAGCCGCTTCCATACTGACTTATATGTTTACAGAGAGATGTGATCTCCATTTTGCTCCGTTGGCTTTCACATACTAGACTGAGCAAGGCTGAGAAATTCTGCTGACTCATGCTCTCCACATACATAAAACCCCCGTTTTGGAAACGGCGTCGCCTGCGTGATGATGTGACGTAACCAATGACGTCCAGTGCGCGCCAGTCAGGCCAACCATTTCTTCATTCTCGTAACCTGACCTGAAGCAAACCCGCGTTCACTCATCAAACCGTGTTATCAGTCGTTCTAAAACGTGACTGTGATGCAGCGGCGTTGCGGTATCGTTGCTCGTTGCACTCAGTTAGGGAATGAGGGGATTTGTCTTACGTGCACATCCCATCTCCCCCTTTTCACCCCTTTTTGTCTTCCCCTGGAGGTGGAAAAAATGGGTTATCTGAATTTTTGACTTTCCGGAACGTGACAGTTGCATACACACACTAGGGATGGAACGGTTAGCGGTATTACGGTAAAGCGCATTAAAACTTTACACGATAACGATTACGTTTATGTTTGACTTCATCTCATTACTGAGGTCGATTAGCGGGGATATTTAATATCAGCCTCATTCAAGTCTGAGAGCGACTCATGACTGTGTCTCGCGTGAATATGTAGCTTGTAACTTTGGCATCGTAACGTTAGCATGGCGGAAAGCGGTGATAGCACGCAGGACATTTACCAACCCACTGAAAGGACGAAATCCGAGGTCTGGGCATATTTTGTTTTTTTGTTTTGTTTTTTTTTTTAAATGCAGAGTGACAACTGGTGGAGGACAATTATCCTGTCTGCAGAGCACTTGTTTACATTTTATTATTGTAATTTGTACAAGCAACGTTAAGGAGCTAAGGCTAATGCTACAAGCTACTGAGAGGTTTGACCAAGAGTAACCTGGTCGATGCGCTTTGCTAACTCGCATTTCGTAAACGTTACCGTTGCGTGTTGATCCAAAAAGGGCCGGAACGATGTTCTTCTGATGCAGTTAAAATATTAATTTATTCCATTAACTGATCCGACAACCATAACGCCAGCAGTTAGCACCACAGCGGTCAAAAACCTTTTGCCCTTCCGGGTTCAACACCTAACCAATAACAGGCAGCTACCTTTATACCTGACCCTCAGGTAACAACACAGCGACACCCACAGACACACAGAGTGAACTACAATTCAGAACAACATATTTGGCTCCTAAACAACTGTTTCTTTATTTGCACATTTATACTTATTTAAGGTTCATCTTAAAGTCCAAAGTTTATTTCATTTGAACTTCACTATATTTTTTGTTCCTGATAATGTTTGCATATTTTGACCTACTATGGTTGTTAAAGTGTTTATTTATATTTACACCAGACAAATCAGCTTTGTTCCTGTTATTTATTTTGTTCATTTAAAGTAAAACCTCTTTCTGTGCCAGTTGTTTGTCCTTTTAATGTGAAAGTTTCATTTTGATAACATTTTGGCTTCTGATGTTTTAGTATGACAAGAAAATTTTAAGATTTTGTGAAATTATTTAAATAAATGTGTTTTTTGGACATTTGTACAGCAATGAAGAATACCGCAATAATATCGTAAACCGTGATAATTTGGTCACGATAATCGAGATATCAAATTTTCCAAGTCGTTACATCCCTAACACACACCCGAGATTACTGTTGATGCTTGACACGTGTGTTAGAAAGTGATGCACGGTTGCCGTGTTTCCTAACAAGCCAGTTGTTGTGCCCTTAATGTCTGTGTGAGGTCATGTGAGCACCTGAACCCCCCTAGTACTTTGCTTTTAGCACCTCTGGTTTCACCTGCAGCTAAAGGTCAGCAGCTTGATCTCAAGGCTGTATTCTAAAAAAAAAAAAGAAAAATATCACATCAACCACTAGAGAGCTTTCTTCTTGCATGTTTGTTGGCTGTTAACAGCAGCGTCTTTAACAAGAGTTAAAGAATGTTCGCTTTTAAAAAGTGTGAAGCAGATCTCGCACAGAGTAATCTTGTTAGTATCAGCCCTTGTTATGTCGAGTACTTTTCTGTGTGTACTCTAAAACGGCCCACTCATGTTTGTGGTACTTTCCAGAGTATGGAAATAAGCACCATTCCAATATAAAATATAAATATATACAATATAAAGCTTTCTTCTTTGTCTGCTTAACCCGAGTCACTGCCAAGATATGACTTTAAAATTCCAAACAAAAGCTCAGATTTTCCCATCATGTGTCTAATCTCTCCCTGAGATGAAAGTTAAGTCGTCATGGGCGCCAAAGATGGACTGTCCATCTACTTTTTGACCAAAAACATGGCAAACGAATGTCCCACCCACTTGTGCTACGTTGGGTAGTAAAGGAAAGGGTAGTGAGGGTGACTTCATTTAGGCTCATGAAGTCAGATAAACTTTAAATTTAAAATGTTTGACTAAATATTTGCAGAGATGTACATCTTAAAGGATTAGTAGATATTTTGGTAGTTTTTGCCCAGTTCCATTTGTGTTTCTGAGACCAGTAGTTTTTGTGTTTGGTCATAGACCAAACATAGACCATTTGTGTTTCTGAGACCACGGACCAGTCACAGAGCAGTCATAGAGCAATCATAGACCAGTCACAGACCAGTCATAGTGCAATCATAGACCAGTCACAGACAAGTCATAGACTAATCATAGACCAGTCACAGACCAGTCATAGACCAGTCACAGAGCAGTCATAGACCAATCATAGACCAATCATAGACCAGTCACAGACCAGTCATAGACCAGTCACAGAGCAGTCATAGACCAAACATAGACCAGTCACAGACCAATCATAGACCAGTCACAGAGCAGTCATAGACCAATCATAGACCAAACATAGACCAGTCACAGACCAATCATAGACCAGTCACAGACCAGTCATAGAAAATCATAGACCAGTCACAGAGCAGTCATAGACCAATCATAGACCAGTCACAGACCAATCATAGAAAATCATAGACCAGTCACAGAGCAGTCATAGACCAATCATAGACCAGTCACAGACCAGTCATAGAAAATCATAGACCAGTCACAGGCCAGTCGTAGACCAATCACAGACCAGTCATAGACCAGTCACAGACCAATCATAAAGCAATCACAGACGAGTCATAGACCAGTCACAGACCAATCATAGAGCAATCACAGACAAGTCATAGAGCAGTCACAGATCAATCATAGAGAAGTCACACACCAGTCATAGGCCAGTCATAGACCAGTCACAGACCAATCATCGAGCAATCACAGACCAGTCATAGACCAGTCACAGACCAATCATAGAGCAATCACAGACCAGTCATAGAGCAATCACAGACCAGTCATAGATTAATCACAGACCAGTCACAGACCAGTCATAGACCAGTCACAGACCAGTCATAGAGCAATCACAGACCAGTCATAGACCACTCATAGAGCAATCACAGACCACTCATAGAGCAATCATAGACCAGTCACAGACCAGTCATAGAGCAATCACAGACCACTCATAGAGCAATTATAGAGCAGTCATAGACCAGTCACAGAGCAATCATAGACCAGTCATAGACAAATCACAGACCTGTCATAGACCACTCATAGAACAATCACAGACCACTCATAGAGCAATCACAGACCAGTCATAGAGCAATCATAGACCAGTCACAGACCAGTCATAGAGCAATCACAGACCACTCATAGAGCAATTATAGACCAGTCATAGACCAGTCACAGAGCAATCATAGACCAGTCATAGACAAATCACAGACCTGTCATAGACCACTCATAGAACAATCACAGACCAGTCATAGAGCAATCATAGACCAGTCACAGACCAGTCATAGAGCAATCACAGACCACTCATAGAGCAATTATAGACCAGTCATAGACCAGTCACAGAGCAATCATAGACCAGTCATAGACAAATCACAGACCTGTCATAGACCACTCATAGAACAATCACAGACCAGTCATAGAGCAATCATAGACCAGTCACAGACCAGTCATAGAGCAATCACAGACCACTCATAGAGCAATTATAGACCAGTCATAGACCAGTCACAGAGCAATCATAGACCAGTCATAGACAAATCACAGACCTGTCATAGACCACTCATAGAACAATCACAGACCAGTCATAGAGCAATTATAGACCAGTCATAGACCAGTCACAGAGCAATTATAGACCAGTCATAGACCAGTCACAGAGCAATCATAGACCAGTCATAGACAAATCACAGATCAGTCATAGACCGACGTCAAACTAAATAGAAACCAGAAACAAGAAGTCGCTACAAACATTTCACAATGATGTTTTCATTTTACCTCAGGGAATGTCAACTTAACATTTACCATTTATACATAAATTAAACAACCAAACCATAACCTTTATAAAAGCAAAATATGTTACCGATAATACCAATAATGACCTGATAATAACATTCACAGGATAAAAACATTCAAATGTTGCAACAGTGATTCTAAAACTTGATTTTTTTTTTCCCTTTTTTCATCATCTTTGGTTTAGAAAGTTGTAGAAACATCAGCCTTCCATCATGTTAATCATCATGACAGGAGATTGATAATGATGTTGCAGTTAAGTATTCTGTAGCAGGAGAAGCGTTGGTCACAGGCACCTTTTAAATCAATGACCACACCTGCATCCTGCTTGTTAAAAATAGTCCACAAAGGAGAGAAAAATAAAGGATTTGGTCCACTTTTTCCTGCTGTCCAAAAGTATCTTTAAATTGCAGTTTCAGTTCTGGTTTCCAGGCAGTTTAGCTGTGAACATATGTTGGTCGTGAAGCTGCAGACTTCTCGCTCAGCTGCAGGTTCAACGTGTCTTCTTCAGGTTTGAGGAGGACAGTAAAGCCCAGCTGAGGTGGCGGCTTGATAACTGACACAGCAACTCTCTTTGCCACCCAAATTCAACCGGCCGGTTTGAGAGCAGAAAGGGACACGCTTGTCTTTGTGCCACGTTTGTCTTTTATCCGCTTGATTCAGGCTCATTTCACTGTGAGACTCTGTCTGAGCTTCTGGCACAGCAGGTCTTCAGCGGTCTTGACATTTTCAACACTTCCACCGTCTCCATTAAGAGCACTTCAGCCTGAAGAATATGTGACAAAGGTTTCCTGCGTGGGGCTCAGAATGAAAGTATAGGTCACACGGCACCGGGTGTCCGAAAGTCTTTTCTCTGGGAGTGACTGCAGGTTGATTCCTTTTTCTTTCACCATTTTCTCTGTAAAGGTCACGGCAGCTGTGATGGCGAATGCACTCTGAGAACGTCTGTGGAATATGGAAGGTGAAAAGATTATTTTATTTTTTCTTATTCTGATGTGCTCAGGAAGCGCAGCCTTCCTCGTCTCCCCGGAGGGAGAAGTCCTGGCAGTCTCTCGGTGTCCGCCAGCGACGCTGCCATTAGGAAGCAGCAAAGGTTCGGTAAACACAATTAGGCGGCTGACCCGTCCCTCGGGGAGGCGCCACGCGGGAGTTGGCTCTAACTCTGAGTGGCAGATGCTGCACGAGTCCTCGAGCGAAGTCGGTCTGGTTTTCGCTTCATTCTCTCTCTGACGAGTGGAGCGACGGTCTCTGTCTGTTAGAGATCTCATCTGTTTCTGAAACCGAGCCAGTTACAGAGGAGCACCTCACGTCATTTAAAAAAATGTCTTGTTCACATTTCAGATAAACAGGTTTTCTGGAAAGTGTCCTCCATCCTTCTTTGCATCAGACCAGCTTCATTTGAACACAGTATTTATCTGTGACGTGCAAACTGGTGATGCCTTTGTTGGCTTTGATCTGCGATATTGATCTATATCTGATCTAAATCCTTTAAAGGTCTGCGAGTGCTAGCAGACATTTTTTTGTGTGAACCACGAGCCTATACACTCAGTAGAGCTGAGCGATTTTATCGATTGTGCGATATATATCGATATTTTATTTTCCCAGAGAGTATTCCATTTTTCAGCCGTGGGTATCGATATTCTAAGCTTCTTTCAAAAACCCCCGTGTCCCACCTTTAAAAGCTTCCAAGCAACAATTTGCACTGATTAAGATAAATGAAACTATTTTTCTCAACATATCTTTTATTCATTTTGTGCAGCATTTGCAAGCTGCCTGTCAGCCATATAATGTGTAATTGATGCTTTCAGTTCAAATAATTCAAACAAAGTCATTGGAACACTCACAAGATGTCACCAAAATCACTTTGTCCCTTTAAAATCTTTCAGAAAATTATGTAAATATATTGTAAGATGAATATCGATATATATTGTATCGTGAGCCAAATATCGTGTATCATATCGTGAGATTAGTCTATCATTACAGCCCGTACACTCAGTGATAATCGCTGGCAGCATTTTTAAAACAGCTTTTACAAAAGCACAGTGGCAAGGAGAAGTATGTGCACCGCTGGGAATTAACTTCTTGAGAAGCACCATTAGTAGTTGTAGCACCTGCAGTTTTTACTCTGCACCATGACTCTAACACAGTGATTCCAGAAGCCCCATAGTGGGCCGTTGAGGTACTGCAGATGGGCCATGAGAGGTCATTAAAAATAAACAAATATGTTTTAAATCCTCGATTTTTTTTTAGATATGTTTTTAAATTATGGTAAAATATTTATTTCATGATTTAAAAAAATATTTAGGAATAATAAAACAAACCAATTGAGTGTTATTTTACTGTCATCTTAACTTAACGTGACAAGTGTCACCTTATTTGTTTACCCCTTACGTTAATACTGGAATGTAGCTTTTAGTCTTGTATGCTGATCAAAGTGGTGTTTAAATGTCTGCATGAGCCCCAGAGATTTTTCACATTTCAAATTAGGCCTTGGTATTCTGAAGTTTGGGAATGGCTGCTCTAACATTTTCATTTGAACAGTTTTACCTCCACGAGGAATAATTGTTTCTCTGTTTGATTTATTGACGACTGAATTAGTGCGAGTCTCTCATTTCACTCACGCCAACATTTGGATTAACTTCACCTCGGGATAGTGACCTGGCAAACCTCCACCTTTTAATTAACCTTCATGATGAATCCTCCCAGAGGCTGATTAACATTTGAGACATCGGGGGCGTTAATGTTCGTTACCTCACCGGGGCGGAGGTACCAGAGATGGTACTGATGGGGAGTGTCTCTGTGTGATCTATGCAGTGATTTGTGTAATTATTCGCCCACTGAGCTTGCCAGAAAGTTCACTGGACGTTATCCTTCACTCTCTGGTTGAGTCTCGACAGCAGCAAAGAACCCTGGGATTCGTAAACGGAGATCAAACGTGTTGGAAACCTGACCAGCGGGCACCAGGCGTGAGCGACACCTCACCTGCTGCTGGTTTCGCCGTGGAACAGTCCATCTGACCTTTTCCCACGGCTCCAGAGTCCAATCCTTATGCTCACTAGCAGATTGATTTCTTTTTTTCCCTCAGTTAGACTCACTGGCTGCGGTTACATGATGTTTTTTAATTCGGAATTAATAATTAGGAATTAAATAATTCAGAATTAAACTATTTTCCTTCGAGTTTACATGGAAATAGTAATTCCGAATTAAGGTTTACATGGAAAACAAGTTTGTTCGGCTTTATCCAATTCCGCTTTAGGTCTGGGGGTTGGGAAGGGTTCTGACTGGATAGGGGGGGCGCGGACGTCTTTACATCTACCAGAAGAAAACAAACTTAGCTAGCTGGTTAGCAACAACATTCCACTTATTTTTGACCTGGGTGGCGTCTCTATCTGTGAAACCTCCTTTTCATTTAACCTGGCCGCTTTGAAAAGCTCACAATTTTTATGTTTCCTGCCATCTGTTCTTTTAATTATTTCCAGTTCCTCCAAGCTATTTATTAAATAAATCGTCTCTGCTTATGAACACCGTTTACTGCGTGCTGCCGGAATATAAGCGTCATCGCGACAGACGGGGAAGAGAACGAGCATGCGCAGAAAGACGGGAATTAATTTAAAGAGGAATGAGTGTTTACATGACCGCGGAATTACTTAATGCGGAATTAAAATGGGAATAAACCAGCCACTTACTTCGGAATTAAGTTAATTCGGAATTGACATTTTCATATGGAATTAAGTGTTTACATGGTAACTTTTATTCGGCTTTAACTTTAATTCTGAATTAAAGAGGAATTAAACTTCCCATGTAAACGCACCCACTGTTTCATTTCACTGACCTCCAGTCACATTCAAACATTTTTGTTTTCTGACCGCGTTTCCTCCTAGAAGATGATGCTTCACCACGAGCCCTCCAGACTTTAACGCCGTCCTGCTCGGATGTTTTATTTGCTTGATGCAGATCATTTGTCAGGATGGGTTTTCTGACGTGGTTGGAGGAGGAACGAGAAGCTCCTCACTGCATCAGTTGGGGTTAAACTATTCGTATTAATCCAGGGGTGATTCTAGGGTCAGAGCTTTAGGGGTGCTGAGCCCCCAATGAGCCCCACAACAACCCACAAGTAACGTTAGTGAGAAGAGGACGATACCATTAGGTTGGGTCGTTTTCATTTTCATTCTTAAAATATAAACTTTAACCAAAAACTATGGATTAAGTTTTGGACATTATTTAAGCCTGTCAAATGTGAACAAAAATTTTAGAATAACAACATTTTCTTACTCCAGGTTTTTTGGGTGCTGAATTTCAATTTAGTTAAATTTAAAAAATTTAAATTTAAATTTAAAAAAGGGCTAGCCTCGCCCATGGCTTTGTCAATGACGTGAATATGTTAAAGCAAATGCGTATAAAACAAGGCCACTAAATTACTATATTAAATAGATCATGAAGAAACTAAAGAATATGGCAGAACATGAAAGTATGCAACTGTTTTCATGAAAAAGTACATAACTAAAACAAGCTCAGCTATATTATGATTATATAATATCCTAAAAACATTATAATGCAAATATGTAAAACAAGGATTTTACTTTTTTTAAGATGGAGCTGTTTTTAAATTTTCTTCTATCCAACTCCACATTGTTGTTTTTAATTTGCTTTAATCTTCTCATAATTGAATTAAATTGGAATGAATTAGATTGTAAATGGAATATAACTGGACAGGAAAGGACTGTATTTATCTGGACCGTAATGAACTTTGTCACTTTCTATGCAAAGTACCTGGAGATTAATTTTTAAAAGATAAATTCCCCCTGAATTGAGTGTTAGATTTGCCATTGAAAAAATCTGAAAATTGTGTTCATCCAGTTTTTTTGTTTGTTGTTGTAAGTAGTTTTCTCTGCTACACACCACACCCTCACTGTCGCGTCTCTTAAATTGTTTTGTCTTTAAATGTGTCACTGCTGGTGTTTTTTAGTCCTCTCTGACAGAATCAGGATTTAAGACAAAAAAGTCAGCTACAAGATTAAATTGCAGATACACACTAAATGGTTTTGCTAGATGATGGCTCTAACCATAAATGCAGACAAAAAAGAAAAAGAAAATTGTGATAAATGCAATCAAAAGTATTAGAGATGGTCTCATTGTTTAATCCTTTTTTTATCTTTAACAATTTTTTTTATAAATAATAAAAAACGAGCAACCGAACCTGTTATTTAAATGTTGTGCAAAAAGTAAAATCTTATTGACCTCCTGTAGGCAGCGGAGCAGAAACGGGCTCAAAAGGAAAATACTCAGCGTCTTTGCAAACCTCGGTTTGTACTTTAGCTCAGAAAATGAGTTTCGTTCTGTCTTTTCTGGTCGACATCCTGAATAGATTTTAAAGTCAGTCCAACCGGTGGTTTGGGTCGGACATGACACGCCTTCTTTGATTTCTGGTTTGGTTTATGCTTCTCCACTTCCTGTTTTACTTTGAAGGTCCATCTTGCCACTTCCTGCCGTTCATTTCCCTGATTGTTTGAACCTGTGTCTCCTTTGTTCCTTTCTGTTTTTAAGTCTCGTCTTTCTCTTCCGGTTTGCTGGTTCGTCTGTTGAGTTTTTTACCCTCGCCCTGTTCGTCCCTGTTCCCGCCGTCTCTCTCCTTGGGATCGTCCTAATTCAGTTTTGTTCTGTTTGAATTATTAAAGAACATTTTTGTTTGAATCTCCTCCGTTTTTGCGTCCGCTGACACGTCTGACCTTTACTGACAGCTGCTGAAATTTAGACGAGACAGATTAAAGCACAGAAGCTTAATGAAGGACTTGTCAGAGACGTCTCAGGTTACCCTGGCGACCCGATGCCGCTCCGATGATGACATCGTGTTCACCAACTGAATACCAAAGTCTCTCGTTCCCTCCAGATGGACACAGGGGACATACTCGCGTCCATCGAGGAAAACTGATGAGAGCTTTAAACGATGTGGTCATGTGAAGGGCGGAGCAGTTATTATTCCATCAATAGACTGATGAAATGAGTTGTGCTCAACTACCAGTTCAATAAAAGAGGAAATATTGATACGGAGGCCGAGATAAACTCAGGGCGGCGCCGTCCTTTCTGCACTTTCCATCTCATTCACTCGTCCTTCCTCTGAGCCCTTTTTCTGTTCATTTACCTGCATTGAATCTCAATGTGAAGAAATTGAATTGCTTTTTTTTTTTTTCTTGACTTATTGCGCTGATGGAGTGAAGCACCTGAAGAAGAGACGCTCCGACCTCGCCGTCTCACACGTGCTGGCGCGCACATCCGCGCACGTCCGCGCACGTCTGCGCACATCCGCGGGCCTTTCAGATTGATTTGTGTAACCTTAAATCAATCAGTCCGACCTCGGCTCTCTCACACTCTTAGTTTAATCATCCTGGATCTGATGGAAGCGTCAACACCTTTAATAGCTCCAACTATCTGCAGGGTCAAGATTCACCGGAATATGTAGGTTATTGATGCCAAAAATATAGACGAACGTTTGTGATTGGAGTCTGATTTTACAACCACAAACGAGAAAACATGGGAAAAAAAAAAATCTTTCCGTCTTAGTTTAAGCACATCTTGAAGTGTCACCTTCTCGTTTTTCTGGCTCAAAATCCTCCACGTGTCCTCTGAAGGGTGAAGTCGGAGGTGGAGGAAAGACCGGTCCTTGTCCCCACACCCCCCCCTTTGAAAACGACCCTCGCTGAAAAATGCATGGACCTTCCTGGAAGAGACGTCACCTGGAAGAGACGTCACCTGGAGGAGACGTCACCTGGAAGAGATGTCACCTGGAGGAGACGTCACCTGGAAGAGATGTCACCTGGAGGAGATGTCCCCTGGAAGAGATGTCACCTGGAGGAGATGTCACCTGAAGGAGATGTCCCCTGGAGGAGACGTCACCTGGAAGAGATGTCCCCTGGAGGAGACGTCACCTGGAGGAGACGTCACCTGGAGGAGATGTCACCTGGAAGAGATGTCACCTGGAAGAGATGTCACCTGGAAGAGACGTCACCTGGAGGAGATGTCACCTGGAAGAGATGTCACCTGGAAGAGATGTCCCCGGAGGAGATGTCACCTGGAGGAGATGTCACCTGGAAGAGGTGTCACCTGGAAGAGGTGTCACCTGGAGGAGACGTCACCTGGAGGAGACGTCACCTGGAGGAGATGTCACCTGGAGGAGATGTCACCTGGAGGAGACGTCACCTGGAGGAGATGTCACCTGGAGGAGATGTCACCTGGAGGAGATGTCACCTGGAGGAGATGTTCCCTGGAAGAGACGTCACCTGGAAGAGACGTCACCTGGAGGAGGTGTCACCTGGAGGAGATGTCACCTGGAGGAGACGTCACCTGGAAGAGATGTCACCTGGAGGAGACGTCACCTGGAGGAGACGTCACCTGGAGGAGATGTCACCTGGAAGAGATGTCACCTGGAGGAGATGTCACCTGGAGGAGGTGTCACCTGGAGGGGATGTCCCCTGGAAGAGGTGTCACCTGGAGGAGGTGTCACCTGGAGGAGATGTCACCTGGAGGAGGAGATGTCACCTGGATGTCACCTGGAGAGATGTCACCTGGAGGAGATGTCACCTGGAACCTGGAGAGATGTCACCTGGAAGAGATGTCACCTGGAGGAGATGTCACCTGGAAGAGACGTCACCTGGAGAGATGTCACCTGGAGAGATGTCACCTGGAGGAGATGTCACCTGGAAGAGGTGTCACCTGGAAGAGACGTCACCTGGAGGAGACGTCACCTGGAGGAGATGTCACCTGGAGGAGATGTCACCTGGAAGAGATGTCCCCTGGAGGAGACGTCACCTGGAGGAGACGTCACCTGGAGGAGATGTCACCTGGAAGAGATGTCACCTGGAAGAGACATCACCTGGAGGAGATGTCACCTGGAAGAGATGTCACCTGGAAGAGACGTCACCTGGAGGAGATGTCACCTGGAAGAGATGTCACCTGGAGGAGATGTCACCTGGAAGAGATGTCCCCGGAGGAGATGTCACCTGGAAGAGGTGTCACCTGGAAGAGGTGTCACCTGGAAGAGGTGTCACCTGGAGGAGACGTCACCTGGAGGAGATGTCACCTGGAAGAGGTGTCACCTGGAAGAGGTGTCACCTGGAGGAGACGTCACCTGGAGGAGACGTCACCTGGAGGAGATGTCACCTGGAGGAGATGTCACCTGGAAGAGATGTCCCCTGGAGGAGACGTCACCTGGAGGAGACGTCACCTGGAGGAGATGTCACCTGGAAGAGATGTCACCTGGAAGAGACATCACCTGGAGGAGATGTCACCTGGAAGAGATGTCACCTGGAAGAGACGTCACCTGGAGGAGATGTCACCTGGAGGAGATGTCACCTGGAGGAGATGTCACCTGGAAGAGATGTCCCCGGAGGAGATGTCACCTGGAAGAGGTGTCACCTGGAAGAGGTGTCACCTGGAAGAGGTGTCACCTGGAGGAGACGTCACCTGGATGACCTGGAAGAGGTGTCACCTGGAAGAGGTGTCACCTGGAGGAGACGTCACCTGGAGGAGACGTCACCTGGAGGAGATGTCACCTGGAGGAGATGTCACCTGGAAGAGATGTCCCCTGGAGGAGACGTCACCTGGAGGAGATGTCCCCGGAGGAGATGTCACCTGGAGGAGATGTCACCTGGAAGAGGTGTCACCTGGAAGAGGTGTCACCTGGAGGAGACGTCACCTGGAGGAGATGTCAACTGGAGGAGATGTCACCTGGAAGAGATGTCCCCTGGAGGAGACGTCACCTGGAGGAGACGTCACCTGGAGGAGATGTCACCTGGAGGAGATGTCACCTGGAAGAGATGTCACCTGGAGGAGATGTCACCTGGAGGAGGTGTCACCTGGAGGGGATGTCCCCTGGAAGAGGTGTCACCTGGAGGAGGTGTCACCTGGAGGAGATGTCACCTGGAGGAGATGTCACCTGGAAGAGATGTCACCTGGAGGAGATGTCACCTGGAAGAGATGTCACCTGGAAGAGACGTCACCTGGAGGAGATGTCACCTGGAAGAGACGTCACCTGGAGGAGATGTCACCTGGAAGAGATGTCACCTGGAGGAGATGTCACCTGGAAGAGGTGTCACCTGGAAGAGACGTCACCTGGAGGAGACGTCACCTGGAGGAGATGTCACCTGGAGGAGATGTCACCTGGAAGAGATGTCCCCTGGAGGAGACGTCACCTGGAGGAGACGTCACCTGGAGGAGATGTCACCTGGAAGAGATGTCACCTGGAAGAGACATCACCTGGAGGAGATGTCACCTGGAAGATGTCACCTGGAAGAGACGTCACCTGGAGGAGATGTCACCTGGAAGAGATGTCACCTGGAGGAGATGTCACCTGGAAGAGATGTCCCCTGGAGGAGATGTCACCTGGAAGAGGTGTCACCTGGAAGAGGTGTCACCTGGAGAGTGTCACCTGGAGGAGACGTCACCTGGAGGAGATGTCACCTGGAGAGGGGACCTGGAGATGTCACCTGGAGGAGATGTCACCTGGAGGAGACGTCACCTGGAGGAGATGTCACCTGGAGGAGATGTCACCTGGAAGAGATGTCCACCTGGAGGAGACGTCACCTGGAGGAGACGTCACCTGGAGGAGATGTCACCTGGAAGAGATGTCACCTGGAAGAGACATCACCTGGAGGAGATGTCACCTGGAAGAGATGTCACCTGGAAGAGACGTCACCTGGAGGAGATGTCACCTGGAAGAGATGTCACCTGGAGGAGATGTCACCTGGAAGAGATGTCCCCGGAGGAGATGTCACCTGGAAGAGGTGTCACCTGGAAGAGGTGTCACCTGGAGGAGACGTCACCTGGAGGAGATGTCACCTGGAGGAGATGTCACCTGGAAGAGGTGTCACCTGGAAGATGTCACCTGGAGGAGACGTCACCTGGAGGAGACGTCACCTGGAGGAGAGGAGATGTCACCTGGAGGAGATGTCACCTGGAAGAGATGTCCCCTGGAGGAGACGTCACCTGAGGAGAGACGTCACCTGGAGGAGATGTCACCTGGAAGAGATGTCACCTGGAAGAGAGTGTCACCTGGAGAGATGTCACCTGGAGGAGATGTCACCTGGAAGAGATGTCACCTGGAAGAGACGTCACCTGGAGGAGATGTCACCTGGAAGAGATGTCACCTGGAGAGACGTCACCTGGAGGAGATGTCACCTGGAGATGGAGGAGATGTCACCTGATGTCACCTGGAGGAGATGTCACCTGGACCTGGAGAGATGTCACCTGTCACCTGGAGGAGATGTCACCTGGAGAGATGTCACCTGGAGGAGATGTCACCTGGACCTGGAAGAGGTGTCACCTGGCAGGGGTGTCACCTGGAGGAGACGTCACCTGGAGGAGATGTCACCTGGAGGAGATGTCACCTGGAAGAGATGTCCCCTGGAGGAGACGTCACCTGGAGGAGACGTCACCTGGAGGAGATGTCACCTGGAAGAGGTGTCACCTGGAGGAGACGTCACCTGGAGGAGACGTCACCTGGAGGAGATGTCACCTGGAAGAGATGTCACCTGGAGGAGACGTCACCTGGAGGAGATGTCACCTGGAAGAGACGTCACCTGGAGGAGACGTCACCTGGAGGAGGTGTCACCTGGAAGAGATGTCCCCTGGAGGAGACGTCACCTGGAGGAGACGTCACCTGGAGGAGATGTCACCTGGAGGAGATGTCACCTGGAGATGTCACCTGGAGAGATGTCACCTGGAGGAGATGTCACCTGGAAGAGATGTCACCTGGAGGAGATGTCACCTGGAAGAGACGTCACCTGGAGGAGATGTCACCTGGAAGAGATGTCACCTGGAAGAGATGTCCCCTGGAGGAGGTGTCACCTGGAGAAGACGTCACCTGGAGGAGTGTCACCTGGAGGACCTGACCTGGAGAGATGTCACCTGGAGGAGATGTCACCTGGAAGAGATGTCCCCTGGAGGAGATGTCACCTGGAGGAGATGTCACCTGGAAGAGATGTCACCTGGAAGAGACGTCACCTGGAGGAGATGTCAGGAGATGTCACCTGGAAGAGATGTCACCTGAGAGAGGAGATGTCACCTGGAGGAGATGTCACCTGGAAGAGATGTCACCTGGAAGAGACGTCACCTGGAGGAGATGTCACCTGGAAGAGACGTCACCTGGAGGAGATGTCACCTGGAAGAGATGTCACCTGGAGGAGATGTCACCTGGAAGAGATGTCCCCTGGAGGAGATGTCACCTGGAAGAGATGTCACCTGGAAGAGATGTCACCTGGAGGAGATGTCACCTGGAAGAGACGTCACCTGGAGGAGATGTCACCTGGAGGAGATGTCACCTGGAAGAGATGTCCCCTGGAGGAGATGTCACCTGGAGGAGATGTCACCTGGAAGAGATGTCACCTGGAAGAGATGTCACCTGGAGGAGATGTCACCTGGAAGAGATGTCCCCTGGAGGAGATGTCACCTGGAGGAGATGTCACCTGGAAGAGATGTCACCTGGAAGAGACGTCACCTGGAGGAGATGTCACCTGGAAGAGATGTCACCTGGAGGAGATGTCACCTGGAAGAGATGTCACCTGGAGGAGATGTCACCTGGAAGAGATGTCCCCTGGAGGAGATGTCACCTGGAAGAGATGTCACCTGGAAGAGGTGTCACCTGGAAGAGGTGTCACCTGGAGGAGACGTCACCTGGAGGAGATGTCACCTGGAAGAGATGTCCCCTGGAGGAGACGTCACCTGGAGGAGACGTCACCTGGGGAGATGTCACCTGGAAGAGATGTCACCTGGAGAGAAGAGACGTCACCTGGAGGAGATGTCACCTGGAAGAGATGTCACCTGGAGGAGATGTCACCTGGAAGAGATGTCCCCTGGAGGAGATGTCACCTGGAGGAGATGTCACCTGGAAGAGGTGTCACCTGGAAGAGGTGTCACCTGGAGGAGATGTCACCTGGAGGAGATGTCACCTGGAAGAGATGTCCCCTGGAGGAGACGTCACCTGGAGGAGACGTCACCTGGAGGAGATGTCACCTGGAAGAGATGTCACCTGGAAGAGACGTCCACCTGGAGGAGATGTCACCTGGAGGAGATGTCACCTGGAGGAGATGTCACCTGGAAGAGATGTCCCCTGGAGGAGACGTCACCTGGAGGAGACGTCACCTGGAGGAGATGTCACCTGGAAGAGATGTCACCTGGAAGAGACGTCCCCTGGAGGAGGTGTCACCTATCACCTGGAGGAGATGTCACCTGGAAGAGATGTCACCTGGAAGAGATGTCACCTGGAAGAGACGTCACCTGGAAGAGATGTCCCCTGGAGGAGACGTCACCTGGAGGAGACGTCACCTGGAGGAGATGTCACCTGGAGGAGATGTCACCTGGAAGAGACGTCACCTGGAGGAGATGTCACCTGGAAGAGATGTCACCTGGAGGAGATGTCACCTGGAAGAGATGTCCCTGGAGGAGATGTCACCTGGAGGAGATGTCACCTGGGAAGAGGTGTCACCTGGAAGAGGTGTCACTGGAGGAGACGTCACCTGGAGGAGATGTCACCTGGAAGAGATGTCCCCTGGAGGAGACGTCACCTGGAGGAGACGTCACCTGGAGGAGATGTCACCTGGAAGAGATGTCACCTGGAAGAGACGTCACCTGGAGGAGATGTCACCTGGAAGAGATGTCACCTGGAGGAGATGTCACCTGGAAGAGATGTCCCCGGAGGAGATGTCACCTGGAAGAGGTGTCACCTGGAAGAGGTGTCACCTGGAGGAGACGTCACCTGGAGGAGATGTCACCTGGAAGAGGTGTCACCTGGAAGAGGTGTCACCTGGAGGAGACGTCACCTGGAGGAGACGTCACCTGGAGGAGATGTCACCTGGAGGAGATGTCACCTGGAAGAGATGTCCCCTGGAGGAGACGTCACCTGGAGGAGACGTCACCTGGAGGAGATGTCACCTGGAAGAGATGTCACCTGGAAGAGACGTCACCTGGAGGAGATGTCACCTGGAAGAGATGTCACCTGGAGGAAATGTCACCTGGAAGAGATGTCCCCTGGAGGAGATGTCACCTGGAGGAGATGTCACCTGGAAGAGGTGTCACCTGGAAGAGGTGTCACCTGGAGGAGATGTCACCTGGAGGAGATGTCACCTGGAAGAGATGTCCCCTGGAGGAGACGTCACCTGGAGGAGACGTCACCTGGAGGAGATGTCACCTGGAAGAGATGTCACCTGGAAGAGACGTCCCCTGGAGGAGGTGTCACCTAGAGGAGATGTCACCTGGAGGAGATGTCCCCTGGAAGAGATGTCACCTGGAAGAGATGTCCCCTGGAGGAGACGTCACCTGGAGGAGACGTCACCTGGAGGAGATGTCACCTGGAGGAGATGTCACCTGGAAGAGACCTGGAGAGACGTCACCTGGAGGAGATGTCACCAGATGTCACCTGGAGAGATGTCACCTGGAGGAGATGTCACCTGGAAGAGATGTCCACCTGGAGAGATGTCACCTGGAGAGATGTCACCTGGAGGAGATGTCACCTGGAAGAGGTGTCACCTGGAGGAGACGTCACCTGGAGGAGATGTCACCTGGAAGAGATGTCCCCTGGAGGAGACGTCACCTGGAGGAGATGTCACCTGGAAGAGATGTCACCTGGAGGAGATGTCACCTGGAAGAGATGTCCCCGGAGGAGATGTCACCTGGAAGAGGTGTCACCTGGAAGAGGTGTCACCTGGAGGAGACGTCACCTGGAGGAGATGTCACCTGGAAGAGGTGTCACCTGGAAGAGGTGTCACCTGGAGGAGACGTCACCTGGAGGAGACGTCACCTGGAGGAGATGTCACCTGGAGGAGATGTCACCTGGAGGAGATGTCACCTGGAAGAGATGTCCCCTGGAGGAGACGTCACCTGGAGGAGACGTCACCTGGAGGAGATGTCACCTGGAAGAGATGTCACCTGGAAGAGACGTCACCTGGAGGAGATGTCACCTGGAAGAGATGTCACCTGGAGGAGATGTCACCTGGAAGAGATGTCCCCTGGAGGAGATGTCACCTGGAAGAGGTGTCACCTGGAAGAGGTGTCACCTGGAGGGCAGCAGATGTTGCTCTACATCTTCTGACCACAATCTTTTTTTTTTAACCCACAGAAACGTTTTAAGTGTGAAGGTTTTCCGAAGTAATTTTTTTTAAATTCACGATTGTGTTCGAGTTGATGAATTAGTCTGTGGTGTCTGAAGGACCAGAGATCACAGCTAGGGATGCCAATAACCGATAACTTTCAGTTCTTAATCAATCAATCTATCAATCTTTATTTGTAGAGCGCTTTTCATGCAAGGACATGCAACACAAAGTGCTTTACAAAATTAAAAACAATTATCACAAAAAAAAGGCCGATACCGATAACTGATAACACACATATACCTAAGATCATTACATCAATACTATGAATAAACTCAAAAGCAGTTTTGACTCTTTAAATGAACAGATATTTATTTTTTCCAATGAAAAACTATTGTCAAGCCTCTCAAACATTTTTGTAAAGCTATCAAACAAACCTATTTGATATCTCACATTAACTTAAATAAGGTTCATTACTGACTGATATAAAAAATAAAGGCTCCTTGAACTGATGGAAATACATGCATCAGAATTACAAACTGAAAAAGATTAACATTTAAAGGATTTTGGCTTGAGGTTCCATTTAAATTAATACCTTTAATTAAAGTAAATGAGGTTCAGTAGTTTTTTGTTTTTTTTTTGCTTGCTGCTGGCTTGCTCACGTTAGCATTAGCTCACGTTAGCATTAGCTCACGTTAGCAGTAGCTCACTTTAGCATTAGCTCACGTTAGCATGATTTCAAAACTCCATGGAGGCGATGGTTATGTTTCAGATAGCTGATCAAGTTTGACGTATTAAAGCTTGTGTTATTTTTCTCTCCTCATGGAATTCGCTTGGAGCATTCGTCACAAATAATCAGCGAACTATCTTCTTCTGAAACTTTAACGAAGTTCCACGCCGCCATGTTTGTTGTGATCAGCGCTGTGCTGCAGGCTGCATTCAAGGTGTAACGTAAATTCCCATGTTCCCTCGTTTGCTAGTCGTTCTTTTAGCGTTTCTGTTTTTTTTTTTTTTTTTTTATTTGTAATATGTGAAAATACGGTGAATATCAGTTAAAGTCAGCAACTACCAAAATTATGACCGAGTTAACGAGTTGTTTTCTGGCATGAGGGGGTATTCTTCATTTTCCTTATTGAGTAATCGTTTTTCTCATTATGCCGACGTCACTTGAACATAACATTCACTGCTGTAGAAGGAGAAATAAGCAAAGACTTTCCAATCTTACTTTCTTCTAAGCTCCTCGAAGAATATAATCTTGATGTATAAAATCATCACAGCAATCAGCTATTGACATCATTTTATTTTCCATTCCTCCTTACTGGGACTAAATCATCTCCACACCTGCTTCTTTTTTTTTTTTAACATGTTGCAGGCCTTGAATGTAAAGTTAATATATAATATTACCTAATCAGATGGAGCTGACAAGAAAAGGCATATAATGTCTGAGATTTATATTGTCTGCAAAAAAAACAAAAACATCTAAATAGACTGTTTTTGTCTGTGTACATCTATCGTCCCGTTCCTACCTGATCTGGGGTTCTGTTGCATTAGTAGCATAACGGTGTGCCACCCTGAAGGCACACGGATTATTTATGTGAAAGGAGAAATGTTCTTTTCTGCTAAGGTTCCTGATCGCCTCTCCTTCTGCAGTTCGACATGCAGAGGATCACCCTGGAGGAGCTGAAGCACATCCTGTTCTACGCCTTCCGCGACCACCTGACCATGAAGGACATCGAGAACATCATCATCAACGAGGAGGAGAGCCTGAAGGAGAACTCTGGGAACTGTCAGACGGAGTTTGAGGGAGGTGAGTGAGAGTCCCTGAGCTGACATGTCACGGACACACGAGGGACGCCGCCATCCTCCGCTGTCGGGGAGGATCTTCAGCTGTCTCGTCACGATCTCCAGCCGGCAGAGTCCCGGCACATCTGCTGATTTATTGATTGGGTGCATCTGTGGGTACGGGTGTCAGCTGGTCGGCTGTTCACATGAAATATGCAAGACTTCACTCTGCACAAGCAGCCATCCGAGATGAATGGACGCCAGAGCCGTTGTTAATGGAACAGTTAATGGAACTGTTGTGTCTTTTGACACGATCATGATTCGCAGCATTATGAGATGTTTTCTGAATGCCAACCTTTGATTCAGAGCCAGTCAGTCAGGCTTTACACTCATTTCTGCTTCAGGTAATTTAAGCAGAAAGACAAATAAAACGTATGTTCAGGACACTTCTGAACGTTAACAAGCATCTGTTTTCTGTAACTAAAAACACACTTGTTGTTCTTCTTTTCACTGCCTTTGTAAATAGTTCACCTTCAGACTTGTCTTGTTGTGCTGACGTGTGAAATGAGCTTCAAGTTAGAAATCTTCCATGAACTTACAAAAGTAGAACTTTGTAGTTATGGAAACTCATGGGAAGTGATGTTTTTCTTAATTTGGAAACTGAAACTTACAGTATTATTGCCTACTTGTGGCACTAAAACACGTGTCATGAGCTTACGCCACTTTAAAGCACATATTGACAATAAACTACATCTCCCATCATGCATTTCGTTGTTACCCACAACGATAATGGTAACTATGAGCAAGATGATTTTTCAGAACTGATTGACTTAAGAAAAATCTTTACAATCTAACCCCAACATGTCCAAAAGAGAAAATGATGCACAAGGAAGGAAGTTTCATGAACGACGGGAAAATAATTTTATATTATGAGGCGTTTTCAGTCGTGAAAGAGTTTAATCTACGTCGGCATTCTGACAGCAAACATGGAGCTAAGTATGCTAAATTTAACCTACAAGAAAAACAAAGAACTGCTTCTCAAACCAAGGTAATGGATACTCTTACAAACACACACCCCGAGTTTAATATAATAATGACTCAAATATTTGAAACTTGAATACATAATAAATACAGAAACCATTATTTAACAATATGATAAGGTTTAGTTTAATTTATTTTGATTTTCATTGCATTTTGTTACATTCATGTTGTCAATCTGGCCCTTCGAGGGCCACCATGATGCTGATGTGGCCCTCAGTGAAAATGAGTCTGACACCCCTGATCTAAAATGTTATTCTTGAAGGTGTCTTTTTTAAAATCCCTTTTTCGTGCTTGAGAGCATATATTTGGTCTGTTCGAGGTGGAAACCAACTCAGAAACTCAACCGAGTCTTCTTGCTCGGGTCTGCTGAGATCTGAAAACATTCAGTAGCAGGAAATTGTTATTAGCAGTAACGTTGTTAATGTCTCCTAACCGCTGGGGTCCTGCTGGGCGCGGCAGCGACGCGGTCCACGCCATCCGCCGTGAATCCCAGCGGGTCATTATGAGTCGTCCTGTGCAGATCAGACCGCCCGTGCTGAGTCCATTCACACCTGACGTCACGCGGCGAATCCGGTTTCAGAATAAAAACACCAAGCCATGCCTCGACACCGCATTTACCCGTGGAGACAAGACTTCAACCGCGCACGAGCAGAGGTTCATTTTAGAAGTCGATAAACACATTTATTTTGACACCAACCAGTCATTTTATACATGTGATGGTAGAAAGGACGAGACGTGGCAGCTTCCATCCTGGTGGGACCCAGGAGCTCCACCAGTCATTTGTCGTTTTTGTTTTCTATCGTGAAAACAAAGGCATCCAACTTTAATTTGTGTTAAGTTCACTTCAAAACACTTCATTTGTCCCCCGAAGGCCCAATTAAAACCACCGACACGGACAAGAACACACAGTGCGTTAGGAAACACAACACGTGCAAACTGCAAAGCAAAAGTGCCAGAAGACGTGAGCGGCGCCAGAACCGAAGCGCTGCATGCAGTCACCTGATAATGCTCGTGTTCGAACGTCTCCTGGTGTTTTAGCGCGTCCGAGTTCGCAGGTGAATGGAGTAAAACCAGCGGCCCGTCACCCTGAAGGTTCTCAGCTGAGAGCAGAAACCGTTTCTGGTGACTCTTCTGAAGGACGTCCTCGGCCTTGGAGGAAGACCTCCTGCACAGACTCAACCCCGGATGGAGGCGGTAACGGCCTGTTCTTGTCTTCCCAGCCAGGAGCTGAAAAATCCAATTTTCTCCTCGTCACTGAATGCACCATTAGTTATACGTCCGTAAAAAGTTGAGTTAGTGAAAAGCAGCCCATATGAGCTTAACTTCAGCCTCTAAACCAGGGGTGTCAGAGTCATTTTCACTGAGGGCCACATCAGCATCATGGTGGCCCTCGAAGGGCCAGATTAACAGCATGAATGTAACAAAATGCAACGTAAATCAAAATATATTAAACTCCACCGTATTATTTAGTTAAATATCAGATTCTGTATTTATTTCCATGTTTTCTGTCAAAATGCCGACGTAGATTAAACTCTTTCATTACTGACACCGCCTCATAACACAAAAGACATACCGTTTTTTAACCTTGAGATACAAACTTTAAGTATTCGTTTTCCTGTTGTTGATGAAACTGTCTTCAATGTGCATTAATTTTTCTTTTCTTTGACATGTTGGGATTTGTTTGTAGAGGTTTTTCTCAAATCCATCAGTTCTGAAAATGGTCTTGAGTTCTTGCTCATGGTGATATACTGTTATTGTTGTGGGCAACGACGAAATGCATTATGGGAAATGTAGTTTATTGTCAATATGCGCTTTAAAGCGGCGTAAGCTTAATTTAAGTCTCAGAATATCGGTTTAGAATTTAAGCCAATAGTGCACAAGCGCTCGAGGGCCACATAAAATGATGTGGCGGGCCACATTTGGCCCGCGGGCCTCGTGTTTGACACATGTGCTCTAAGCGCTACACACAGATGAATCGTTATTTGTCTTGGCTTCATGCTGAACGTACAAAGGCCTCTGTGTTAAAACAGTCGCCACACAGAGACGACGTTAAAAACAAAAGTGCCTGAAAATGTTGCTCCTAGTCCCCAGAGACGCCGTGAAACCTCCAATAACGTCCTCAAAAAGTTTAACAGAAAAAGAAATTAGTTAATTTCTCAAACAATTTGACTCTGCAACTTCACTAATGCGCATCATCCATTCACTCGCGTATTTACTTACGTAAATTCGTGCTTTGAAAGCGTGAGGTGAACGAGCTGCATGAAATGCGGAGTCATGACACCAGCAGCACCCAGATGTCCTGAGGGCAGTGGAGACGGACGGGGCTTCCAGCCGCTATGTTATGCAGCGAGGACGCCTTCATTAGAGCCGTCTTTGACAAATGCTGCTTGTGCGAAACGCGACGAGATTTTTCTTTCCATTTATGCTCATGTATATTTAATGCAGCCCTTCGCGTCTCTTTCCAAACAGCAGCTGCCTTTGTGAGTCTGTCCTGTCCTTCTTTTGATCCTTAAACCTGGTACCTGAGTGATGGCATCATGATGATCCTACTGGGTTTTACGATGATGGATCGCCCCTGCAGGTGTTGCTCCTGGACCCTGCAGAGGTCCAGGAGCAACACCTGCCACACAGGGAGCAGGAAACGCGCTCAGTCACGGAGAAATCGATGCGCGGTGACGGGGCACCGTTCATACCGAACAAGATTCATCACGCCACACTGGTATTTATTACATCAGCCTGCTGCGATATGAACAAAAAAGAACACAAAAGGCTCTTGATTTCCCTCCGGACTCACCTTGTTCTGGAATCAATATGTTTCGGTGCTGAAAAACAAAAAAAAAAAAAGATGTAATCACTGATCTGTGAAGGCCCCGAAGGCTCTGAATCATTGCTGAACAAACTGTAGCGACGGCGCAAAGCGCAGACGAACGACGCTGGAGCGGCAGCTGTCTGGGAAACATCTGGCAGCCAGATGCTTGAATGAGAGTGACTTCTGAATTATGAATGGCACAGCTGCCGTCCAGGTGTCGACATATAGATCCGGCTTCTCTTCTCCACGTGCATCTCCTCGTCATGCTTCTGTTGAATTTTTAATCCGTGTAAGCGTCGAGCAACTGCTGCCACCAGATGAACCAGAGCCACATTTGTCTGTTTTGGCTAAAAGTTAGTATCGGCAAGGACCTCGCAATACGATATGTATCATGATACTTGGGTCACTAAAACAATATTATCGCGATATCACGATATATTGCGATATTCTACCCAGTTAATATCAAAATTAAAAGTAGAGATGAAAAATCCAGTTGCTGTATATGTTCATCAGATGATATTGATCATTCAGAGGACAAATTGAGTCAAAACTATTTGCTTCAAAACAACCTATTTATTGTTTATTATTAGGGTTTTTGCACATTTAATAAATAAATAAAATAAAATAAATAGAATTAAATTTTCCTTAAAAAAATCAATATCATATTGGGAGGCCGAAAATCGTGATATATTGCCAAATCGATTTTTTTTCACACCCCTAGTTTTGGCTGACGTGATTGGACGGCCGCATAAACCGGTGATGGACGGACACGCCGATCGTCTACAGCGCTGAACACAAAACCACGGACGGCTTCAACCTGCAGGTTCCACCAGATTCATGGCTAACGCTGCAGCAGCAGACACCTGAGGTCTTTTGTGTCCGTGCCCCCGAATGGTCAGAGCTGACGGCCATAATTCAAAATCCTTAATTACCTTCAAGAGCACAGCGGTCCTCCGCGGGTGTTTGGCAGCTGCACCTTTAATCTGGGTGATCAGTCGCCTGGACTAAGGGCTCACCTGTCCTCCCGTCCTCAGTGTCCAGCAGCTGAACATTTGCTCTTTCCTTTGGCAACGTGTGCGGCTCATTGAGACTGACTCCTGCAGGCAAATGTTTGAGCACCCCTGGAAAAAGTTAAACCTTCTTCTAGGGGTGTGAAAAAAAATTGATTTGGCAATATATCGCGATTTTCGGCCGCCCAATATAATATCGATTTTTCAGCTCCTAATATCGATTTTTTTTTCCGATTTTTTTTTCAAAAACACTAATAATAAACAATAAATAGGTTGCTTTTAAGCAAATAGTTTTGACTCAATTTGTCCTCTGAATGATCAATATCATCTGATGAACATATACAGCAACTGGATTTTTCATCTCTACTTTTAATTTTGATATTAACTGGGTAGAATATCACAATATATAGTGACATCGCGATATCATGATAATATTGCATCATGCCCCGAGTATCATGATGCATATATTGTGAGGTCCTTGCCAATACTCAAACGTTTAGGGTTTAACACCCAGATAAACTGATTCAACGAATGAGACGCAAATATACTTAAATTAAAAGTTATTAAGCGTTATAATTACAGTTTTTATTCCATCGGTGAGGTCTGAATGTGGAGTTTTCTGTTTTTTGATTCCATCGATGCGCAGTAAAACACAGACGGGCTACAGCAGAGGACTTAGACCCGTCTCCACCAGCAGCGGTCGATCAGCGATCGATACTCAGAGAGCAGGCGTGTAATCTTTCGCAGTGTCACGAAGGAATCTATCAGGTAATTGATGTGCAACCGCAGGCCTCGCTTAGATGACTTTATATGAACGTCTGTCATCAGCGTAATGGTTCGGGTCTGTTCTGTCTCCGTACGGGCCGCTGTAAGTGCTCTAACAGGAGACCGACTGGACCTCCGTGGTTTTCCAGAATAGCTCACGCCGCTCTGGCCGCCTCCTCCGGGGCCTTCGGGGTGTTCAGTCTGGTTCTGGGCCATTACCTCCAGGAGAAATGTTGACGTCTTAAGTGTTGCTGATCCAACCAGCGTCACGTGGGTCCTTTAGGATCCCGGCCCTTAAACAACAAGGAACTAAAAAAGCCCCGGTGCTCTCCGTTGGAGCACGTCGGTGTTTGTTTCTTCAACTCTGCATATTTTTCCTCACAGACGGCAAACTTCTCAACTCATTTATGACGACAGAGCAGGCCGAGGCTTTATGAGGAGCATCAGCGCACAACTGTGTTTTTATATTTACTGCAGACGCTTGAAATTTCAGTTGAAACGCAGAGAAAAAAAAGAAGGACTTGTCTGCACAGCAGTTTCAGCCTCAGTGAAGAGTTTGTCAGCAGACGATGGAGGGAAGGTGGTTTCTCTCTCAGAGTTAAACCTGCTGGGAGCTGATTTTTCCACCTGGACAGTTGACAGGTGCAGGTATATGACACACACGGCAACAGGTGAGACTCTGGTCACGTTAATTGTGCAGGTCTGGAACAGCGTTTGCCATCTAATGATACTGCCTCACTATAGGTTTTTTTTTTTCGTTCGTGTCCTACTTTCTGCATCTTCTTTCTAACGGCAGTCAAGAAGTTTTTTTTTTTTTTTTGATGACTTCAGTGCCTCTTGTTAAGAGTTAAAAAATAGGGCGAGTAAGAGCTGAATGGCTGTGGGTCATTGGCGCGGCTCCCGTAATTACTGCGGTTTGGTGGGATCTCAGCCGCTCGCTGTGCGTCGACCGGCTACAGAGACGGGGGGGTGGAGGGGGGGGGTCAGAGCCAGAGGCCGTCTGAACCAGAAAACATAGAGACGAGCAGGTCTGCTGTTGCATGAATAAGCTGTGTGGTGTCTTTCATCTTGTCTTTGAACGTTACATAACAGCAACTGTGTTTTTTTGGTTTTTTTTGCTGACGATGAATTTGAGTTTCAGGTATTTTCATTCTGATTATAAAGTAGAAAAGACTGACATATAAAAAAAGTTAAATAAATTAAAAACATTAGGGTTTTCTTTTGATTGAAAGCACCAGAGGGGAGCTTTAACTCGGCGGCTCCCCCTGTAGGCCTGGAGATGAAGTCACTGCTGCAAGGTCTATTCTTGCACAGTCACCTCCTCATTTTCTGTTTCGCTGTCACGGTTTTGCGCCGTAACATCGTAGCATGAAGCCTCTGTCACTAAAGAGAACAGATATAATTTTTGTATCATATGTGATTTTTTCATATGTGATGTATTTTTTTTTTAGGGCTGGGCAACGATTAAAAATTTTAATCACGATTAATCGCATGATTTCCCTGATTAATCGCGATTAATCGCATTGTATAATGAATTCAAAAGTAGCGTAAAGGTCACGTTTATTGAAATGTTCTGCTGCCATATGAACTGAAGTGTCATAACATTTGTTGTTCAAACACTTTTAACATCAGCACTTGTCAGTAACACATATTTAGTGTAAATCTCATCTTAAAAAATGTCAAATAAAATAAAGCTTATTGCCACTGCCAGGGCATTAATGTCATCCTGTATTTTTTTGAAAAATAAAATAAAAGTCTACCAACAAAATCCTGAGTCACAATCAGAACATTAAAACAGGTAATTTCTGAGGTAACAGCAGAAACTTTAAACGAGGAGTTCAACTTGTCAGTTGTTACAAATAACCTTGTTTCTGTCAAATCCTCGATCTGGAAGAACTTTAAAATGAAAATGTCCATGTTAAAGTTCAGCAACTTTATCAATCTGTGTATCATTCGTTCTTTCCATTTTCAATTGTCAATCAGAGATTAAAAAGTGACATTTTAATTTGTTTTTCATTTTTTTAATCTAACACAAAATAAGAAAAAATGCTTATTTTTTTATAATTCAATTTTAGACTTGGATCAAAAATACAAAATGAAAAAACAGGCCATGGGACTGAATTAGTTTTTAATATTTATCTGTCCGGTTTACATGACTCTGAAATGTCTTTGTGCAGCAATTCAGGTATCATGGCGTCGCTGGAATCACATACTATAATATTAACAATATTGTTTAAATCTGAATGAAAACTCAGCTCATATATAGATGAACCAAAGCCTCTCCAGCTCTGCGTCTTCTGAGGCTCATTTCCAGCATTAAAGGACACCCATCTGCTGTTGAATAAGCAGATGGATCAAACTACCGTATTGGCCCAAATATATGATGATATTTTAATCTAGAAGTCATATTCTCAAAAATGAGTTTCATAAAAATGTTTTATAGTCGAGGACTAGACTTTCTGTTGTCATTACACATCTGTGCCACTAGATGGAGCCGCACTGCAGTAACCAGCTAGAGAACAGCAGGACAGTGAACACATGGAGCAGATCTGATGGAACATGGAGGAATGATGCCATCGTCTGGAACAAAGGGGTTTAACATTTTTGTTGCAGTCGAGAATATTTTTTTTAGACAGAATTGTTAATATTGCTACCTGAGTTGCTACCTGAACTATAAAGTTCACAGATTTTTACCGTTTTTTACGTCTGTTTTAGCTTTTCCGCATGTTTACCTGCCAATCCTCTTCTGGTTCCGCAGCAGCCAGAAACAGACTTTTCAAAACAAAAGCATGTGAGCAACATGCGTTAACGTGCAATAAAATAAATGTTGGCGTTAATAAATTGAGTTAACACAATAATAACGCGTTAACTTGCCCAGCCCTAATTTTATTTATATTTCTAACAGAAATATTTAGGAGAAGGTCATGGTGATAACTCCTGGGGGGCTCAAACCTCCTATTGAGCATCTCCTCTCCGGTTTTATGGGCTTTTTTTTACCTGGGTTTTTCCTGCAGGTGTCATTCGTCGCTCGCCCAACCAACCCTCCCAGCGGTTCCCGCCGCATCATTTGAAGCTCGCTCTCTCGCTCTCTCACTCTCTCGCTCCCGCTGCTCCTCCATCCCGACCCGCCGGGACAGATGGCGGCCCAGCCGGAGCGGGGCTCTGCCAGCGGCTGCCTTTCTGCTAGAAGTCAGTTTTTCCTTCCCCGCCGTTGCCAACAGCAACCACGGCGTAAAAATGCTCCAAGACGGCTTTAGTTTTGAATTGGATGAAGTGAAATGAATTTTGCTTCATTATTTGTCCTGCTCGAGTAAAAGTCAGCCTGAAGTCAACAACCCCCCGATACTGGAGGTTTCCAAGGTGTGTTGCCAGTTTTAGTGTCTCTCATCCCTTCGTGTCGCCTTCAGGAGGTGAAAAGCTCTCGTTTGAAGTCAGATGACTGTTTCCTTTTTTATTTTTTTTATAAACCAGTCTTTCTCTGCTCTTCATCTGGCTCAGTGTGGCTGAGCTGTGGACTGAATCTTTCCACCATCAGCGTTTTACCAGTGAGTCTCTAAGAAGACGGATGTGGGGGCCTCAGCGGACCCCCCGCTCCGTCAGAGACACATTTAAACCTGCAGTCGCTCTGTTGGCCACCTGTCTGTTTTAGAATTGGTTTTGAGGTTATTTTATTGGTTTATAAACCTGTAATGGTCTTGGTCCTGCCTGTTTGTCAGATTTTTTATTTTACACAGGTCCATCAGCTCTTCTGGAAGAGGCCTTTTTTTTTTAGTTTTAGCCAAAAGAAAAACTGAAACCCGCGTTTATAGAACAATCTTTAGCTGACAGAACATTTTACTCTGGATTTTAGTTGAGTTTTTACTTATTGATGTTAGATTTTATCATATTTTACAAAGACTGCTGACATTTACTACGATACCTAACTTCACTCTTCACTAGGGGTGATTATTGGCAAGGACCTCGCAATACGACATGTCATGATACTTGGGTCACGATATGATATTATCACAATATCACGATATATTGCGATATTCTACCCAGTTAATATCAAAATTAAAAGTAGAGATGAAAAATCAAGTTGCTGTATATGTTCATCAGATGATATTAATCATTCAGAGGACAAATTGAGTCAAAACTATTTGCCTCAAACAACCTATATGTTGTCCATGACTGTATATATATATTTATATATACAGTCGTGGAAAAAATGATTAGACCACCATTTTTTCTTCACTTTCTTGTTCATTTTAATACCTGGTACCACTAAACGTCATCATGTGACTAAAACAGACAGAAAAGAAAACACTGAATGCATAAAAGCAGTGTTTTTGGCAGTACAACGCCATAGCTATTGATGTAAAAACTTAAGTGATTTAGGTTATAATCAAGAAAACCATGGAAAATGGTAAGATATCAGCTCTTAAATAAAACTCTTATGAGCAATCTTTGTGGTTATCGTTATGTTTGTCCAAACAAATGTACCTTTAGTTGTACCAGGCATTAAAATGAACAAGAAACTGAAGAAAACAAGGGTGGTCTAATCATTTTTTCCATGACTGTATATATATATATTTTTCAATTTAATCTGAACAACGTTAGCCGACGCTACAGAGGTCCTCTGGCCTCAGGTACCTTCATCGTCAGAAACTTTGCAGGATTTTCCTCGATGGCAGATTTGGACAGTGACACATTAACTCCTCCAAGAAGGTTCTGGACTCGGACAGTTTTTTCTTCACTTGTATTCAGTCATTTTTGTTTTTTTTTTAATGCACCAAAATGACTTCAACCTTTTTGAAAATCTAACCCCAGAAGATCCGACCTGCCGCTTAGAAAGCTCGGACGGGTCAGTTGCACGTCAGCCAGCTCAGGAGTCGTCATCCGTTCAGCACGTTTGTGTTGAACAAAACTGCCATTTACAGAAATATTTTTCACAGCCGAGAACCTAAATCCACTTGTACCCGGCAGCGCAGACGAACGTTATTTTTTGATTCGGTCACGAGCTTCGATTCGTCCTGTCAAGACGGGACTCCCTCCGGACAGAAAGCAAACACCTGAGGAGAAAAATACAGTCTGAGCTCGTCATTAATAATTTATAAACGGACTGCATGATGTCCACAGGAGTCACTAACTTTAATTTCTGGAGGGTGAAATGCACACTTGCTCTGTTTATTGAAAGTAATTCTCCGTGTTCTTTTATCTGGTGCCATTGACAAGACTAGAAACAAAGGTCAATTAAAGAGTTTAATACAATCATGAATACAAAGATTCAATATGCCATGCAGAATATTTTAATCGGCCGATGATGCATTGCCTTAAAACCACAGAGAGATGCCAGGGAATGCACATGTCAGGTGGTGTCGGTTCTTATAGTCACAGAAAAAGGCGGATCCTCTAGTTCTCCTGAGTTTTATGGCCCTTTGTCTTTGAAAATCCAGATGGCCACCAGCTCTCCAGTCTTACAGTTAGGGGTGCACGATAAATATCAGCCCAATAACTATCAGGCCGATATTTATCGGGCCGATAACAGGAAATTATGACGTCATTCCGATAAGTCTGATATCACGACAAATAGCCCCAATAACATATATTTCTGTCAACACAGCAGTGTCTCGCCTCTGAGACCTGAATAACCGGCGGTATCGGTTTTAAAAAACAGTTATCGTGCATCACTACTTACAGTCCAAGATAATAAACGAACTGTTTATCTGGAAGTCACAAACTCTTGGGGGTCAAGGAGGATGTTCCAGCCGTTAGGTCATAAAGCAGTAAAACTGAGGACTCACCATCATAAAAGAGAGAGACTGCATTCTTACATGCCATAACGTTTAGTTTTAACAGTTGTCTTTGTTCACATTTCATGTTATCCTGACAGGCCGTGTTGTGTGAGTTTGATTTATTCACCCTGAGGAAGCAGTTGATCAGAAAACTAAATGAGTAAATGACGTCGGTTCACCCTCTGTCTCCGCGGCGTTGTTCATCTGTGCGCTGACGGTCAGAAACTCCCGCTTTCTCACCTCTGCCCCCCCCCCCCCCCCCCCCCCCCCCCCCCCCACTTCTCCTCCAGTTCACCCTTCCAAGAAGAACCGGCAGACCTGCGTGAGGAAGAGCCTCATCTGCGCCTTCGCCATGGCCTTCATCATCAGCGTCATGCTCATCGCGGCCAATCAGATGCTGAGGAACGGGATGGAGTAGCTGCGTGCGCTGGGGGCGGGGCCAGCCTGCATGTGCATGCCGGTGGGCGAGGCCACGCCCCCGTCGCCGGGAAACCAACCAGGAGGGATAACGATCATCGACAAAAATCTGTTTTTAAAAACTGCGCTCTGGTTAGTTTTTTTGTTTTTGTTTTTTTCCAACGAGGGTCACATCCGATGAATCCATGAAGCCAGCATGAGGAGTCGCGCAGGACTCCTCCCCCTTTATTCTGACAGGGACTCTCAAGGGCTGACATCTCATGAACTGTCCTCTCTGTTTCCCTGATGCAATAAAAATAAAATAAAATTTAAAAAAAGTGCAGGAGTTAAGAGCTGCTTGCCTTTCCAGCAGGTGAGATGTGACATTGATAATCCTTCCCTCATGAGTCCCATGAGCCCGCGGGGCTGCAGTGGCCCCGGCGGGGCTGCAGTGGCCCTGGCCGGGCCCACCTGTGAGGCCACGCCTCCTGGAGCTCTTCCCAACAAGCTGCACCTGCCGGCTGCTGTGAGGTCCAGACATCACCTGAAAAACCTTTTGCTTTCACATCCACGAACGGACACGGAAGCTCGGGAAGCGTGAACGTTTCCTCGTGGATCCTGAACGCTGAAAATGGCTCTCTGTGTCCTCCTGAAAATCAACCGTGTCCTGACGCGCCGGTGGTAAAGCGGCCAGATGTTTTCCAGCTGAGGAAACTCTGGACTGCACCTCTGCTGTGTGTCCATCCTGTAAGATGTGATTTCTACATGAACGACAGACGTCCGCCAGCAGGAGGCGCTGCAGTGCTGAAAAGGTTTTTTTTCCCCTTTCAATTAATCAAAGGCTTGCAAAAATAAAAAAAAAACGTGCTCAGAAGACAGAAACACATTCTCGTTTTCATGCCAGTCTGCTAAAGTGTTGTTGTGAATAATACATTTGTTTTTGCAATAAATGTCACATTTTATCTTTCATTTTGATGCTGTGAAAATCTAAAACTGTGGTTTTTTGCGCAGATTGTTGCTCCTGAAACTTTTTTTTTTACATGAAGCTTTTAAGATTTACATTTTAAATGTCTCTTGTTTTATTCAACATCTATTAAAAAGATATAAGTTTTTTTTTTTTTTTAAATAACAACAACTTTGAAGCATCCTCTGCATCCGTTCACTTGCTTGGTCATGTATTTTGAAATGTATTTAATTCACCTCCCTGACTCTCATAAGCCTTTTTTCTGAATTAATCAACAGTTATGATGATTCCAAAAAGATGTTGTTCACTTTTCAAAAGAAAAATGCTTAAACATTTATTGTATCTCTCCACTGTTGACAGCTTTTTCTTGTTTTTCTGAATTTCCATCAGTGCACATACCTACATTCATGGCTGTGACACATTGAATGAAACCGCGACGGATTTTGAGGCTGATTGATTGTAGGGATTTAAAAAAGAAAAAGACAGCAGATGTGATGATGTTTCAGATGCAAATTTGAAAATCTGGATATTGAGCCATGTCCTCTTTTTTTAAAAATTTGAATCTGTTGCAGCGGGTGCCGGCTCTGAACTCCTGCACGGACTCGTCCCAACACGGAAACCCTGTAACGCCCTTATTGCATGTGATTGAGTCCGTGTCTCTGTAAATACCGTAGCCCCGTGTGTCCAGTGTGTGTTTAGGTGTGTGCAGTAACTGTGTGTGCATGACTTGTCGGTGCTCTGGGCTCACCCTGGGGGGGTCAGAGGTCAGAGGTGCTTCCTCTCCCTCTTCACCAAAGCCATAGAAACTCTGCAGAGGTGAACCGGACGGCGACATAAAGACACTTCTTCCTGTTCTCACGTGGAAACACCAGCTCGGATGAGACTGGTTTCCTACTCTTGTCTTGTCCTTCACCGTACCTGTCGTCCGCTCCAGTGACAGACGGGCTGGAGGTTTGTGTCACAGTGCCATCTAGAGGCGGAGGGAGATCACTCCGGCCTTGTTGTTGTTGTTTGTGTACTTCTCACTCTACAAACTTCTGCATTACAGTCACAACGTCCGGATATGTTGATGCTGAATGTTTCAACATGAGGACTTTTATGTGTAATATATATATATATATATATATATATATATATATATGTATATGGGTTGATGCCGACTCTGCCGACGGTGCAGAGCAGCTCTTGTATGGGAACACGTATTTAAACGGCGTATTTAATAGAGTTCTTGCCTGTGGCAGAAAGTTACTTTGAACCTGTGAAAGGTTTAACTCCTAGATGATTTATCACCGTTACACTCAGTCTGGAAAGGCCCTCGTAGGTCACACTGGTTGTCTTATTTTCCTTCTGACTGAAATTAGATTTTATATTTGAAGCCAGTCTATGTAGCAATACAGCGACTGACCACATGGGGGCGTCTAGATCTTTTGTGTTGATAATACTGAGTTCATGAGTGCGTGATGGTAATACCGCTCTGTCCCACTAGAGGTGCACTTGTGTTTGACTTCAGGGGCTGATGCACCAACCTCCTCGTGAAATGTCGCCCCCGTGTGGTGAGAAGTGGTACTGATGCATGGAGCAGCTTTAGCGTGGCGTTGATGCGAGCCGCTGCCGCCACATACTGGATTAGTTTCATCCATGATTTGTCACTGAACTGCAGAGAAAAATTTTTTTCCCCCAATTTTGATTTTTCAGGAAAGGATTTCAGTCCTTTTCTTTCTTTCTCAGCGTCTCTTCAGTTGCATATTTGGCTCCTTTTTTAAATTTTTTTGTGTGTGTTAATTTGTACATAGTTAACAAGTCGGCATATCTATTAGACAAGCACATAGTATAGTCTGCACGTGCAAACGTATTTAAATATAGACTAGAGAATGAATTTCAGTTGTACTATTTATTAGAAGAGGAATAACTATAACACTGTAAATATGGAAATCTGTACAAAAACCCAAAAATTAAGAATTATTGCAATAAAAACAGTTTTTTAAAGGAGTATTTTTTTGTGTTATTGTTTTGCTTTTGGTTGTAGCTTCACTGTGACACTTAAGGGGATGGACAAGAATATAACAGAATTTAGATAGTTCATATTAAAGACAAAAGAAAGACATCAGAAAAATCTGATTCGGTGCAATAAACGTCCAAAAGTTTGCAAAAACAGTATTTGTCCCTTAATTGGCTGCCAAGTGTGACTTTGAACCATTGAAGGACCGTCTGAACACCTCAGAGGAACATGAGCTGACCTCACAGTAAGAGTTGGTCCAAATCTTTCCTTCTTCCACCTCCCAGACTGATTATTTGACCTTCAGAAAGCACTGAAAGACTCTTTCCGGATGTTTCTGTTGTTGCTCATTTCGAAGTGACACGTTTGTGGACACCAGCTGTACCTGCTACAAACTGCACAGGTTTTCCCTGTGAAGCAAAGTCTCTTTTGGTCACATGTCCATTCCAAGAGTAAGTCACGTAGGTTTGCATATAAAAGGTTTCTGTGAAAATGAAACAGTGTTGGGGTGTCCTCATCCTCTCTCTGTCCTGTCTCTCCTCTCTTTTTCTTTCTTTACCTAGCTGGTCTTCAGCATGAAGGTCCCCCCCATTAGAGGTCTTCACGGGTCCATGAAAGTGGACCCGAACCCGAATGGACCTTGAATATCTAGCATCTAGCGTTGAATAAAACTTGATTTTCTTACCTAAAGTTGTCTTCTTCTACCGGTTCAGTTGCTACATAGGCTACGTGATGTAAACAACAATAAATCCACGTCGTTATTTTCTTTGTGAATACAGATGCTATTGGTAGCAACTGCTAACGCTAATAGCCTACACCGGTCAGGACGTGTCTTGAATATGTTCTCTCATCCAGCGTTGTCATGTTGGTGATCCGTTGTGCTTTACAGCTGCCGGGCAAACCACTAATAACACGCTAATAACACGCTACGGCAACACGGTTGTTTCATGACAAACACGCCACGTTAATGAATAATTAATTAAACTGCCCCGAGTCCTGACATTAGCTGCCACCGCTAATATCTTTAGCTCTCTGGAGTAAACGTGGACCCAGCCTGTCAGAGAGCACCAACCGGACCCGAGACTAACTGTACCGATTCAGACCAGAACCCGGAGTCACGTCTTTTAAATGGACCCGAGACCCGGAACCTCGGGTTTTCAGGTCGTCCGGTTGTTCCAAAGACCTCTTCCCTCCATATGATCCAGGTCCTGCTCAAGGTTTCTTCCTCTTTAAGTGGAGTTTTTTCTTGCTACTGTTTGGTTTAAAGTTTTTTTTTCCCCGCTGTGGGAGTTTTTTACCTGCCATTATCATTGATCTGGATTTAATATTATGAGTTTAGTTAATGATATTTGCTCTGAGGACATGATCTGGGTCTCTGTAAAGACCTGGAGACAACTGACATTGTAACAGACGCTATATAAATAAAATTGAGCGTTCAGCTCGTCGTCGTCTGTCTCTGAAAACTGAAACAGCTCACGGGCGTGTGGTCTGCAAACTTTTAGCCTTTGCAAGCGATTTTAATTTGAGTAATTCTGGACGTGAGGGACCTGCTGTTGGACCTGCTGTTGGACCTGCTGTTGGACCTGTGAAGAGGGAGTATGTGTTCGGTGCAGAGGTCACAGAAATTCATGCATTGAATATGATGCATCGTGTTTTAAAGGGATGACAGAACTGCGGTTTAAACTAGAATATTAAATGAATACATGAACACCTCAATCATAATCCTGTCTTATTTAAAATGAGGTAACCAGACGGCCGCTGTTCATGTAAATGGAGTTATTGTTTGATTATGAGCTCATTTAGGTTTATGTGGTAGTTAATGGACGTGAACGAACCGACTGTGTCCACAGAGTTGGCAGGAGACGCTGAGATGACGGAGCTGACAGATCCAGTAGATCCTGTCAGATCCAGTAGATCCTGTCAGATCCAGTAGATCCTGTCAGATCCAGTAGATCCTGTCAGATCCAGTAGATCCTGTCAGCAGGGATTTGAACCATCAGGGCCGTTTCTAAAGGCAGCTGCCTCGTTTTGACAGTCAATTTGACAAATAAGGCGCAACTTTTAGCTACTAAAAGCAAAGAGAGAGATGGCCTTTAATCAGTTTTCATTGATCTGTGAACATACAATCTGAGTTTGCATCTTTTTAAGGCCGTATTTAGGTGTCCTGCACACAGATTTCCTGATTACATAAGGCCGTACTGGCCCACATCGCTGTGTGTCGGCCATCTGCTGCAGGACTCCCGCTCCTCCCGCTCAACACGCTTGGTTGCATCTCTGGCTGCACGGTAACGTGTTGCCGCGCTGCAGAATCAACGCGACCGCGCGTCACCGCTTCTGATGCAACCCTCTCATTTATCTATTTCACCTGTTCACGCGTTGCCCCGGCGGTTTCAGCGCCCGAGCTGCACAGAACTCAGAGGAAACTTTCCAAGTGAAGCCGCCAGAGGTTCCTCGCGCCTCGGTGCAGATTGCAGCGCTGCGGCCTGGACGCGCAGCGGGCAGCTGCAGCGAAACAGCCATATGGTACAAATGATGACATGAGCACTGATTTTTGTTTTCTGCTCCCATCTTTTTATAAAATGACAACAGATTTTAATCACAAGCAGAAAACTGTCGGTTTGTTGGTGATGATGAAACACTGGTTCCTCCAGTTATTATTACATTCACTACTACTGTCAGTATTTGACATTTCATTCCACTTCATACCTAAATAATTAGGGCTGGGCAAGTTAATGCGTTATTATCACGTTAACACATTAATTTATTAACGCAGACATTTATTTTATCGTGTGTTAATGCATGTTGCTCACATGCTTTCATTTTGAAAGGTCTGGTTCTGGCTGCTGTGGAACCAGAAGACAAACATGCGGTAAAGCTAAAACAGACATGGAGAACGGTAAAAATCTGTGAACTTTATAGTTCAGGTAACAACTCAGGTAACAATATTAACAATTCTATCTGAAAATAAAATTTCTGGACTGCAACCAAACTTTGTGGTCATTCCTCCATGTTCCATCAGATCTGCTCCATGTGTTCACTGTCCTGCTGTTCTCTAGCTGGTTACTGCCAGTACTCGAGTTGAGGGGGGATGAGGGGGGATGGCATCCCCCCTGAAAAAAAAACGATCAAAATCATCCCCCCTGTAAAACTGCCATCCCCCCTTTCCATCCCTCCCCTTTTTACAGTAAATGTTGGGAATATAACTTATAATTATTTCATCATTAGAAAGTAGTAGCATGATGAGCAAAATAAATAATAAAATCTGAGGGCACAGGGGCACGCAAATATGGGGTGCCGAATGTAAAAACTTGATTACAGTTTTCAAACTGATATATTTTCAATATTTAGCTCATTTTCTTCACATTTAGCTCATTTTACACACATTTGAGACATCAATTATTTAAAATGTTAAATCTAAATGTTAAATGTTAAATGTTAAATTTAAATATTAAATCTAAATCTAAATGTTAAATCTAAATATAAATGTTAAATATAAATCTAAATGTTAAATGTTAAATCTAAATATTAAATCTAAATCTAAATGTTAAATCTAAATCTAAATATTAAATCTAAATCTAAATGTTAAATATTAAATCTAAATATTAAATCTAAATCCAAATGTTAAATGTTAAATCTAAATATTAAATCTAAATGTTAAATCTATATGTAAATGTTAAATCTATATCTAAATGTTAAATTTTAAATCTAAATATTAAATCTAAATCTAAATGTTAAATCTAAATAAATCTAAATATTAAATCTAAATCTAAATATTAAATCTAAATGTTAAATCTAAATCTAAATTAAATCTAAATCTAAATGTAAATCTAAATCTAAATAAATCTAATCTAAATGTTAAATCTTAAATCTAAATATTAAATCTAAATCTAAATGTTAAATCTTAAATTAAATATTAAATCTAAATCTAAATGTTAAATCTAAATCTAAATGTTAAATGTTAAATCTAAATATTAAATCTAAATCTAAATGTTAAATCTATATCTAAATGTTAAATCTATATCTAAATGTTAAATGTGTCGCCGAGTGTAAAGCGGGTTATTTAGAGGATTTACAAATGTCCCATGCCCCCTAAAGTCTCACAGCCGCACAACCACGCCCACACCACTGATTAGGATCAATGGGAAGAGGGCTTGAGGGAGAGTCGCCTCCCTGCCTGTGGAAGACATTGAACGGGCGGTGTTGGCGGGTGTGCAGGCTGCACTTCAAGCGGTTGTTCAGCGGTACCGGCCCCATCTTCCACAGGCAGGGAGGCAGCCATGTTCGAGTCCCGACTCTCCCTCAAGCCCTCTTCCCATTGATCCTAATCAGTGGTGTGGGCGTGGTTGTGCGGCTGTGAGACTTTAGGGGGCATGGGACATTTGTAAATCCTCTAAATAACCCGCTTTACACTCGGCGACACATTTAACATTTAGATATAGATTTAACATTTAGATATAGATTTAACATTTAGATTTAGATTTAATATTTAGATTTAACATTTAACATTTAGATTTAGATTTAACATTTAGATTTAGATTTAATATTTAATTTAGATTTAACATTTTAGATTTAGATTTACATTTAGATTTAGATTTAACATTTAGATAAGATTTAACATTTAGATATAGATTTAACATTTAGATTAGATTTTATTTAGATTTACATTTTTTAGATTTAATTTAATTTAGATTTAGATTTATTTATTTACTTTAGATTTAACATTTAGATTTAGATTTAATATTTAGATTTAAAATTTACATTTAGATTTAGATTTATTTACATTTACATTAGATTTTACATTTAGATTTAGATTTAATATTTAGATTTAACATTTAACATTTGGATTTAGATTTTATTTAGATTTAATATTTATTTAGATTTAGATTTAACTATTTAGATTTAGATTTATTTACATTTTAGATTTAGATTTAATATTTAGATTTAACATTTAACATTTAGATTTATATTTCATTTAGATTTATTTAACATTTTATTTGATTTCATTTTTTAGTTAAATTTATTTAATTTACATTTAATTTAACTTTTAAATAATTTATGTCTCAAATGTGTGTAAAATGAGCTAAATGTAAAGAAAATGAGCTAAATATTGAAAATATATCAGTTTGAAAACTGTAATCAAGTTTTTACATTCGGCACCCCATACGCAAACATGCAATGACGCAACATGATTGTTATTTTCAATTGGTTAATTGATGCCTGAGGGAGCGGCACGAGCTGCTGCGCAGAGCGACATATTGAGGATTGACTGCACTGCAACGTGAGCATGAGGAAACGAGCGGCTGGACAACGAGATGTCAGGGAGTTTTTTAAAAAGACTAAAATTACAGGTGAGCTATAAATCAAGAATCTCAATCATTACTTTTTATTAATCTATACAAAAGTCGCCAGACTCGCCACAGGTTGCACAATAACAACACAGCTAGTTTTCCAAGCTTGCTGTGTAGCCTGCAAGCTAGCTGAGATGAACTCATGTTGAAGTTTATCTCACTTGTTAACTACGGTAGTTTGCTGAAACACAGGACTTTTCATTCAGTCACGTTAGATTCTGGTTTATGAGCGTGGCAAACGTAAAACAGATATTTACTGTTAGCATTAGACGAGAGTTTGTCTCAAATATTTGACCAGAATTAATGATGAAATATTCTTCACACGGCTATATTACAACAACAGTCACAAACAACAGTCTGTTGTTTGTGCTTACGCACCAAATAGCAGTTCAGAGTACCCACCCTTTTTGGAGTCCTTGGATGGAGTATTGGAGAATGTTCCATCTGGGGACTCCCTCGTTCTGCTGGGGGACTTCAATGCTCACGTGGGCAACGACAGTGAGACCTGGAGGGGTGTGGTTGGGAAGGCAGGGCCCCCCGATCTGAACCAGAGTGGTGTTTCGTTGTTGGACTTCTGTGCTCGTCATGGACTGTCCATAACGAACACCATGTTCAAGCATAAGAGTGTCCACATGTGCACTTGGCACCAGGACACTCTAGGCCGCAGTTCGATGATCGACTTCATAATCGTATCGTCGGATTTGCGGCCGCATGTCTTGGACACTCGGGTGAAGAGAGGGGCGGAGCTGTCAACTGATCACCACCTGGTGGTGGGTTGGCTCAGATGGTGGGGGAGGATGCCGGTCAGACCTGGCAGGCCCAAACGTGTTGTGAGGGTCTGCTGGGAACGTCTGGCAGAGTCTCCTGTCAGAGAGAGCTTTAACTCACACTTCGAACTTCGACCATGTTCCGAGGGAGGTGGGGGACATTGAGTCCGAGTGGGCTATGTTCCGGGCCTCTATTGTTGAGGCGGCCGACCGGAGCTGTGGCCGTAAGGTCGTTGGTGCCTGTCGTGGCGGCAATCCCAGAACTCGTTGGTGGACACCAGCAGTGAGGGATGCCGTCAAGCTGAAGAAGGAGTCCTATCAGGCCTTTTTGGCATGTGGGACTCTGGAGGCAGCTGACAGGTATCGGCAGGCTAAGCGGAACGCGGCTTCGGCGGTTGCTGAGGCAAAAAACTCGGACATGGGAGGAGTTTGGAGAGGCCATGGAGAACGACTTCCGAACGGCTTCGAAGAAATTCTGGTCCACCATCCGGCGCCTCAGGAGGGGGAAGCAGTGCTCCGTCAACACTGTATACAGTGGGGATGGGGAGCTGTTGACCTCGACTCGGGACGTTGTGGATCGGTGGAGGGAATACTTCGAAGACCTCCTCAATCCCGCCGACACGTCCTCCAATGAGGAGGCAGAGTCTGGGGACTCAGGGGCGGACTCTCCTATCTCTGGGGCTGAGGTTGCCGAGGTGGTTAAAAAGCTCCTCGGTGGCCGGGCCCCGGGTGTGGATGAGATCCGCCCGGAGTTCCTCAAGGCTCTGGATGCTGAGGGGCTGTCTTGGTTGACACGCCTCTGCAGCATCGCGTGGACGTCGGGGACAGTACCGCTGGATTGGCAGACTGGGGTGGTGGTCCCCCTCTTTAAAAAGGTGGACCGGAGGGTGTGTTCCAACTACAGGGGGATCACACTCCTCAGCCTCCCTGGGAAGGTCTATTCAGGGGTCCTGGAGAGGAGGGTCCGTCGGATAGTCGAATCTCGGATTGAGGAGGAGCAGTGTGGTTTTCGTCCCGGCCGTGGAACGGTGGATCAGCTCTACACCCTCTTCAGGGTCTTGGAGGGGGCATGGGAGTTCGCCCAACCAGTCTACATGTGTTTTGTGGACTTGGAGAAGGCGTTCGACCGTGTTCCCCGGGGATTCCTGTGGGGGGTGCTTCGGGAGTACGGGGTGCCGGACTCCCTTGTACGGGCTGTCCGGTCCCTGTACGACCGGTGCCAGAGTTTGGTCCGCATTGCCGGCAGTAAGTCGGATTCGTTTCCAGTGAGAGTTGGACTCTGCCAAGGCTGCCCTTTGTCACCGATTCTGTTCATTACTTTTATGGACAGAATTTCTAGGCGCAGTCGAGGTGTTGAGGGGATCCGGTTCGGTGGCCTCAGGATTGGGTCTCTGCTATTTGCAGATGATGTGGTTCTGTTGGCTTCATCGAGCCATGATCTACAACTCTCGCTGGAGCAATTCGCAGCCGGTTGTGAAGCGGCTGGGATGAGAATCAGCACCTCCAAATCCGAGACCATGGTCCTCAGCCGGAAAAGGGTGGAGTGCCTTCTCCGGGTTGGGGATGAGGTCCTTCCCCAAGTGGAGGAGTTTAAGTATCTCGGGATCTTGTTCACGAGTGAGGGCAGGATGGAGCGGGAGATCGACAGACGGATCGGTGCGGCATCTGCAGTGATGCGGGTGCTGCGCCGTTCTGTTGTGGTAAAGAAGGAGCTGAGTCGGAAGGCGAAGCTCTCTATTTACTGGTCGATCTACGTTCCTACCCTCACCTATGGTCATGAGCTTTGGGTAGTGACCGAAAGAACAAGATCGCGGATACAAGCGGCTGAAATGAGCTTCCTTCGCAGGGTGGCCGGGCTCTCCCTTAGAGATAGGGTGAGAAGCTCGGTCATCCGGGAGGGGCTCAGAGTAGAACCGCTGCTCCTCCGCATCGAGAGGAGCCAGATGAGGTGGCTCGGGCATCTGGTTAGGATGCCTCCTGGACGCCTCCCCGGTGAGGTGTTCCGGGCACGTCCCACTGGGAGGAGACCCCGGGGAAGACCCAGGACACGCTGGAGGGACTATGTCTCTCGGCTGGCCTGGGAACGCCTCGGGATCCCCCCAGAGGAGCTGGAGGAAGTGGCCGGGGAGAGGGGGGTCTGGGCCTCCTTACTCCGGCTGATGCCCCCGCGACCCGACCTCGGATAAGCGGAAGAAGACGGTACGGTACGGTACGGCTATATTATTTTCATCAATAGGACTCATCAGGCAACAAAAATAAGTGAAGATGTTAGCTAAAATTCAGATGTTCAAGGCAGGTGACATTAAATAGTTTTTCCCCCTTCTGGGGCCTGTTGCTGTGGCCTGTAATTTAATATTAAAGTAAATATGATAAATGTGATTTTAACCTATACTGTACTTTCTGTCTATTATCCAAGAGCAAGGTCATGTGCTATTAGCATAACATGTCTGCATATTCTATGAAACCCTATAATGTTATTTTCTTCACATAGAGGAAAGCCATGGCCAGGAAGCAGGAGGATCAAGAGCAGAAGGTTCAGGTTTGATTATTAAATCTTTAGGGTTTAGACCAGGGGTTATTTTAACTGGGGATTCCCTGTAATTGACGTTTTTTTTTCCCCTCACAATAATTGAAAAATCTGAAGACTGTTAGTAATCTTTTAATGTAATTAAATAATTGTTAATGTAGAAACTGATAACAAAATTTCATGACTGTCAAAATGACTAATTGCAAAAAAAGTCTAGTGCAACCTCTAGTTTACACACTTACCCTTTTCAATTCATATGTAGGCCTATTAGTATGTAGCTCATTATTTCAGTGGCTATAAGGCACATTAATCTATTAATCTTCAGTCACTGCTTAGCTAACAATCAGAGAGCAAGAACACGAAAAATTGTCGACAAAAAACATGATTACGACAGTCTTTGGAAACTGCTATGAGATACTGAGACTTGAAACTGAGAAACTAAAAACTGTGCACCAGAGGGGAGAAAAGGAAAAGTATTGTAAAATGTTGAGAGAGTTTTTCTGTACTTCTGTACTGTCTTTAATAACACACAAAAAAAAAATTGTTATGATTTTGCACTTAAAATAAACTTGGCTTGACTTGATTTGAGAGGATTCAGAAGTCTTATTTACAGTGTTTTGTTTTGATAATGAATTTACACCCCTGCCACTTTTTTTTTTAAAGTGGAAAACATTGACCATCCCCCCTGAATTTTTTTTACAACTCGACTACTGGTTACTGCAGTGCAGCTCCATCTAGTGGCACAGATGTGTAATGACAACAGAAAGTCCAGTCCTCCATTATAAAACTAATTCAGTTCTGTGGCCCGTTTTTTAATTTCGTATTTTTAATCCAAGTCTAAAATTGGAATAAAAAAAAACAAAAAAGCAGGCATTTTTTCATTTTTTTTGGGTTAGATTAAAAAATGAAAAATGTAATAAAATATTCAATTCAATTCAATTTTATTTATATAGCATCTGTTACAATGACAATTGTCTCTAGGCGCTTTACAGAGACCCAGAGCATGACCCCCGAGCAAATAATATCACTTTTTATGTTTTTTTTATTTTTGATTGATACATGGATTGATAAAGTTACTGAACTTTAACGTGGACATTTTCATTTTAAAGTTCTCCCAGACGGAGGATTGAACAGAAACAAGGTTATTTGTAACAACTGACAAGTTGAACTCCCCGTTAAAAGTTTCTGCTGTTACCTCAGAAATTACCTGTTTTAATGTTCTGATTGTGCTGAGACACAATCATTTTGTTGGATTTTGTTGGTAGACTTTTTTTTTTTTTATGAAAACAGGATGACATTAATGCCCTGGCAGTGGCCATCCATCCATCCATCCATTTTCTATACCCGTTTCATCCTTGAAGGGTCACGGGGATCTGCTGGAGCCTATCCCAGCCGTCTACGGGCAAAAGGCAGGGGTTCACCCTGGACAGGTTGCCAGTCCATCGCAGGGCCACACAACCATTCACACTCACATTCACACCTACGGGCAATTTAGAATTATCAGTTAACCTAACATGCATGTCTTTGGACTGTGGGAGGAAGCCGGAGTACCCGGAGGAAACCCACGCAGTAGCAATAAGCTTTATTTTATTTGACATTTTTTAAGATGAGATTTACACTAAATATGTGTTACTGACAAGTGCTGATGTTAAAAGTGTTTGAACAACAAATGTTATGACACTTTAGTTCATATGGCAGCAGAACATTTAAATAAAAGTGCATTTCACACTACTTTTGAATTCATTATTTGATTTTGCGTATACAATGCGATTAATCGTGATTAATCAGGGAAATCATGCGATTAATCGCGATTTAAAATTTTAATCGTCGCCCAGCCCTATAAATAATATAGAGACGTGCTGAGGTGACCAGACTGTCCTGTTCAGCAGCTGTAACATTCAGGGACATGCAGGACGGTTTGAACCTGTGGTTTGCTCTGCTTGGCATTCAGCTCCTCACTCACCTGTCCAGTTTCGTGCTGGAAGCGGGGCCTCTTGACTCCCAGCTGACTTCCTCCTGTGCCATCAGCAGCCTCAGCGTTTCTCTGACCCTCCATCCAGAGCTGATTAGTGGGAGGAAAAGCAGCAGGAGCTCTGAGTCCAACTCAAGGACGCTCCTCACAGGACGCCCAACTTTTTCCTTTTATAGGTGAGTCTGTTTGGACTCCCTCCACCTGGCTGATGTTGCTTTCCTCAAGGACGCAGAATTGAAGTTTTTATAATCTAAACTGGTGAGGCAGGGAGGGGCTCAGGTGGTGGTGGTTTTGAAATCATTTCCTGTATTTTATTTATTCACTTTTTTTTTAATGCATAAACATTTTCAGATCAGTTTGAGGGAGCGGCTGAGCAGCTCTTACTTTGAAAAGCCTTGAGCTTTAAGCCCTTTGACGTTTTTAATTTATGATCCCAACAGCTTTACAGAACAGGTAAATAAAGAGGCAGAAATCGATGCTGCACGGCAGATTTCTCCGGTTTCAGATGGATATAAGTCATCAAGAAGAATGATGAGATCAATAAATAAACCCTTTCCTCCAAAACTGCTTCCAGACTCAGACCAGGAAACAAGTTGTTTATTGGAAGACGATCTTGGGAGCAAAAATCCATTCAATAGTGACATATGACATCATACATACATGCCAGTACTTTTAACAATCAGCCTTGAAGCTCTCCAGACATCATCCCCAAAAGTGCAATTGATTAGTTTTGGCCGTCTGCAGTGGAGACGCGGTAAATCAACTTAAACGTTTGCACCCACGTCGACTGAAGAACTCACAATCGCGCTACGAGATGCGCCACATCGATGCGCCACATCGATGCTACAGGACGCCTCGAGTAAAAACCGACCAAGAAAAGGAATCAATGTCTCACTGGCCGGTAATATTTGATTTTCTTCAAAGGGGGTTTGATTGACAGCACGACAACACACCAGGAAGTAGTCGGGGCCCACGGCTCTCTCTTCAAATGGAAAATATTTACAGGGTCTAAAATGTCTGATCCTGAAACTAAAACCCCGTCACGGGCAATAAATATGTTCGTTTCCCTTTCATGAGCAAGACATTTATTCCTTTTCCGGGTGTTTCACCCTAAAAAACTCAAATGACAGATGATGCTCATCAATGTATCCTGATCACTGAAAGTTACTAAAGTTCTAGACTTTTTTTAAAAAACACTTTCAAAGACATAAAATGACACATAATGAAATATTGCAGAGAAGTTTTGCAACCCAGAAATACATGAAACAGTTTTGGTTGATGGACTTTCCTTAAACCTAAAAACACATCAGGGAGGTGGAACACGGGAATCATGACGCACTGGAAGTTCTGTAAAATCCAAAAAGAGGAAAACCGTCATCATGCTCGTCACTTCGAATCTTAACCTTGTAAAAAATAAAATTTCGCTGAGGTGCTCACAGCACCCATCCCCTGTCTTTCTTCTTCTTCTTCTTCTTCTCCTGAAAGTCTTTTCCTGAAGGTGAGGAGCCTCTGCCTCATCACCTGAGTCCAGGTGGCAGGTCCACTGACGTTCTGCCCGTCCGCTGGTTATTGCTTCATGGTGTTCTTGAAGGTCCACGTCTGCCCGGAGCAGGGCTGCAGGACCAGCAGGTAGCCGAAGTAGACGTTGGCTGGCACCACCTCCAGGCACCGCCCCGTGGCGCCATTTTTGATGGAGTCGTTCTGCGGTGAGAGAGAGGTTTGGGTTTTAGAGACGGTCTCACAGTGTGAGCTCAGCTTGATGCAGACAAGTCTTGTTGCTATAAATGTGGCACCAGATATTTCCTGGTGTTAGGATTTAGAATTCTTAGTTAGAACTTTAAACTGTAGAGCTAAAACTTTATTGCCTGTGGGTTGGCTGTTTATATGAGGGTGAGTTCTCAGAGTTGCTGCTTGACCTCCTGACCTGCTGTCTTCAAAGGACTATGCGATGGCATAGGTCAACGTATTTAGTTACACCCCCCTTTCCTGGAGCAAACACACCACCTTTGTTTGGACTGGACATCTGGATCTTAATAGACAAAGGACCATTAAAACTCAAAGGAACTAAGGACACGCCTTCTCTGGATCCTTAAAAAGATGAACAGAACTAACTGGGAGCGTGCATTTTGTTCATGGCAGCATCTCGGTGATGTTGTGAGCAAGGTGTACCATCGGCCGATTAAAATATTCTGCATGGAATAATAATTCTTTGTATACATGATTGTATTACATTCTTGATTGATCTTTGCTTCTAGATTTGTCATTTAGGCACCAGATAAAAACAACACGGAGAGACAGATTTTACACTGGTCGAACAGATTTTTACTGCTACGGTGCAGATAAAGACCTGCTTCTTCTGAGGACCAGATGCATTAAATCATGCAAACAAACACACACAACGAGGAAAATATGCATCTGCAGACACTCCCCCGATGATTCGCTACCACAGAGAAACAGCATTAGTGCTGAAACTAGACAGACACGACATCAAAGCTTCACCAGAGGAGGAATTAAGAAACCTCGTCGCTGACGCAAGGAGAATGAAACGCTTCTGGTGTTACAGATCTGGGATCAGAAACATGACTAATTACTTTACTGATGATCACTTCTGTTATTTTTCCTGTTCAGACATTTTTGTTTGTTTGTTTCAAAGAGCTGAAACATCAAATGAAATTGATTTTTTTTTCCTTTTACAGATGAATGATTCAGTTCAAAATCTGGTAAACTTGTGCTTCTTTGCCGCTTGCTTTCATTCTCACGTCTAGGGGTATGAAAAAAAATCGATTTGGCAATATATCGTGATTTTTGGTCACCCAATATAATATTGATTTTTTTTGATTTTTTTTTTTTTTGATTTTTGCTGTCAGTATGTTGTATTGGTTACTTAAATGTGCAAAAACACTAATAATAAACAATAAATAGGTTGTTTTGACTCAATTTGTCCTCTGAATGATCAATATCATCTGATGAACATATACAGCAACTTGATTTTTCATCTCTACTTTTAATTTTGATATTAACTGAGTAGAATATCGCAATATATCGTGATAGTATTGTATCGTGACCCAAGTATCATGATACATATCGTATTGCGAGGTCCTTGCCAATACTCACCCCTACTCATGTCTGACTCAGCTGGTATTAAAAAAAAATCTAAACTAGAACCCCAAATGAACCACGTGCATACAATTGCAAAGTGCTTGAAGCGTACATGGGATATGAGGAGCTGGACAAATCTGGACTCCAACACAGATTTCTGCTTCTGGGCAAACACAAAGGTTTGGTTCTGAAACTACAGGGGTGTCACGCATCCGACTCCCGGTTCAAGAAAAGTGACCTTCAAACACCCCTCCCCCGGTTTCCATTTCACCAAATCAAGCTGAACTGCTCAGAAACTTGCAATACGACATGTATCATGATACTTGGTTCCCGATACGATACTATCACGATATCGCAATATTCTACCCAGTTAATATCACAATTAAAAGTAGAGATAAAAAAATCAAGTTACTGTATATATGTTCATCAGATGATATTGATCATTCAGAGGACAAATTGAGTCAAAACTATTTGCTTCAAAACAACTTATTTATTGTTTATTATTAGTGTTTTTGCACATTTAAATTTTGAACAATTTAAACAATTTTCCTAAAGAAAATCGATATTAGGAGCTGAAAAATTGATATTATATTGGTCGATATTATATTGATCCCTTAATTTCTGCAGTCAATGAGTTTAAAATATGTTTTAAAACTGCAAAAAAGTATCGAGGCACTGCAGTGAAACAAGACAAAGGCTCAACTGTGGCCTTTCTGTTTCCTTCACAGCCTCTGGTCTCTGAACCGTAGTAAACGAACCACTGGTATTCTGCTATTTTTGGCTCGTAATTAGCAGCTAACACGCTAACAACAACAAAAGAAACAGTCCGGTTTTCTCTGCATGGAACGGGAACTTTATTCTGGCACTGCAGGAACTTGTAACATCACACAGGTTGTATTGTTGGGTTCCACTTTTCATCTGACCCCTGTTTTCATTCTGCTGTCCCACGACACACACACTATACCCATAAGGCCTCAACATTACCCATAAGGCCACCTTCTTAAAGGGGCCAGGCTGGCTCACAACATTTCTTCGCTGTGAGAGAACGACCACAACATCCTCTGAATCTTCTGCGATTTTTTCTTGATTTTTTTTATATTATATATTTCTGTAAAATCTGCCAATAACTAAAACCGTGGAACTTAAATTGGCGAGGGATCACTGTATTACCAAATAAATTTTTTTTCCCACCCCTATCAGAAACACACATACATACGGTCTGATGGATGTGTGACGTGCACCTCATTTGTGCATTTGGCTGCAGGAATGTGACGCCAGAAAGTCTGCAGGTCTCTGAACTCCGGTCTTATAGCTGCTGGGACTAAACGCGAAGACTCTTTTTCAGGTCTTCGGATGGAACTGCGTGGACCAGGGCTGTCTAACAAGTGCCTCTGTACTGGCAAACTGTTTTGGGGCGGTTCCCATTTTATGAGAAGGAGTGTGCCCCCATTACGCCCCCCAGCCTCCCTGGTAGGGTCTGAGCAGGCGTCCTGGAGAAGGCGGTCTGGTTGACGGTCAAACGGATGGTTCAGGAGGAACAACGCGTGCTTCGTCCCTCCAGGACCCCCACTGGGTGACCTCTAAACCAGGGGTGTCAGACTCATTTTCACTGAGGGCCACATCAGCATCATGGTTGCCCTCGAAGTGCCAGATAAGAAGCCAGATAAGAAAATCAAAATAAATTAAACTAAACCTTATTATATTGTTAAATAACGGTTTCTGTATTTATCATGTATTCAAGTTTCAAATATCTAAGTCATTATTATATTTAACTCAGGGTTTGTGGTTCTAAGAGTATCCATTACCTAGGTTTCAGAATGTTAGGATTTAGAATTAATTCAGAACTTTAAACTGTTAAAGCTAAAACTTTATTGCCTGTAGGCTGGCTGTTTTATCAGGGTGAGTCCTCAGTGTTGCTGCTTTATGACCCAAGACTTCCTGACCTGCTGTCTCCCAAGGAAGTATGCGATGGCAATTTAGTTACACCCTCATTTCCTGGAACAAACACAACCACATTTGTCTGGACCTGTGATTGGACATCTGGATTTCCGGAGACAAAGAACCATAAAGTCAGAAGAGAAATGACTCCGCCTCTTGCAAGCTTTAAAAAAGAAGAGAGACGTTACATTGGTGAGCATTCCCTGACATCTCTTGAGATGTTAGGAGGATGTACCATTGGCCGATTAAAATATTCTGCATGGCATAATAATTCTTTGTATTCATGATTGTATTAAATTCTTGATTGATCTTTGTTTCTAGACTTGTCATTGAGGTACCAGATAAAAAGAACACGGAGAGAGACTTTTCAAGAAGCAGAAGTGGTTTTTTGTTTTTCCTGCAGGCTACATTTAGCATACTTAGCTCCGTGTTTGCTGTCAAAATGCCGACATAGATTAAACTCTTTCACGACTGATACCGCCTCATAACACAAAATTGTTTTCCCATCGTTCATGAAACTGCCTTCCTTGTGCATCAGTTTCTCTTTTCTTGGACACGTTGGGGTTAGTTTGTAAAGGTTTTTCTTGAGTCCATCAGTTCTGAAAAATAGTCTTGCTCATAGCTGCTGTTATTGTTGTGGGTAATGACGAAATGCATGATGGGAGATGTAGTTTATTGTCAATATGCCCTTTAAAGCAGCGTAAGCTTATTTTAAGTCTTAAAATATTGGTTTAAAATTTAAGCCAATTATGTTCAAGCTCTCGAGGGACACATACAATGACGTGGCGGGCCACATTTGGCCCGCGGGCCTTGTGTTTGACACATGTGCTCTAAGACATTCGACCGTGACCCTTGGGGTATCCCGTCAGGGGCCTTTATGTGAGACTGGGTCCATTTCTACAGGCCCTTCGGCCCCTTACAGGGGGAGAATTTGGTCCACATCACAAAGACTGAGTCAGAGTCACTCCAGGTGGGAGCTGGACTCTCAGGGCCCTTTACATGAAACACAACTAGCCGGGGGGGTATCTTGATGTCCTCCTGTGGAGGGGAGGTCAACTGCTCAACTCACCTGAGAGAAATGCCACGTCTTCTGCTTCATGTTGGTCACCTTGTCGCAGTTGAGCAGCTGCGGGAAGCTGCTCGTCTGGTCGTCCACCACGCAGCGAGTGTCGTCCCCGGTGCTCCCCAGCGCTCCCAGGAACAGCTGGCCATCTTTGGTGTAACGCCCCAGCTGTGGAGACGACGGGTTTAAAACACCCGTTCCTTCAGTAAATGTCAACTTTATATGTATTTTTCAGTTTTCTCAGGCTTTGGTGTTTAGAAGCTCCAACACCAGTTCTCAGCTAACGACTCTGCATCTGTCTGGAATGGGCTTAGGCAAATCACCAACTACAAGCCTAAAGCCCCCCCACTCCATCAACGACCGACGCCTAGCCAACGACCTGAACGACTTCTACTGTCATTTTTAAAAACAAAGAGACAGTCCTGCAACCATCCCCCACAATCCCTCCCAACAGCTCCAGCTCCAGTCATCTCCACCCCCCCCCCCCAGTGACGACTCTTTCCATTCATGAGAGGGACGTCAATAAACTCCTTAAGACACAGAACCCCTGAAAAGCAGCTGGACCGGATTCTATCTCCCCATCCTCCCTGAAGCACTGTGCTGATCAGCTGTCTCCAGTGTTCACAGACATTTTTAACACCTCACTGGAGACCTGTCACGTACCAGCCTGCTTCAAGACCTCAACCATCATCCCTGTCCCCAAGAACCCAAGGACCACAGGATTTAATGACTTCAGACCCGTCGCCCTGACCTCTGTGGTCATGAAGACCTTTGAGCGCCTTGTGCTCTCACACCTCAGATCCATCACTGACCCTCTCCTGGACCCCCTGCAGTTCACCTACAGAGCCAACAGGTCTGTAGAAGATGCTGTCAACCTGGCCCTCCACTTCAGCCTCCAGCACCTGGACTCCTCAGGAACCTACGCCAGGATCCTGTTTGTGGATTTTAGCTCTGCTTTTAACACCATCATCCCTTCTCTGCTACAGGAGAAGCTCTCCCAGCTGAACGTACCTGACTCCACCTGCAGGTGGATCACAGACTTCCTGTCTGACAGGAAACAGTATGTGAAGCTGGGAAATCACATCTGGAACCCACGGACCATCAGTACTGGATCCCCCCAGGGCTGTGTTCTTTCTCCTCCGGTCTTTTCCCTGGACACTAACAGCTGCACCTCCAGTCACCAGTCCGTCAAGCTCCTGAAGTTTGCAGATGACACCACCCTCATCGGACTCATCTCTGATGGTGACGAGTCCGCCTACAGGTGGGAGGTTGACCACCTGGTGACCTGGTGCAGCCAGAACAGCCTTGAGCTCAACGCTCTAAAGACAGTGGAGATGGTTGTGGACAACAGAAAGAACTCAGTCCCCCCTGCCCCCATCACCCTCTGTGACTCCACTATTGACACTGTGGAGTCTTTCCACTTCCTGGGAACTGTCATCTCCCAGTACCTTCAGTGGGAGCTGAACATCTGAGACCTGGACCTGGACTCCTCCAGGACCCTGAGACCTGGACCTGGACTCCTCCAGGTCCCTGAGGCCTGGACCTGGACTCCTCCAGGACCCTGAGGCCTGGACCTGGACTCCTCCAGGACCCTGAAACCTGGACCTGGACTCCTCCAGGACCCTGAGACCTGGACCTGGGTTCTTCCAGGACCCTGACACCTGGACCTGGACTCCTCCAGGACCCTGAGGCCTGGACCTGGACTCCTCCAGGACCCTGAGACCTGGACCTGGACTCCTCCAGGACCCTGACACCTGGACCTGGACTCCTCCAGGACCCTGAGACCTGGACCTGGACTCCTCCAGGACCCTGAGGCCTGGACCTGGACTCCTCCAGGACCCTGAGACCTGGACCTGGACTCCTCCAGGACCCTGACACCTGGACCTGGACTCCTCCAGGACCCTGAGACCTGGACCTGGACTCCTCCAGGACCCTGAGGCCTGCAGGGAAGATTGTAGCTGATCCCTCCCACCCCGGTCACCAACTCTTTGAGTCACTCCCCTCTGGCAGGAGGCTGCGGTCCATCAAGACCAAAACCTCACACCACAAGAACAGTTTTTTCCCGTCTGCTGTCAGCCTTATTAATAAGTCCCGGAACCCCCCGACACCCCCCCACTCTCCCCCTCTGACTCTGACACTGCTGTCACATTAACAGAACTCAGAACAATATACGTTACATTAACGTTCAGACTGCACTACCTGTTCATTTGCACATTTTCATGGCACATCACTCTCGGTCGCTGTGTCCTCAATGCAAAAAAAAAAAAAAAAAAAACTCTTGTGCATATATATTTATATCGCAATTTTTGAGTTACATTGTTTGTATTTTTTGTATTTTTATAGCATGCACCTTCATCGCCATAACAAATTCCTCGTATGTGTGAAATCGTACCTGGCACTAAAGTCTATTCTGATTCTGATTCTGATTCTGATTCTGACTCTTCACCACAGAGTCATTTGAAGCGTGAGTTGCAGGCAGGAACTTCCCTTCTCTGCGGATAGTTTTTTTTAAATGTGTTGTTGCTGTCCTAATGAGAGGCAGGACACGTCTCTGATCTGAACGCTGAAGTTGAGCTTTTCCTGTAAATCAGTGTTTATCAGTAGAAACCTCAAACTTGCCTCTGCAGCGTCCCGATAATAAACCAGTAACGCCGGCTTTATCTTGGTGGTGGAAGCGTCCGTGATTTAAATTTGAGGTATTTTTGTTTGCTGCAGCGTTGAGCCGTTCTGCAGTCAGCTATAACTGTTAAATGTGTTTGAAGCAGACGCCGTCATCCAGGAGCTGCAGCTGGAATCGATTTAAAATCCTTAAAAATCCCACCTGCGGCTTCTAAAAGTCACCGATGCTTAAGAAGAAAGTGTGAAAATTGATGTTCTTATCTGATACAGTGATCCCTCGCCAATTCGCGCTTTAAGTTCCACGGTTTTAGTTATTCACGGATTTTTTTCAGAAATTTAAAATATAATAAAAAATCAAGAAAAAATGGCGGAAACATCACAGGATGTTGTGCGCGTTCTCTCACAGAAAAGAAATGCTGTGAGCCAGCCTGGCCCCTTTAAGATGGTGGCCTTTTGGGTAATGGTGTGGCCTTATGGGTAATGTAGTGTGTGTGTCGTGGGACGGCAGAATGAAAACGAGGTTTGATGAAAGAGCGGTTTGTTTACTACGGTTCAGAGACCAGAGGCTGTGAAGGAAACAGACCACAGTTGAGCCTTTGTCTTGTTTCACTGCAGTGACTCGATACTTTTTTGCGGTTTTTAAACATATTTTAAACACATTATTTAGGCTCGGGGGGCTCCGGCTCCAGTTCGCGGATTTTGATTCTCGCGGGGGCGGTGGCGGTCCCTATTAACCACAAAAAATAAGGGATCACTGTATATGGCTTTTACACAGACGAGAGGGGGATCTGCTCAAAGGTTTTTCCATTTAACTACTGGGTTTCTGCCCGAAGCGCCTGTTTACGACTGGGAGCTGGGCAGGGAGCCGTGACCCGGAGCGCCGTGGCCCCGGGGTCGACGCATGCTGACTCGGAGCTTTGGAGGGAAAAAGTGAAACGCACACAAACTTTTACTCCGACAGCAGAATTTTCTCCTCTGAGGATTCAGGACGATGTTTGAATGCGTGACGTAGCATAGCGCTGCAGCAGCGTACAAATGCTGTTCTGCAAAAAAAAAAGCTGTGCAATTTCAAGTCCCGCATGTTGCAACAACTTTATTACTGATTCTGCCTGATGCAGCTCTGGAGGGAGCACAGACCAGAGAGAATCTGATCAGTTCTGATCCTGGACCTGCTGATCACAGTTGGACCCGTTCAGGACGGCTGGACTGAACTACCAGAGCTGATCGCAGGCTCCTGAGGTTGTGTTTGCAGTCTGACCACGAATGACGGAAGCAGAGGTTTATGGGAGGACAACAGACCTGTTTCACCACCTGATGTGACACGTGCATGTCCACATAAGGCTCATTGACGCACTAAAGCGCACCGACGTCACAAACGTCGATGCTCCTCTAGCTACTGATGCATGGCTCAAGCTGGTTTTCAGCAGATGCTACTGGACATTATACTGCTTACTATCAGGATTACCACCAACCAGTTGCTTTATAACGTATTTTAATGAGCTAATTAGCCCTGAGATGCAAATGAACCAAGATGTCTGCACCCAAACATGGTCACAGGCAGCTGTTGCTGACATGAAGGTTCACTTTTAGCACGGAGGTGATTACAAGCGCAGTTGCTTTAATGTAATACCGCTGGATTGTCAGTTTTATAGACGAACATTACAGAGCTTTCACATGTGGATTAGGGCTGTAGCAATACATTAATATCATGATACGATACGATACACGATATTCGGCTCACGATACGATATATATCGATATTCGTCTTACAATACATTTACATCATTTTCTGAAAGATTTTAAAGGGACAAAGTGATTTTGGTGACATCTTGTGAGTGTTCCAATGACTTTGATTGAATTAATTAAACTGAAAGCATCAATTACACATTATATGGCTGACAGGCAGCTTGCAAATGCTGGACAAAATGAATAAAAGATGTGTTGAGAAAAATTGTTTCATTTATTTAAACAGTGCAAATTGTTGCTTGCAAGCTTTTAAAGGTGGTACACGGGGTTTTGAAAGGAGCTTAAAATATCGATACCCCCGGCTGAAAAATCGATACTCTCTGGGGAAAAAGATATCGATATATATTGCAGAATCGATAAAATCGCTCAGCTCTAATGTGCATCCTGAACAGCGACAGAGTTGCACGCTGGACCATTTTGAGTGTGTGTGTGGTGTCCATGCTGCACCTGAGGACTAAACTGGTGGCAGGGGTGCAGCGTGGCCGTGTGGTTCTCCTTTATACCCTGATCCATGCACAGGTGGCTGACTTTAGAGTTGCGGATCTAAAGAAAAAAAAAAAAGTTCAACTTCAGTATTTGTCCAAACCACTTCTCGTCTGCTGTCTGAGGTTTAAATCATGTGAAATGCAACGCAGCCTTGTTCTGCCTCATGTCACGAGGACGGAAGACCCACCTCACCGTAGTACAGCGTGTTGTTGTACCTCCTCATCTCCGGGTAAACGTTGTCCAGGTACCACCGGAAGCTCTTACACTGCAGGCTTTTCCTCAGCGCCACCCTCTGAGACACGTCTCCGTAATCGATGCCATGGTTCTGCCAACGGGCACAGGGAATCGTTACGTTTTTAACCCAGTTTCAATACTAATTCAACACTACTTCAACGACTCCTCCTCTACAGACGGCGGTTCAGTCTGTTTGCATTCGCTGAACGTTGCTCAGCCCAACCGGACCAGGACCAGCATCCTTTCTGCAGCTGCAGCTGGAGACTGGATGCAGACCCCCCCCCTCACCTCCATCGGGATGTTCCAGGCCAGGTACACGTTAGACTTGTACTCGTCCATCCAGACCTCAGCCACCCGTAGAGCGTTGCGCCGGGTGTGGAAACCGATGTTGCTGTGGTAGGGCTTCTTCATCCGGGCGATGTGGGCAACCCGGGAGCAGGGCAGCACCTCCATGCTCCCCCCACACAGCCACACCTGCGGGCGCAGGAGGGAACTGATTCAGAGCTCTGAGCTACTTGTTTTTCACCACTAGAGGGCGGAAAATGTGAAACAAGCTGACAGATGCAGAGTCACCATGTTGCTCCAAGTATGAATTTCCTTTTTTTTTCTTATGACCACATGATTGAGTCCAGTTTTTACTGTCCTTACAAAAAAGCTAAATATTTTCCTCAGATTCTGAGGTGGGAATTATGTTAACGGTGAGGTAACTGCTAGAAATGCCTTCACATTTCAGGCTTTTGCTTGCATAAATAGAAAAAACATGTTATATATTTACAGTGGAACAACGACAGGCTCTCCAATCTGTCAAAGCGTGCAGAAACAAAGTCCAAAAGCTTCCTGCTTCATGTGACCTATTTATCTCCGTTGCCCTGCTGTGAGCCGCACACACCAGACTGCTCCTCCAGGACCTTTAATGGGGCCTCATTTATCACACGGTGCCACGCTACGGTGGCCTGCGCTCTACTTAAACCTGCAGGGGTAAAGAGGAAACTGGGCGACACACAAACCCTGATTCCCAGCTCGATGTTCTCCCCCCCGTAGACGTCCATCCCCGAGTCCAGCAGGCCCAGCTCCCCGAAGTAGATCCGGTTGGCCACGAAGGAGCAGCCGATCATAGCTGGAGTCCTGTGAAAAAAAAAAACAACAAGAAAACACTGAACCTTTACACATGTAAATATCAAACGTAGGGATTGCTGTCAGAGAGGATGGTGCTCACTAGAGCTGAGCGATTTTATCGATATTGCGATATATATCGATATTTTATTTCCCCAGAGAGTACCGTTTTTTCAGCCGCAGGTATCGATATTCTAAGCTTCTTTCAAAACCCCCGTGTCCCACCTTTAAAAGCTTGCAAGCAACAGTTTGCACTGTTTAAATAAATGAAACACATCTTTTATTCATTTTGTCCAGCATTTTGAAGCTGCCTGTCAGCCATATAATGTGTAATTGATGCTTTCAGTTCAATTAATTCAAACAAAGTCATTGGAACACTCACAAGATGTCACCAAAATCACTTTGTCCCTTTAAAATCTTTCGGAAAATGATGTAAATGTATTGTAAGCAGAATAACGATATATATTGTATCATGAGCTGAATATCGTGTATCGTATCGTATCGCAAGATTAGCGTATCGCTACAGCTCTAGCACTCACTATTCCTTTCGCAGTAAATGCACACGTTAAAACAGGGGTGTCCAAACTCAGTCCTGGGGGGGGGGGGGGACGCTGTCCCGCATGTCTTAGATGTTTCCCGGACACAACACACCCGATTCTAAAGGAAGGATCACCGTCAGCTCGTCATGCAGGTCTGCACAAGACCGTTAGCGACCCGTTCATCTGAATCAGGTTTGCTGAAGCAGGGAAACATCTAGAACTTGCAGGACAGCAGCCCCTCCAGGACTGGAGCTGGACACCCCCGGGTTACAGGGATCTGCATGGCATCACGTAACCTCTCAATGACCGTTTACAGGAAATGCTCGGCTGAGGTGGTCTTGCCTGATGGGAGCAGACATGTCTCCTTCGTCCAACCACTGCTTGGGGGGGTTGATGTACATGCACCACAGCTCCCAATTGAAGCCGTGGCCCAAATTCTCGTAGCGCTGCACTTCGAAGGTGTCGTGTTTGATGTTGTCGATGGAAGGCAGGATGATCCTCTTGTGGTCCTCCTTTATCCTGGCGAGAACCGGCTCGGCCCTGGCGATCACACAAACGAGCCTTAGTGGCGCTTTAGCGGAGTTAGTAAGGAGTCTGCCTTTCACTTCAGTCACAGAGATCGTACACCTCCTGCTAGCCGCTACTGCTACCTGCAAATTGCGGGTTTAGGAACTTCCGCTAACCGCTAATGCAATCTTCCGCTTCCCTAAAGCCGCTACCCGTCATGCCGACTCCCTCACTCACATCGGAGGTGTGGCAATGGTCGTGTCTTTTGCCCTTTCCGCAAACTCGGTATCTTGCGATCGCAGTTTGCGGGTAGCGCCACCTGCTCTTAAAGGTAATGGCTACTGATGCACTGATTGGTTGAACAGGTGGAATGCCCTAACCACTCCTATGCATAATGTAGCGGTTATCGCAGGTGGGATAGCGGGATTAGCAAGGTGGAATATTGCGTTATTTGCGGGAGAACGCCCCTCCCGCTACCCACTATCCCTTAATAGCGGCTTTAGGAGATTGGGCCGTTACATTAACGCACACCTGTGGACTACAGGCCATTACAAACAATAACCACATTTCCCATATTGTCCATGCCTCTACCTTCACTTTATAATATTTCAATGTCATTCTATTGTGCATTTATTCCATTTTAGTACTTGTTCTATATTTTTCTATATTTTCCTATATTTTTATATTTTTTTAAATCTTATATGTTTATATGTTCTGCACCAGACATCAAGTTAAATTCCTTGTATGTGAAAACGTACTTGGCAATAAAACTGATTCTGATTCTGATTCTGAAAGTCCCACATGCCGCCACAACTTTTTTTTAGTTTTGCCCCTGGAGGGCATCTACGCGCTCGTGCTAAAGCTGATGAGAGTGCCACTCCCACCAGACCTCTGACTCAACCAGCTGGCCCATCCTGAACCAGCTGATGGAGGTCGCCCTAACCCAGTTTGCTCAGCTCCTCGAACCCATATGAGAATTTGATCAGAACAGACGGATTGGATTAGCTCGGATGTCTGCCGGCTTCTGTGGTTCATCACAATCCAACCAATAATACGACACTGGAAACCACAATCAGCAGCTGGTGTGTTACAGCAGCCGAGCCAGAGCTTGGAGGACTCTGACGGATCCGTCCAGATGAGCTGTGCTAATTACGCAAATGCAGAACAATTTAAGTAAATAAAAAGAAAGTGGCAAAAAGAGCTCATCTTCATACAACTACAATAAAAATCATCTTTGCATTTTACTTGACAACCCAAAAGATAGAGAACGAGTATAGAGCTAAATCAGGGTCAAAAGATTTGCAACTAAAAAATAAAAATCTGAAGCTGAAAGTTGAAGTTTTGATATTGAACTTTAGGCTCCTATTTTTTTCACTTACAAATTTCTTGTTTTCATATTTCAGATCTTTTTCTTCAGGTTGAAATCTTTTTACACTTTCGAATCTTTTTTTTTTTCCAGGTTCAGACTTTTGACCCTGATCTAATGCCGGGGGGGGGGACATCATGATTGACAAGGCTGAGACCCTTTCTCAAACACGTTGCCTTTAGGGACTGTTGTACTGTTAACCGTCGAACAAATGATTTCTTCATCCCACTTTCACTTGGTTGACAGTGAAAACCCGACATACATTTATCCAGCTGCTTAGATCGGACCAATTGCAGTATAACGAGATGTTCTTGCCTGATTTTGCTGTTCAACAACTATGGTTAACACTTTGAAACGTCCCACTTCTACATGCGGCTATTGAACAGCGGTTCTGCTCAAAGCAGGAGCTGAGCATCACCTGACCATCTCCTGCTCTGTAGAGTAAAACTCCACAGATTTGTCGATGGCCGCTTTTTTGAAAAAAATCGAATAAATAAATTAATTAAATTTTTAAAAAATCGCTTGTCAGGCGGCCGCAGTGCATTGTGGGTGATGTGGGAATTATAATTGTGCTGTGTGGAATTATAATTGTGCTTGCATATTTGGACACATATATTAAGAGTAAAATTAAGTTGTTAAAAGGTCTGCAGGTCACGGGCTTAGCTAGAGTCATAAAGTTGCAGGCACTTAGGAGGACAATTTAAGCTGTGTCAGGGTGTTCTTATCAGGGACAGGCACTGTTCTGGGGGACAATGGGGGAGGTTGCCTTGAAACTAACAGAAAAAGTGATTGTATCTAACAACGCTTGATGTTTAACGCCCTACATGTGTCAATAAAACCAGCCTGTGAGCTGCAGAGAGTCAGAATTCAGCTGGGCGAGCAGGAGGACAGACCGCGGGGTCTGTCAGCTGATTTCTCCCTTTGCAAAGGCGAAACTTGAGAGTGTCATGACTATTATTGAATTCAAATTAATCTCACTTTGAGTCCACAGATCAGCAGTCAGGTTGACCACAACAAATTGGGGGCTCGTCCGGGATTGCAAAATTACTGCTGATCAGGACAACGATTGAACATGAGGAGCAGGTACGAACGGACAAAGGACAGGGGCCGGCCAAAATAAGGTAAGCAGAACCTGTTTCATCGAATCTGCATTGACTACTACTAAATTACTCGTGTCCTAAGTCTGAGTAGTATCTAGTCCGTAAAATAATGAGATTATAAGGAAAGAAATAAGGATATAAAGATTAAGAAGAGAAACTCGAGATACCAGAGAAGGTTGAGAGTAATAAGGGAAAAGGGACTCCTAGAGTTTAGCAACTCCACCAGTGCCCTGACGAGGGGCTGGCTTAGCTGGGTTAGAGGCCCGGGGACTTGAGGACCCCCAAATTCTACTAAATTTTAATGACAAGACCAGGCAAAACACAAGGTGTAAATGTTGGATGACTTGAAACTGAAACAGCAATAACACTTTTTAGGTTGTTGTTGGAGTAAGTGAATGGAAATCCAAATTACAGATATATAAAGCTCTGGTGTCGTGGTGAAGAATTAATTCTGAACCACATGGACTGAGTACTCGGAACATAGCGTGTCATATCTCTCAGTCAGCCAGAACTTAGGATAGAATGCTCAGAGTTAAAGAAAAAATAAATAATAACTGTGAGTTATCTCTTCCTGGACGCTGGAGATAACAAGACCAGAGATCAGAAAGTCCTGTGAGTCAAGCATGTCCCTAGAAGAAGAAATAGAAAGAAAAGGAAAACACGCACACACCCGGGTTATGAATGCATGGTAAATTGTGTATGATTGTCAGTTGGAAGTGTTTTTGAAGCGGCAGCAACTGTGGATACCTGGACGGTGATAACTAAGCAGTGGCTGTTGGGGTTGAGCACATGGAAACCTGAATTAAGGCTTTGAGTGTGGTATATTAATAAATCAAGCTTAATCAAGCTTAGAAAACAGAGGATTGCGGTTGGTAGAAGTGGGCCGTTGGTGCTGAAAGTCACAAAGGCCAAACTTTATAGACGGAGAGCACGACACAGAACCTGGACAGATAAACATAGTGGAATAGAATACTCTCTGACTGATTTAGTAGCTCAGTGGGCGACGGCCACGATAGTTGACATATAACTAGGACCTGACATTATTTGGACTAATTTTTCAACCGGGAACGTGGTAAGGACAGCTTTATTCTGGTATAACAAAGACCAGGAAGACTGACGACATGGACAGCGAATACGACCGAGATGTAGATGATGATGGCTGGGGCCCAGGCAGCCCCTATAAACCAGTCAAAGAACAAAAGACACAGATAGGAAAGGGCCAGAACAGGAACTTGAGGAGAAAAAGGAGAAACCCCCACCCCAACAACCCCCACCATACTTCCCCAGCGCTCCCCCAGAAGGTAGTTCATCACCTGCAGGGATGTGCCCAGTGTTACACATTAAGTCAGGCGAACTGAGGGCCACAGGCATAGAGGAGATTTTCCTAGGGACGGGAGGATTAGGTACAGTCCAACACAAATCAGCAATGAGGCCACTGGTGTCCACCTCCCCAGTCAGTTTTGTAAAATCAGTCACACCAGACCCAGCCCAGCAACAACATGATGACTGGGAGATTAGAGCACAGACAGAACGACAGCCCACAAATCCTTTCATAAAAGTGCCAGCACAGGCCCCATTCACCCCCACCTCGCAGGGCCCCATAGGGAACCAGACTGAGACACGTGGTTCTCTCCCACTTCCTGCAAACCGTCCCACAGCCCACTCCACGCCACACACTCCTCCCCTCAGTACAGGCAGTGTGATGATGGCTGTGAGAGGGGAGTGGCATGATGATGCAGATGCAGACACGTCTGGAGCAAGACAGTACTCTGATAACACACTTAATCTCAGAGATCTGACGACAGGGGAGAGACACACCCCTGAGGCAGGAGAGGAAGGTGAAGGCAGTTATAGGTCACTACCTCCCCAACTGATACCACAGACTCTAAGTGGAAGGCCTGAAATTTGGGGAATTAGTGTTTGGCTACAGGCTCTGCATGCTCAAACTGCAGGAGATTACAGGGCAGTGGCGACATGCTACATGACAGCCACGGCCTGTAGAGGAATTGAGGCTAACTGTGAACACATGTCAATATTGGGAGGAATACAGGACCATTTGGGAAGGTCAGACTGGATGTGACCCCAATCACAGTGCCACCCAGAGGGTCTGGTTCAGAAATGCCATCCTGGAAGGGATGCCCGATGCTGTTAGAAAAGACATGAATAGTAATCCTGATTATCCCCGGTGCAGACACCAGTAAAATGGGAAGGGTATTTTTCTGACCACAGCGAATGAGGAACTAAGAAAAGAGGAAAGAGCTCTTACAGAGCTGCAGAAAATGCAGATAGAAAATCATGTATGAGGGGGCAGCTGGTGGCCCTCCTGGAGAAGGAGAAGGCCAGTATGAGGGGAACACAGGGCACATGCAGAGGGGTCCTTACGGAGGCCGTGAGGGCTCGGGGGCCGGAGTTATTCAGGGGGACCTCCAAGAAAGCAAGGGAGTGCTGATTACCGCTTCTACTGTGAAAATGAGGACATTGAGCATGGGTGTGCTCATACGAAAAGAGACTATATGCAGGCAACGGCTGGCATGGACCAGGGACACAGAGGAGGACCCAGAGGGGGTCAAACAACAACTATCAGTCCATTTCACTTCTGCTGTTGGATTTTTTGGGGAAAAAACAGACTCTGTTTACCAAACCCTTGATCGCCCTGATAGGGCCACAGGCCCTCACTCACAGCTTTTTGGTACCTGCTAACCTGCTGGGAAGAGACTTGCTGATCAAACTTGGAGCTTCCATCCTTTGTGGACCTGAGGGCCTCAGGGTTTGCCTCCCTGATGCCACCACACTGAACTGTCAAAACACAGCCCCTGGTGGGGAACACCAGTATCTCCCGCAACCACTCCAGGAGCCTTTAATGGACCTATACTGGGCTCTGATTGACCCAGAAACGCCAAAGCACCAAGGTATCCTCTCTGTTTGCTGGCTTGGAAACCCTGGTTCTCTGGTCTCCACCTTTATGTGTCTCCTACAGGCCCTTTCATGTGACATTGTTCTACGATAGACACCAGAGTGATATTTATCATTAGGAGTTTGAGGATGAGTTAGAAGGTCGGAAATGGGAGATTGTAACTAGTAATATCTACGCTGCCCCAGAGGGGGTGGTAGCACACACCCTGTTGACCCCAGCACAGCACAGCTGGTTTAAGATGAATGTGGACAGTGCAAATGCAGTTCTGTTCCAGAAAAAAGGGGGAGAGAGACAAGTACTGATGTATATCAGTATAATGTTAGATAACTTTGAAAAAAGGCACCATGAATGCACAAAGCATGCAGCAGCAGTAGCCAAAATAATTTAAAAAAACAGCACATGTGGTACATCCGCTCAGGCTACTCACAACACATGGAGTTGTAGCATATGTGAACTCACAAGTGTTCACAATGTCCCCACTCAGATAACAAAAAATCAGCCAAGCATTAGAGGCCCCAAACATCACATACACCCACGAAGGGATCAACATGGCAGACAGAATGAACACCTCAGGAACAGGTGATGAAGGAAGAGAAAGTCAGATCAGACTTACAGAGCACACCACTAGAGGAAGCAGTAGATCTGTACACTGATGGATGTTGTTGACATGAGACAGAAGGGTTGAAGCCAGCCTATGCAGCGGGAGCAGTAAATGCAGGAGTAGGTAGAGGCCTTTTTGTAGCCAGCAGAGGTTGCAGTGATTAAGTGTAAAGGACATGATGAAAGTAGGTCCGAGATAGGCAGAGGAAACAATGCAGCAGACCAGCAGCTAAGAAATGTGCAGGATACCAGGTGAAGTTGATTATGATGAGCTCAGAGAGTGAATGTTCTCCAGAGCTAAGATTAGAAGAGGTAGTGAAACTCCAAAAGGGGGCCTCACCTGAGGAAAAGACAGTATGGAAGGCAAGAGGAGGTAGACAAGATGGAGAAGGTTTATGGAGAAGCCCAGATGGTAGACTCATTTTACCCTCAGGAATCAGGAAAATGTATTAGAAGAAGCACACAGTGTAGGACATGTAGGGATAGGACAATTGATGAGGAACCTGAACAATTGGTGACATCCCTACATGAAACAGGTGGTAGGCGACTGGGTGAACGGGTGTAAATTATGCCAGGTGTACAATACAAGACCGACTCTCAAACAGGGATTAGGAAGGTTTCCCACGGAAGCAGTGGCAGGAAGAGAATTCATCATTGACTACACCGACATGACTGAAAGAGTGAACGGTCACAGATACATTTTGGTATGTGTAGATGCATTCACAGAATGGCTAGAAGCATGGCCTGCAGAAAATGAGGACAGCAAAACAGTTATCAAATGTCTGATCAACCATTACACCTGTAATCCCAGGGAAAGGTCGAAAGAATGAATCAAAACCTCAAATTTAAATTGGGCAAAATCTGTGCACAGAATCAAATGAATTGGGTTGAAGTATTACCACTAGCTCTCATGTCCATAAGAAGCTCAGTGGTTCAGACAGTAGGATTAACTCCACATGAACTTCAGACAGGAAGACCATTCCCAGGTCCAAGCACCAGGCTGCCATGCTCAGACTCAGAGAACTTAGAACAATCGCACAAGGCGTACTATAAAATCTTCACAGCCTTGTGTCAGCTTTCTCCTAACAGATTCCACAGCGACCTGAGGGAACAACAGATCGCTCCGATCCAGAAACAGATTGGATCCTCTTGAAGGTCATCAAGCGTAAGTGGTCAGAACCCAGGTGGACAGGACCGTTCCAGATCATCGAAAGAACCTCGCACGCTGTGAGATTGAGAGGAAAAGGAGACACCTGGTTCCATTGGAGTTAGTGTGCAGCAGCAGCAGAGCCACAGAGATCTTTCTCACAGGTCAAGGCAGACCTGAAGGAAGCCATTCCACCTGAGAAAGAGTAATGCAGCCAGACTCATGAAGGGGTAGAATAAACCCCAGTCTGAGCCAGTGAGTGTGGGGAAGTCGACCCCCACACTCACTCTCACCATCAACCAACAAGGGGCAGAATAATCCCCAAGGTGGTGAGAATAGCCTTAAGGTAGTCTACCCTCATGGCTGAAGAACAAAGGAGAAGAGGAGCAACAGATTGGTTGAGTTTCTCTCCCACTCTCAAAGAGATCTTTAAATTTGTTTCTGTGAATTATGTATATGTGATTGCTTGATTATGATGTGATATATGTGTTTTCATGTGTTGAACTATTAAAAGAGTTCAAAAGGGGGAATTGTGGGAATTATAATTGTGCTGTGTGGAATTATAATTGTGCTTGCATATTTGGACACATATATTAATAGTAAAATTAAGTTGTTAAAAGGTCTGCAGGTCACGGGCTGAGCTAGAGTCATAAAGTTGCAGGCACTTAGGAGGACATTTTAAGCTGTGTCAGGGTGTTCTTATCAGGGACAGGCACTGTTCTGGGGGACAATGGGGGAGGTTGCTTTGAAACTAACAGAAAAAGTGATTGTATCTAACAACGCTTGATGTTTAACGCCCTGCATGTGTCAATAAAACCAGCCTGTGAGCTGCAGAGAGTCAGAATTCAGCTGGACGAGCAGGAGGACAGACCGCGGGGTCTGTCAGCTGATTTCTCCCTTTGCAGGGGCGAAACTTGAGAGTGTCATGACTATTATTGAGTTCAAATTAATCTTACTTTGAGTCCACAGATCAGCAGTCCGGGGAAGGTCAGGTTGACCACAACAAATTGGGGGCTCGTCCGGGATTGCGAAATTACTGCTGATCAGAACAACGATTGAACATGAGGAGCAGGTACGAACAGACAAAGGACACGGGCCAGGTTGACCACAACAGTGAACAAGGTGGAGATGCATTTTGTTATAAAATGCCTGTGTTTTATCTTTTAATGCTCTTGTTTTGTTGACTTTAATGTGTTTGTTTCGAGGGTTTACTTTAGGTGTTGGACTATTTTTGTGGTGGTTTGTAGATCAGACTAGCTGAGGCTTGAAACCGTGATCGAGACTGATTACACATCATTTTATTTCTTGGTTGTAAGAGCCTTTCTGTGTCTGCTGCATTAATTATCATCTCCAGTCTCTCTTATTCCATTAACACCCAGAGCAGCAATGAGAACAACAATAGTTTGCAAATGAGCATAAAGGCGTTATGGCTATTAATTATTAAAGGCCACAGAACTGATCTCCATCTTTGTAAAGGAAATAAAAAATTTAATAAAAAGTTGTCCGTCTACTAAAGGGATTCATTAACCAGCATTAGCGGTTATTGCTCTTGGTTATTTTTGTTCCCTCCTGATGGACCGACTGCAGCCGGTGGTTCTGCCACAGTTGGGCAGATTTCCTGAAGAATAAGTCTGTTTAAGTCTGCTGTCTAATCTTGTTTACGCTGAATAAACATGCAGCTCATTACATCGAATCCACATCTGCTGAACGAGGTCTGACCCTGAAACGAGATGAGCTCTCGACCAAACCTGCTTCATTTTTTAATATGTATTGTTATGAACTGGCCTCCTGGGAAGATTCAACGGTGTCTTTTAGTCCTAGTCCTGCACGCTCGGACGCCTCGTCAGTCACAAGCTCAGCGACGCTTTTACGGACGCACGTTTTCAGACGTCACTCACCACGACGGCGTGAACTCCATGTGGGCGTCAAAAAACCCCGTCACCTCTGCGGTGGCCGCCTTCCAGCCCTCGATCCGGGCCCGGATCAGGCCCTCTCTCTTCTGGTTCCTCACGATCTTTACCAGGCCGGGGTAGCGCTTGTTCACGTACTCCTCCAGCGGCGCTTTCAGCTGCTCTGCAGCATCACAGGGAGAAAAAAAGGATTACACAGACGACAAGCAGCTGGGCATCCTCCATCCTGCAGATGACCTGTCCATCACAGCTGGCAGCAGTGAATGTGAGCTTGACCTCTGATTACACTGTAAAAAAAAAAATTGTAATATAACAGAATTTTACTGTCAATTTTACAGATTTTTTTCTGTATTTTTAAAATATCATTTAATTTACACAAATTATTATACAACCTCTTTACATAAAATAATTTCATTGAAAGCAATTAATAACAGCACATTTCTGTAAATGTAAGCATTATTTTTTGTAATACAGCATTTACTTACCATATTTCTATAATTTCTATAATACAAACTGTAATTTAATTATGAAAAAAAAACTGTATTTTTTGTAATTTTCTGTTATTTTTCTGGCACCCCAGCTGCCAGAAAATTACCGTTTTTTTACAATTCTTTTTTTAAAAGGGCATCGTTTGGATTTTAACGATTCTGATTCCGGTTCCGATTCCAATTCCGATTCAGATTCTCTGTTTAATTCCTGTTCAAAACGATTCTCGATTCCGATTCTTTGATGTGTAGGTCAACAGATTGTGACTTATTTAACAGTAGAATTTTTTCATTAAAAAAAACTGACAAGGGGAGGAGCTTTTTCACCACATAGCTGTTACATTTCTGTGACACTCGTGTGTTTGCTCCACTGTCATTTTATCCCTCGCAGCCAACGTGAATGGGGTGTCACGTTGTTTGTTTTATCTTGGGAAAGGGTATAAAAATGTCCCTCCAAACGTTCTGGACACCTCAAGTCACTGTTGCAGGTCCCCAGCAGCAATATTTCACCATGGAGTTATTATAGTATAATATTAAAACTGATGATACACATCAGAAATATAGCGAATTAACACAGTCCTTAACGGAGGAGCAGAAAGTTTGTCCGACCTAGCAACAGTAACTAGAAAGGGGGCGGTGCTTACCAAAAGGTCAATTAAATATAATTTTTCTGATGCCATGCGGGCATCAGAAAAAGGTGTTTTGCCATATTAGTCGTGCTCCCTCCTTCGGCAGTAACACGCTTCCCGCAGATGTTGCGCTGCGTCAGCTAGCCGTCATTTCCCGGACTGAAATGCAGCCAAACTCGAGAGCGGCGTCTCTTGGGATCCATGTTGTGGCGAGTGAAGTCCCGTCGGTGACGGACGTGACGTCACCACTAGCGCGGAGTTGAGAACGCCGGGCGGAGTAACATCAACAAACTAGTGCAGTAAATCAGAACAAAACAAACAACAACAACAAAAAAAGCACGGACATTTAGGAAACAAAAAATGAATCGAAATTCAAAAAACTTCTACAGCAGCCATTCCCAAACTTCAGAATACCAAGGCCCAATTTGAAATGTGAAAAATCTCTGCGGCCCACCGAAACCTTTAATCACAACTGTGATCAACATGCAGGACTAGAAGCTACGTTCCAATATTAACGTAAGGGGTCGACAAATAAGGTGACACTTGTCATGTTAAGTTAAGATGACAGTAGAATAACACTCAATTGGTTTTATGATTTCTAATGTTTTAATCATTCAATAAATATTTTACAGTAATTAAAAACATATTTTTTAAAAATCGAGGATTTAAAACATATTTTTTTTATTTTTAATGAACTCTCGCGGCCCACCTGCAGTACCAAGATGGCCCAGCAGGGGGCCGCGGCCCACACTTTGGGAATCACTGTTCTAAACGATTCCAGAACTGGACATTAGGAACCGATTCCTACTTGGAATCGTTTTCCGGTGCCCAACCCTACCTCTGACCTCCTAAAAATGGGAGGTTCATTGTAATCAACATCAGTTTCTACATTTACATTTAAAGGATGATGGTGCTGCACAACTGAGGATGAAGTTAAATTACCCATCAAGCGACACAAGGTTGTGCAACAAAAACAGACGTGGAGCTCGTTGAGACACTCAGAGGAAAATCTTTTAAGTCTAAGTCGTCTAGTTAAATGTGAAAATCCAACTTTCAGGGAGGAGGGGTGAACGACCGTGGGCTGCTTCAGCTGCAGTTCAGGTAGGAGCGGTTGCTGAAACCCTCCAGGGCTGCAGCGTTAAAGGCGGCAGGGTTGAGCTCCAGTCTTACAGTTCTGTTTTTGGGTCGAGAGCTTCTCTCCGCTGGAGGCTGCATGTGACGCGCAGCACGTGCACCTGCAGCACCGTGCACGCACACGTGCACATGCACACATGCACATGCACACGTTCCCAGCAGTGAAGATGCAAAAAGGGAAACAATTGAAAAGCACGATCGCAGTCAGCTGCAGCCGATGACCAAAGCGTAGGAATGTTGTGTATGAACGATGCAAGTCACCAGCCTGCAAGCACGCCACAGAATAGTGGCTTTTACAGCAGCACAAAGGATCTTTGTTCACGTTAAGATTAGGGCTGGACAAGTTAATGCGTAATTATCACATAACGCATTAATTTATTAATGCAGACATTTCTTTTATCGCGCGTTAACGCATGTTGCTCACATGCTTTTGTTTTGAAAAGTCTGTTTCTGGCTGCTATGGAACCGGAAAACAGTAAACATGAGGAAAAGCTAAAACAGACATGGAGAACGGTAAAAATCAGTGAACTTTACAGTTCAGGTAGCAACTCAGGTAGCAATATTAAAAATTCCGTCTGAAAAAAAAATTCTGGACTGCAACAAAACTTTGGCATCATTCCTCCATGTTCCATCAGATCTGCTCCATGTGTTCACTGTCCTGCTGTTCTCTAGCTGGTTACTGCAGTGCAGCTCCATCTAGTGGCACAGATGTGTAATGACAACAGAAAGTCCAGTCCTCCATTATAAAACTAATTCAGTTCTGTGGCCCGTTTTTTAATTTAATATTTTTGATCCAAGTCTAAAATTGAAATATAAAAATATAAAAAAAACAGGCATTTTTTCATTTTTTTTGTGTTAGATTAAAAAACGAAAAACGTAATAAAATGTTACTTTTTAATTTTTTTTTTAATTTTTGATTGACAATTCAAAATGGAAAGAATGATTCAATACACAGATTGGTAACGTTACTGAACTTTAACATGGACATTTTCATTTTAAAGTTCTCCCAGACGGAGGATTCAACAGAAACAAGGTTATTTGTAACAACTGACAAGTTGAACTCCCCGTTAAAAGTTTCTGCTGTTACCTCAGAAATTACCTGTTTTAATGTTCTGATTGTGCTGAGACACAATCATTTTGTTGGATTTTGTTGGTAGACTTTTTTTTATTTTTTATAAAAACAGGATGACATTAATGCCCTGGCAGTGGCAATAAGCTTTATTTTATTTTAAAATTTTTAAGATGAGATTTACACTAAATATGTGTTACTGACAAGTGCTGATGTTAAAAGTGTTTGAACAACAAATGTTATGACACTTTAGTTCATATGGCAGCAGAACATTTCAATAAAAGTGACCTTACACTACTTTTGAATTCATTATTTGATTTTGCGTATACAATGCGATTGATTGTGATTAATCGTAATCTAAAATTTTAATTGTTGCCCAGCCCTAGTTAAGATATTATTTGAGTCGAAAGAATATTTGCTCAGTAATAGGAGGCGGTATTCAGCTGCGGCGGTCTCCCGATCAGGCAAAGTGACTTTGGGCTCTGGTCCTGGTGGAACAGCTGCAAATTGTTTCACGACAGAATTCAAACACAAGAAACCCCAGAAATCAGCCTCTGTGACGGAGCTGAAACCTTCTAATGTTCTCCGCCAACTGCTGTCACCACATCATCATCCAGGGCTGACGCTGAGGGGAAAACGAAGAGCAAAACGCATCGTGACTAGGGATGGGAATCAAGAACCGGTTCCTGTAGAGAACCGGTTCCATGTGTTTCAATTCCATGGAATCGTTTGGCAGTTTATCCAGCGATTCTCTTATCGATTTAAACCAGTACGAATCTCACTTAATTCCAGATGCACTTACGTGATTAAGTTACGTCGGTTTAGCACGCGCATTGCAGTTGTAAACAACAATGGCGCCCACCAGGTTCAAACGCTCCAAAGTTTGGCTTCACTTCACCAAAGAAAGATGGCAACAAGGCAACTAACAGTCATTGTAAAGTGGAGATAACAGCGTCGGGAGGGAACACGGCTAACATGCAGAAACATTTGAACACACAACATGCTAACAAGTGTCGTGTTTTTGACGCTTCGGACTGATGAATCTCAACCCAGCAGCAGTAGCCAAGCTAAGATCACCTCTGGTAACTCTGGTTAGTAGCTATCCCGCTGTCTATGTGCTTCTTTGTAAAACACGCTATAACATTAACGCTATGCTATTAAACGAATGCCTTCTGCATTACATTTAGAAGATGACCGTGACGAGAGAGAGAGTCTGGCTGGTTCAGAGGCTGGAAGACATGATTATTTTACTGCTAAAGAATTGTTAATTCTTCATAGTATTTGCAGATTTGTACTATGCACTGTTCCGTTGTATTTGACAGTATTTATCCGTCTTTATTATTATTTTTGAGTGCTTAGTGAGCTCATATATCCTTTTAAAAGGAGATTTTTTCATTTCTATGAGGAAAAATCTGTTAGTAAAATGTTCCACATTCTTGTGTATTTGCACAGTTACATATTACAACAGTTAACACGTTATCCAGGCTTTGGGCCTCTTTTGACCTCGCTGTTGAGTTTGTTAGGTCGTGACTTCTAAGTAAATAAAAATTGATACTAATAAAACTGTTTGTTCTCCTTTTTTCCCAAATTAGAATCGATAAGAGAATCGATAAAGAAACGTTAAACAGTATCGATAATGGAATCAGAATCGGAAAAATGTTATCAATTCCCATCCCTAATCGTGACGATTTCAAAATAAGCACCGTGTGGCTGGGTTAGGGTTAGGGTTAGGGTTAGTTAGAGCTGTAGTGGGTCGTCCAGTCACGGTTTGATGGTTTGATCCCGCCCACCAGCCAGTGATGTATGAATGTGAATGAGTGAATTGTAAACCTTGATGGTGAGGAGGAGGTGCTAATATAAGTACAATCTGTTCACCATAAATAAAGGAATGAAAGACACGCACGGGGAGAGTGCACGTGCAGACGGGAGCGGGAAGATGACTCATGTTCACTCACTCGCTTCCCTGCAGTGTTTTTTTTTTTTTTTCAGTTCCAAACAACACATGGGGGGTTGGGGGGGGGGGGGGGGGGGGGGGGGGTCTGCAGCTTCCTGGGCGTCAACGCCCGCTCCACCTTTGATCCCTCAATCAGCTCATGAGTCTTTTTACCCTCCGGATCCAAAAACTCTTCACGTCTTTATCGCAACTACACACATTCACACAAACTTAAACATTCCCTGTAAGAAAAAAAAAACCCTTTTCTCTCCGCTCTAATCTTTGTCTTTCTCACGCGTTGCTCTTGATCTCATGGTAATTTCCCTTCCTGTGTTTTGTCCTTCCTGTACACGCATACATGCCTACCATCCGTACACACACACACACGAGGCCACGCAGCTGGATGACTGGGATGAACTGAGCGTTGCTGGTGTTGTGTGTTTGCCTGCTCTGCCCTCTGAGCCACTTCAGTGTCTTTCTGTCTGTGACGGCTGTCAGCCAACCGGCGGCGTCAACCGAGACGGAGCTCCCGCTCCTGCTGTCTGTTCCTCATGCAGAAAATGTTACAACTATGGGACCTGCTGCAGGAACTGCATCATCAATTTATTGTGAAAGAGTCTAAATAGGGTGTGCGTGCATTTATCATGCAATAGTCTGATCACAGCATGCATGGCGTGCTGAATTGTTGCACAAAACACCTCAACATTTCATTCACTTCAGTCCAGTCTGAGTCTTTTTCCTCGTTGACCTGAGAGCGTGTATGGCTTTGCTCATCTTGAAGCGTTTCTTCCACGGCACTATGGAGCCCCGTTTGGGTCATAATTCAATGAATAAATGAGTCTATTATTATTAAATACAGACGTTTATTATTATGAAATATTTCCCATTATTATGATAATCGTTTCATTTTTCATAAGCATGAGCTTTTACATAATAATGGCTTTGTTTTTCATAAGAATGATTTGTGTGTCAATCACAGCAGAGAGGGCGGAGCCATTTATGTGATTGGCTGCTCTTTCATTCAGGCATAAGCAACAGAACACTGAATCGTCAAATCGGGTCAAAATAGTATCGCCTGATAAATTATCATTTTCGATATTGTCTGCTAACCTGGTCAAGGTTTCCCGTAGCTCAGTCCAAGCTGCCATAGCTATAATCGGACTAGTAGCGCACCTTGATGACGCCACGGCCCGCTGCTAACGGGACCTCACGGCCAAAACTAGTCGATGTCAGAGAGTAGAATGGAGAAGGATCAGCCAATGAGCGTGCAGGTCAACCACTGGTCCCGCCCACTGGCAAAATGTCATTATTATGTAAAAACTCATTCTTATGAAAAAGGAAGCCATTATGTAAAAACTCATTCTTAGATTAAAAAAAAGCTATTCTGAAATAAACTATTATGCATTAAACTAAGATTGAATAATAATAAATTTTATTTTATAGTAATTAAATTTTTTTCATAATAATGGGAAATATTTCATAATAATACACATATATTTCATAATAATGGGAAATATTTCATAATAAACATGTAATTCATAATAATGGAAAACATTTCATAATAATGGATAAATATTTCTTAATAATAAACATGTATTTGATAATAATGGATACGTATTTCATAATAATAAACGGCTTTATTTCATAATAATAGACTCATTTATTCATTGAATTATGACCCAAACGGGGTTCCATATGGCACATCCCTCCCGTCTGCTGCAGACCTGTGGCGGTTTGAGGGCCCACCGGCGTCGGAACATGCACCCCGAGCAGAACCGACCAGAGCGCACCGAGGAGAGGAGGCCGAGCTGACGGGTCACACGCCGCTGGATGAAAGCTCCCCAGAATAAATCCCAGCGAGCGTTAATCCACAGAAAAGGGAGTCGTGTCTGCGCTCTGAGACTTCCTGATTTTCACGCTGGTTTTCTTTTGCGTCCCTGCTGATCAGCTTCACATCTGCCTTATCAGAGTAGCAGCAAGCTCTCTGGGTTTGGTTTTCTTTTACACATTTTAAGTGAACTATTCTTTAGGATCATTAAAAGTTCAAAGCTTTGTTTTTTTAAAGGTGAACTTGTATTTCATCTGTCAAATCAGTTGCATAAAATGGTTTGAAAATGGTCATAATCATTATTGTGACAGGTCCATGTAGGGATGAGCTCCTCGTTACTATATATTATAGTATCGCGATATCACGATACATTGCGATATTCTACCCAGTTAATATCAAAATTAGAAGTAGAGATGAAAAATCAGTTTGCTGTATATGTTCATCATATGATATTGATCATTTGGAGGACAAATTGAGTCAAATCTATTTGCTTCAAAACAACCTATTTATTGTTTATTAATAGTGTTTTTGCACATTTAAGTAACCATTACAACATACTAAAAAAAATGGATATTAGGAGCTGAAAAATCGATATTATATTGGGCAACCGAAAATCGCGATATATTGCCAAATCGATTTTTTCTTCACTCCCCTAGTGCCAGGCGGTTTGGAAACTGGAATTTGGTTGCTTTTATTGCTTTTCTGGACTAGGTTTTATCTTCGTTATCGTTTTTCAACTTTCTTTACATTTATAGTCAGCGAAAGGACAAAAACATGGAATATAAATACAGTCTGATTGACTGATCAAATTCTAATAATATACGAGATATTTCTTCAAGAAGAAAACAGGAACAAAATCCAACAAGAAAGGCCAGAGTTGTGATAGTTATGGGTGAAAATAGTACATTAAGACTAGGGCTGTAGCGATACACTAATCTTGCGATACGATACACGATATTCGGCTCACGATACGATATATATCACTATTCATCTTACGATACATTTACATCATTTTCTGAAAGATTTTAAAGGGACAAAGTGATTTTGGTGACATCTTGTGAGTGTTCCAATGACTTTGTTTGAAATAATTGAAATGAAAGGATCAATTACACATTATATGGCTGACAGGCAGCTTGCAAATGCTGGACAAAATTAATAAAAGATTTGTTGAGAAAAATAGTTTCATTTATTTAAACAGTGCAAATTGTTGCTTGCAAGCTTTTAAAGGTGGGACACGGGGGTTTTGGAAGAAGCTTAGAATATCGATACCCGCGGCTGAAAAATCTATTCTCTCTGGGGGAATAAAATATCGATATATATCGCAGAATCGATAAAATCGCTCAGCTCTAGCTAAGAAATGCCTTCATTTTCATGTTTCACGTTCTTCTGAAATACATTTGACTCAAAACTGCAACACACTCAAGAAATGATCTGAAAATTAGATGCAGCTGAAAACCAACTTCCACCGAGGGACCGGGACGCAGGTCAGAAACGAGAACGTCGGAGGCGTTATTGGATTTGACCTCGATGTGGGATTTGTTGACGATCGGCGGATGACATAAGTCCAGGCTCCTCTTTCACAGTCTTGACATCTTTGTGCCTTTTTTCACCCCGTTTCCTGGAGATTTGTCTTTGCTCTCCGTTCTGTTTGGCTTCTCCTTTTGTTTCCTCTGGATATTCATTGGCTGTGTCTCCCGTCCTCCGTGTCCAACCTCATTTGTCTCAGGGCCTCTCTCTCTCATCCTTTTCCTCTTTCTCTCTCTCTGCTCTCTCAGCCTCTCCATTATTTGATGCTTCCTCATCTCGATTTCTTACCCTCTTTTTCATTTTTGTCTATTTTCAATCCTTTGATCACTCTTCACTCCGTGACCTTGCCTTTCTCTCAGTCTAATTGCATGTTTCTAACTTCTCTCCAGTATTTCTGTCTCTTCTCTCTCTTTCCATCTCAAACCCTCCCCGTCCCTTCAGCTCACAGAGCCCAACTTGGCAGCCCAGCCCAATAAATAAGACAGAGACATCTCTCCCGTGAAATCCAATTGAGTGCTCTGCCTCGATCCGCCGCCTGCCGCGCACAAAATCTGACACCATCGGTCACCGCGGCTGAAGCTCCTCCACAAACACAATGACTACGACATTTTCCCAGGGAGGCGCTGGCACGCTGTGCCAACAAAGCCCCGTTTCCAGTTTGAAGTTATGGCAGCTCGTCGTCTCGTTCAGGGTTAACACACGGACAGAAAGCATTTATGCCAGACCAGTTGACTGGAAGGTGAGATTAACGCCGGGTGTTTCCTGTCAACGTGACGTCAATCGGACATAAGCGGAGGAGATTTATGAGAAGCTCAGAAAAATGATGATTATTAGGCTGAAAAGGATTCAAGAAAACTGAACTAAAAACATTTCTGTTCAGTAAAGCCTACAGTTAGTCTAAACTATAGTGTGTAGGGGCTAATAGTTATAGCCATAGTTGTAGGAGCTCAGACTAGAGTAGCTCGTCTTAATCACAGCTTCGTCATAGCTATGCTGCTATAGGCCTACGCTGCAGGGGGACGCCAACATGATCTGCTGAGTGGTGTCTCCACCGCTCTTCTCCCTTCCTTCCCTTTCCTCCTCCCTTCTTCCTCCTCCTCCAGCTCACTCCATAGTTAATTAGGAGCACCTCCTTACTGTAACTGTGCTCCATTTTCTTTCCTGTAGTTTGTTGTGCTGTTTTCCCTCCTTTTCCCAACCCGAAAACCCAAGGTTCCGACCCGACCCGAATCGGGTCTTGGGTCCATTCAAAAGACGGGACTCCAGGTTCGGGTCTGAATCGGTACAGTTAGTCTCGAGTCCGGTCGGTGCTCTCTGACAGGCTGGGTCAGCGTTTACTCCAGAGAGGTAAAGATATTGGTGGTGGCAGCTAATGTCAGGACTCGGGGCAGTTAAATTGATTATTCATTAACGTGGCGTGTTTGTCATGAAACAATCGTGTTGCCGTAGCGTGTTATTAGCGGTTTGCCCAGCAGCTGTAAAGCACAACGGATCGCCAACATGACAACGCTGGATGAGAGAACATATTCACGACACGTCCTGACCGGCGTAGGCTATTAGCGTTAGCAGATGCTACTAATAGCATCCGTATCCACAAAGGAGATAACGACGTGGATTTATTGTTGTTTACATCACGTAGCCTATGTAGCAACTGAACCAGTAGAAGAAGACAACTTTAGGTAAGAAAATCAAGGTTTATGTTCGTGGTTTTGTTCGTGGTCGGAAACTAAAGACTCGGGTCGGGTCGGTTTTGGGTCCAAATATTGCGGCTCCATTCGGGTTCGGACCCCCAGACTTACGATAATAGCTCGGGTCGGGTCAGTTTCGGGTCAAATTTTCATGGGTCCATTCGGGTTCAGGTCCATGAAAGTGGACCCGTGAAGACCTCGACCCCCCATATGATTCAGGTCCTGCTCAAGGTTTCTTCCTCTTAAAGTGGAGTTTTTACCTGCCATTATCCTTGATTTAGATTTAATATTATAATTTTAGTTAATGCCATTTGCTCGGGGGTCATGATCTGGGTCTCTGTAAAGCGCCTGGAGACAATTGACATTTTAACAGATGCTATACAAATGAAACTGAACTGAATAAGACTATCTCTAAAGAGTGTGGACACCAGTCTGCAGGAAGACACCGGTCTCCTCCCAGGAGGGGTCAACCAGCGACGATCAATCCGACAGTCGGCGTTTCAGTCTGTGAGGTCACAGGGAAACTCTTTAAAGCAACTGAGTGACGTGCTCACTCCGGATGATAGTACAAGATAAGCACATGAGGGGGCCGCGACACTGCTGCCCACCTGCATGATGATGAAGATGATACAGTGGAGCCAGAGAAGCATCAGCCGTGAGGATAAAAGGGAAAATATCGTGGCATCTCCCTACAGGACACTGATCTCATCTGTCACACACGGGAGCAGCAGTATCATGATATGGGACAGTAATATGTAATGTCCCAAAGGCACCGTTAAAACAAAAAACATAAGCTGGTCATGTGACCGCTCCGACTGACTTTCAGACATGACCTCCTCCGTGATATTTCAACAAATCAGGACGCAGCGTTTGATGGTGAAAAATTAAAGCCCGAGTCACTGAGCGCCACGTCTCAAACACGTGAGGCCGTTCGGACTCACGTCTTACGGTTAGGGTTAGGGGTTGTAAATGACACTGCGGTTCATTTACAACTCGGGATCTCCGGCTCACCGTCATCGCTGTTGTCGTCCACCAGGATGATCTCTTTGAGCAGGTGCGCCGGCGTGTGATTGACAGCCGAGTGGACCGAGCGCAGGATTACCGACAGAGCCTCGTTGACAAAGATGAAGATGATGGAGATCTGGGGGAGGTCCCTCGGGTAGTTGACCTCTCTGCATCTGCAGAGAGACAAGGAAGCAGAACATCTGTAAAATACACTGTTCGTGTACAAACCTGTCGTTCGTTACTGCTGTTTGAGACCAAGCTTCCTCCGCTGACGTCTTCCTCAGTAAGGATGCAGATAGAGTGCGCGTCACTTCCTGTTTGGCAATAATCACATGAATCCTTTTCTTCTTTTTTCACTAAGTGTGTCCGCTACAAGTAGAAAGGCTATTTTTAAACTAGAGCTCATTAAACAGCTCTAATGGAGAGGAAGTGAGCAGGGCGAGGCTCAGGGTCTAAGTTTAGGATACATGGAGGAGGAAACGCCTTGAATTGTCCTACTATCTCTAATCAATAATCTAATGTGTGTGAGATGAAATCTTGATTACGAGTGATGAACCCATGAAAGTTCCCGAGGCTGGAGGAGACGTTTTAAGGGCAAATTCAAAGGTTTAATGTTGACGTGATGATACAAAGATGCATTAATGAAACTATTTTAGAGTCAATCTTTAGAGCTGAGCGATTTTATCGATTCTGCGATATATATCGATATTTTATTTCCCCAGAAAGTATCGATTTTTCAGCCGCGGGTATCGATATTCTAAGCCTCTTTCTAAACCCCTGTGTCCCACCTTTAAAAGCTTGCAAGCAACAATTTGCACTGTTTAAATAAATGAAACTATTTTTCTCAACAAATCTTTTATTCATTTTGTCCAGCATTTGCAAGCTGCCTGTCAGCCATATAATGTGTAATTGATGCTTTCAGTTCAATTAATTCAAACAAAGTCATTGGAACACTCACAAGATGTCACCAAAATCACTTTGTCCCTTTAAAATCTTTTGGAAAAAGATTGATGTAAATGTGTTGTAAGATGAATATTGATATATATCGTATAGTGAGCCGAATATCGCGTATCGTATCGCGAGATTAGCGTATTGCTACAGCCCTATCAATCTTGTAAGAAAAGGCTGCAGAGCTGCAGAAAATACACTTTGTAAAAGCTCCCTGAGATAAACTGACGATAATTAACTAATAAACTATCTCAAGACCCTTTTTGCCTCGTTAATATTTGTCACCCGTGCATTTCCACAGGTTATTAAGAACGTTTAATTAACTGTTTGCTATCTTTCTGCACAGAAAGAAAAAAAAAGAACAAGATTTCCTGCCCAGACTTTAAGGTGGAGGGAAAAACTCCAAATGACAGTTTTGATCCTCCACAAAGCTTTCACTCAGACATCAGGAGGACGAATGTGAAGGAAAACGTCAGAGCTCACGTCCAAATCAGCTGCAACATTTTTATTTTTTTTTTTTGCTGAAGGAGCTGAGAGCAGCAGGAATCTGGGAGCAGCGACAGCAGCGAGTAGGAGACGGAGGAGAGACGTGCGAGGAGGAGAGAACGATCTCAAATGTGAGAGCACGAACCCGTCACTTCACAAGTACAGCCGCGGCGATAACTCCCAGTTCAGCTCGTTTAACCGGTACGGAATCTACGATAGACGAGATGAGCGGCTGTAAATCAGCTCTGAATGTCACGCTTGTATAAAACACGCTGAGGGTAAGAAGGTTTGGACAAGTGAATGTATTGTAATATAATGACAAGTGACCCACCCTTCCCCCCCGCCTCTGTGACATTTCAGCACCACCTCCAGCTCTGCGGCGTGAAAGGAGCCTCAGTCAGACACAGTCGACTCATCAGGCGAAGCCTGAATACATCACACCCCAACACGCTTCACACGCCACTTTGATTCCAGCGACACAACAGGCCTGGTGGGTGGCAAATGAGATCACTGGATTCCCCCCCCACCCCCCCAGACATGAACACACACACACACACACAGACGCAGGTGGTGGCAGGAATGGGGCCGAGGGTAGTGTCAGACCAATTATCGTTCACCGATGTATCGGGGGCCGATAGAACGACTCCCGTTCTACTGGAGATTCTATCGTATCGGTGAAATGTCTCGCTGATAGAAAAAAATATGTGTGACAAATAATAAATTGCTGCTGTAATGATTTATTTTGTCCAGCAGAGCACGCTGAGCTCAGCTCACATTTCAGTCCCTCCCCCACTTTACTCTTCAACACATCACCTCACCTCATCGCCAAAACTCTGACCAGACCAGCAGCATAGCAAGAGTTTTTCCCTCTTGCCACAAGCAACGTTAAGTTAGTTAATGAAATAGGCTAAGTAACTGTTAACATGATCATTATAGGCCACATTATATTGCCCCTTTCAACATGAAAGTGTCCCCAGCCAAGACCCCCGTGTGTAGGCTAATTATTAATTATTAGCCTAACTACGAGGTAACTTTACCATCCGCCTCGTAGCATTAGCTGGTGTCTCGTAGCATAAGCTGGTGTCTCCTAGCATTAGCTGGTGTCTCGTAGCATTAGCTGGTGTTTCGTAGCATTAGCTGGTGTCTTGTAGCATTAGCTGGTGTCTCGTAGCATTAGCTACATGAATGACGTTAGCAGAGTTAAGGGATCAGTTCATGTTTAAGTAGCAAAAACTAAAACATGACATGCCATCGGTATAATTGTGGATTCAGTGTCCTGTTAATTTCCCCGTGTTTGTGAACGCGGTTTGCACAAAAGCACAGAAGGGTACAGTTTAATACAAATGCGTGGTTAAAAGGATTGATGAATCCAAGCAAGCACTAGTCGCTCGGCTGCACCGTACAATGCATTTACAGTCAAACATAATAAAAGATATGGAGACAAGTAACGTCTAGATAAGTGATAGGAGGAGACATACAAAGCACAGGAGAGAAGAAGACAAGGAGGAGACCACTCTTGTATTTCTATGGATATAAAAAAAAAACAAATTATTATGAAGTAACGTGACGATGAGGAAGATTACGGATTTGGGAATAATAACACCTGTGGACTTCTCTCCTGTGCTTTGTATACCTCCTCCTATCACTGTTTTAGTCGTTACCTGTCTAGATATATTTTATTATTTTTACTGTAAATAATTGGTTATTATTGGTACTGTATGAGCCTCACATGCGAGGGTCAGGAAATATAAAGAGCTTCTTTTTTTTTCTCCTAAATGCTTATATTTATCATGTTTAATATATAATGGTTGTTTAGAGGGGATGACCATTTAGTAAACCATCACAATTTATTTGAATGTTTCATGTCCTCTTGAAGCGTTATTCTCAGGTTTAGTACTAGCTGCTACATTATTTTATTTTTATGTGCAAATCTGCTGTCTGTGTCATTCCACTTTTTTCTTTTTTGCTTGACTGAAAAACTACAAATGTTCAGTGTAATTAAAAAAACATTAAGTTTTGAATAAAGACATTGTTGTAATAAAGCAGCTGTCTGTACTACTATGACCCTTGTACCCTTGCATAATCATATCGGGGCAAAATCTTTGCACAATCCAAGGCCTGTTTTCATTCCATCTCAAAAATTCACTATATCGGTTGCATATCGGTTATCGGTGATTGCCCCTCCTCTATAATCGGTTATTATCGTTATCGGGCCAAAAAATCCCTATCGGTCGGACACTAGCTGAGGGCTTTTGTCACCATTAAAGGCATTTAAATGACTCTTTGTTTTTAGTTACTTGTTTAACCAGCAGTATGGATGTGAGGCTATATCCTGCACCAGGGCTGTAGCGATACGCTAATCTCGCGATACGCTACGATACACGATATTCAGCTTACAATACGATATACAGCGGTACCTCTACTTACAAATGTCTCTACATCAGAAGTCTTCAGAACAACCCGAAAACCCGAGGTTCCGACCCGACCCGAATTGGGTCTCGGGTCCATTCAAAAGACGTGACTCCAGGTTCAGGTCTGAATCGGTACAGTTAGTCTCGGGTCCGGTCGGTGCTCTCTGACAGGCTGGGTCCACGTTTACTCCAGAGAGCTAAAGATATTAGCGGTGGCAGCTAATGTCAGGACTCGGGGCAGTTAAATTAATTATTAATTAACGTGGCGTGTTTGTCATGAAACAACCGTGTTGCCGTAGCGTGTTATTAGCGGTTTGCCTGGCAGCTGTAAAGCACAACGGATCACCAACATGACAACGCTGGTGAGAGAACATATTCACGACACGTCTGATCGGTGTAGGCTATTAGCGTTAGCAGTTGCTACCAATAGCATCTGTACCCACAAAGAAAATAACGACGCGGATTTATTGTTGTTTACATCACGTAGCCTATGTAGCAACTGAACCGGGTAGAAGAAGACAACTTTAGACTTTTTATTCAACAGTAGACAACTTTTAACATGAGCAACTATGGATTTTCTCGGTTCTATTCGGGTAACTCAGTTTGGTTCGTGGTTGGAAACTAGAGACTCAGGTCGGTTCGGTTCCGGGTCCAAATATTGCGGGTCCATTCGGGTTCGGACTCACGGACTCATGATAATAGATCAGGTCAGGTCGTTTTCGGGTTGAATTTTCATGGGTCCATGAAAGTGTGAGACTACAGTAATCCCCCACACTTCGCGGTTAATGGGGGCTGTGACCCCCCCGTGAATGGTGAAAACCGTGATGTGGATGTGCATGTGCATGTATATGTACATACAGTATGTACGCGCGTATGCAAAATCTACGGAAGGTACACTCACTTTGACGATCTCTCCTCTGTGCGTAGCTGACTAGAGCAGGAGATGGGAGATGAGGGGACGCGTGTCAGCCAATCAGCTACAGACAACCGACGACACAGTAATGCCCGTCATAGCAGCCAATCACAGGTCTCGATATTCATTCATGTGCCCTCCCATGTCGGCTCTAGTTGCTTCCCGAGACTCGTTCTTGATGTGGTGGGTTTTGCTTCAGCCTCCCGCGCTTCGTTTGAATTTGTTTCGAATCTTCGAAACTTCCGCGATGTACTGAGACCGCTAAGTGTGGGGGATTACTGTATATCCTGCACCAGGGCTGTAGCGATACACTAATCTGGCGATACGATACGATACACGATATTCGGTTCACGGTATGATATACAGCGGTACCTCTACTTATGAACGTCTCTACATACGAAATTTTCAGGTAATGAAAAGCCTCAACGGGAAAATTTTGCCTCTTGTTACAAAATAAATTTCAGGATACGAAAGGCAAAAATCCAGTAGCGCTGCTACTCGCAGCTCCCAGAGTTTACTGAACGTAAACATAGCTGTCAGCTCTGTATCTCGGTTTGAAAGCGGTGCGTCTGAGCTGCTCTGCCATTGGCTATTGCTTAGCATCTTCCTGGCATCCCATTGGCTAGGAGGGCCCCTTGTCTGTATGAGCGTAACCCAGCAACCAGGTAAACAAACAATTTTCACCTCCGCCAAGGAGGTTTTGTTTTTGCCAGCGTTTATCTGTCTGTCTGTGTTCAAGATAACTCAAAAAGTTATGGATGGATTTTGATGAAATTTTCAGGAGTTTCAGGAAGAACTGATTTCATTTTGGGTGTGATCCGGAAGAAATCCTGGATTCTGGATCACTTTCAAATTTTCGATAATTGTTTCACTTGGTGGAGGTCTGCGCTCTCCGAGTGCTTTTCTAGTTCTAACGTGTATTTCTTACAGTTTTTATGTCATTTCATGCATTATTTATAATTTATTTAAAAAAATATGTTCAAATTTTGAGGGCCTTGGAACAGATTAGGTCATTTACATGGAAAACGTGTCTCTACTTATGAAAGTTTCAGGTTATGAAACTACTTCCAGAACCAATTAATTTCGTAAGTAGAGGTACCACTGTATATCGATATTCGTCTTACAATACATTTACATCATTTTCTGAAAGATTTTAAAGGGACAAAGTGATTTTGGTGACATCTTGTGAGTGTTCCAGTGACTTTGTTTGAATTAATTGAACTGAAAGCATCAATTACACATTATATGGCTGACAAGCAGCTTGCAAATGCTGGACAAAATCAATTAAACGATTTGTTGAGAAAAATAGTTTCATTTATTTAAAGAGTGCAAATTGTTGCTTGCAAGCTTTCAAGGGTGGGACACGGGGGTTTGAAAGAAGCTTAGAATATCGATACCCACGGCTGAAAAATCGATACTCGATAAAATATCAATATATATCGCAGAATCGATAAAATCGCTCAGCTCTATCCTGCACCCTGCACTGGTGAAACAAAATTAGATAAACCAAATACAGCGACATACACTTACTTCTCCATTTTGTTCCAGTAATGCCTTCCCCCGGCTCCTCTCGGTAAGTCTCAACCTCAGTCCCAGTTTTCATTTTGGTCCCCAGAAAGATGCCAAACCACATTAAAGAGCACGTTCACACACAACAGCGTGTCCTCTGTGCCTGCGGATCAATACGCCGCCTGACAGTGCAACTTCATCGAATGAGAGCGTAAGAGTCACCGAGCGAAAGAAAAATATGAAAAACCACTCAGAGGGCACATTCTAAACATTTGTTCGTTCACTGACCATTTTCAGTTGTTTGATTTTTTTTTTTCTTCCATGACTTTTAAATTTCTGCTGAGTGCAGTGGAAGTGATTGGACTTTTGGTGCCCACAGCACTGAAAAACTGCCCTTCACGTCTGTCGAGGAGCTGGTGATTGATTGGTGGCAAACCTTTATGTGGTTGGTGGGAAAAGTTCTGCCTCCTTAAAAACAACCAACATATAATGTCAGATTTTTATAGATTAAATGAACTGTAAAAAAAAAAAAAAAGACAATCTAGAGGAGGCTGGGCTTGACGGGAGAGTCGTGTTGCACCTTTGAAACTACTGTATTGGCCTGAGGATGATATTTTATTCTAGAAATCATATTCTTATAAATGGGGTCGTCTTATAATCGAGGTCGAGACTTTGCTATTGTAATTACACATCAGCGCCACTAGATGGAGTCGTGAGTGATGAGAACACAGTGATGGACTGTAGTCTGTTCTGTTACCTTTCCCCTCCCAGTCAAATGATTTACATATGAAGCCCGCCAGGTTGGCTCAGTTTGCAGGTTACAGTTTTGTTCTTTTAATAGCAATTGCAATATAGCAAACTGTTTATTGGACTGATATTCCATCAATTATGCATCACACTACTGTTTTGCTGCAGTCCAAAATTTGTTTTTTACAGACTGAATTGTTAATGTTCTTTAAATTGAATATATCTGGATTTTGACGGCTATGCAGTTATTGATATCATTAATGCAGTTATATTCACTGAGTCATCGTCTCTGATTTTAAGACAATAAAGTTTATTAAATAGTACTATACATTGATCTTAAATTAATTGAAACCTGACAATCAACAACAGCTGGCGTTCAAGAACCTTCTTTGCAGTTTCAGCTTCAAGCTGGTATTATTTAGGAACAGTTTTCATATCCTCAGTTTTTAAGTGGAATCCATAACCACCAGGGGGTTGTTCTGAAATACTCAATCACGTTCTTTAACGGCAGATGCTTTTAATTTCAGTTTAAACTGCCACTGTGAAAGCTGCTCCATGAAACACATCTAACATTCACAAGCCGAATAGTGAGTTTAAAACTTTAAAGACTGCTCTTCCACTCCTGCTTCTCATTCACTTTCATGACGAAGTGCAGCTTTTTCTTCTACTTTTTTGAAGTAAGCAGGCTGGAGGCGAGAGCGGCTCTACTTTCTTGAATATCGCAGACCAAAGGTTTTACTCAGACAGGCGACTACATCATTGCAATGTCACATTTATTTTGCACTTTGGTCAATAAAAAGAGCGCAAGTAGAGAGCAGTGGCGGCTGGTGAAAAAAAATCTTGGTGGGGCTGGTGTGCCAACATTTTTCCCTGCCTAATCTAGCATAAGCATTAAAATGAACAGTTGGAAAATGACAACAGGTCCACAATAATAATTTAATTTCAGTTTCTAGTTTCAAATAAGAAGTAACAATTTACAGCTATATTAGACTTTATGCTATCAAATACTATACAATCAAGGGGTAAATTGTCCCTCCGGAAGGATGCTGTGCAGCCTCTCCAATAAGACACCAGCTGTTGAATCCGCACAGCTGTTGGGCAGCTTGATGAATCCATAGAACCGCTCCTGTATATTGTTGCGTCCATCAATGTACCTCAGTACCAGGACTAGCTGACATTATGTCCCCACATTGCTTATTCAAAAGCACCACAAAATTTAACACAATTGATTATCTTGGACACAATATTACGGTTTTTATCTACCTCTTCATTGTGCCTTCTTTCAGTAATGTGGTGCCCATCATCTAGCTGCGTTGCTATGCTAATCTTTCCGAGCACAGCTAGCTTTACGCAGTTTTCCATGTGAACTTTGGATCTCTCATGTTTCTTGATCCTTTCAAAGAGGTGGTTTAAGTCAGTTAGTCCAGTCTTTGTCCAAGTCCAATCACATCTGTCTCTTCTGAAGAGGATACAGGGGAAACAGAAAAGTGCATTAGCTGCTCCACAACCTGCAGCCATGTCTCACGGTTGAACAAGCTCCGACAAAAACTCCGCTTGGACGATTTACCTTTCTCCTTCGTTTACTGGAAAATGTTCATTTCAGGCTTGTCGGGTCCCAAGTCCTTAACGAGAAGTTTTTTCTCCGTCGTCCGTCTCACAAAAGGGAACATTAATAATGATTTCACCGAATTAGGTGGAAGCTGCTCTTGAACTCCAGTTGTCGCCATCTCTCTTCCTCGGTATTTTTTTTCTCCCGACGTAGGACAGAGTCTGGGAGTCGCTCTACGAAATAAAACTACCGCTGGCCCTTCACGTAGCTCTAGCTCATAAACCTTCACGCATTTTACGTAGCAGTTGGGGCGACATTTCCAGCGCCCCATCGGCATTAAATTTGGTGACGTTGATCGGCCAATTATAGCAACCATAACCGGATTGGCTATTTAGCTGCAGGTCTGGGGCGCTTTGCCGAGCGCCCCATGAGAGAATGACGCACTGTAGGTCGGTGGAAATTCACTGTTTAATGAGTGTCAGTTGGTGGAAATGTTGTTTAAATGATTTAAATCGCATGTAGGCACACACATACTATTAATTAATCTGATGCTGATCAAAAAAATAAATAAAAATAAAATAGAATAAATATTTTTCCCCTCCACAGCTGGTGGGGCGGCGCCCCAGCGCCCCCTATGGGCCAGCCGCCTCTGGTAGAGAGTTAGTCTCCTCTTTGGACCACTGCCACTTGATTTTGGTGTCCAATCTGAATAAAATGGGTCGTTCCAGGGATCGTTGAGAAGAACTTTGATTGAGAAGTTGATTGGAGATGGGAAAACATATAAAGTGGTGCAGAAAATGAAAGTGCATTCAGCTAAAATTGTTTCAAAGGCTTTAAAATGAAAACCAAAACCAGGAAGACGTGGAAGAAAACAGAAAACTACCTCCGGGAGGGATAGAAGAATCGCTAAAATGGTAAAGACTCATCCATTGATCAGCTCCAGGGTGATCAGAGGAGGTCTAAAGTTACCCGAGAGGACTGGAACTGTTAGAAGCCAAGATACCAGCAAGAAGCCCCCAGAAAGTCCCACTGATGAAAAGAAACCGACGTGGGCTGAAGAGGATACAATTCACCAAAGAACACACTGACTGGAAGACTGCTCTTTTTAGGTCTAGAAGCCACAGACAGCTGGTCAGACGACAAACACTGGATTCAAGCCACAGTTCACTGAAGCACGGTGGAGCAAGCATCATGATATGGGGGTGTTCCTCATACTGTGGTCTCTGGTCTATTTATCACAAACCAGGGATCATGGATCAGTTTGAATACATCAAAGAGGTCCTGCTGACTGATACTAAAGAGGAAATGTTCTTGAAGTGGGTGTTTCAACCAGACATTGACCCCAAACACACCAGTCAGCAGCAGCATCCTGGTTCCAGACCAACCAGATTAACGTTCTGGAGGGACCAGGTCAGTCTCTGGACCTGGATCAAGGGACTGGACCGGTGGGGTGACGTCAGAAATGCTGTTCCTGAGGAAAAACCAGGAAATGCAGAGGAGCTGTGGACGTAGTCCAGCGGTCCTGGACTGGAACACCAGCTGACAGAAGCTGGTGGACTCCAGGAACACAGATGTGAAACAGAGGTTCTACATCTGGATATCAGTCCAGAGATTCACAGGAAACATCAAATCTGCAAGCGTTTCTCAGCTCAGACAGTAAATGTTTGAGTTTGGAAAGAAAAATGCAATCTCTTTTGTTTACCAGTCTAATATTCCATTTTCTTTTCTCTCTGTGAAGTAATAAATCTGATAAATTCTTCTTCATGTTTTGACTCAGAATAGGATGTGCAGCGCTCCCGAAGCATTTGTGTGTTTGGAAGTAAAAGCTATTATAAGGATTTTGAGCTTTAGTCACTTTTTTAAGCACACTGCTCTTATTTTGAACACATTATTTTGGTAGCCGGCCGTTGAAAAATGAATGAAACGCTCAAACATAATTGGTCGATGCTATTCAGACTACAAATGGAGACCAGAAGCTTTTGACGCCAACATCTCGCCCCTCGTCCATTCAAAGGTCTTCCACATTCATATTAGGGGTGAGTATTGGCAAGGACCTCCCAATACGAAACGTATCATGATACTTGGGTCACGATCGATATTATCCTGATATCACGATATATTGCGATATTCTTTCCAGTTAATATCAAAAATAAAAGTAAAGATGAAAAATCAAGTTGCTGAGTCAAAACTATTTGCTTCAAAGCAACCTATTTATTGTTAATTATTAGTGTTTTTGCATATTTAAGTAACCATTACAACATACGGACGATATCGGTATTGGGAGCCGAAAAATTGATATTATATTGGGCGGCCGAAAATCGCAATATATTGTCAAATCGATTTTTTTTCACACCCCTAATTTATATGCTATATATATGACTAAGTTTTAGAGCTGAGCGATTTATCGATTCTGTAATATATATCGATATTTTATCGAGGAACAATTTTTCAACCGCGGGTATCGATATTCTAAGCTTCTTTCAAAACCCCCGCAAGCAACAATTTGCAATGTTTAAATAAATGGAACTATTTTTCTCAACACATCTTTTATTCATTTTGTCCAGCATTTGCAAGCTGCCTGTCAGCCATATAATGTGTAATTGATGCTTTCAGCTCAATTAATTCAAACAAAGTCATTGGAACACTCACAAGATGTCACCAAAATCACTTTGTCACTTTAAAATCTTTTGGAAAATGATGTAAATGTATTGTAAGATGAATATTGATGTATATCGTATCGTGAGCTGAATATCGTGTATCGTATCGTGAGATTAGTGTATAGCCACAGCCCTACTGAGTTGTATCAAAACTGTCCACCGTGAGGTCTGCATTATATTCTGACAGCTTTTATAGAGTGAGAATCCTGCGGCTGCACACATTTTAAAGAAGACTCTACAATAAAGGACACCTCATAACACCTCGGGGTTTTCAGGGTTAATCAGCCCTTTGAAGTGCAAACGCTAAATATTCAAAATGACATGAACTCACTGGCTGGGTCGGTAGTCCGGTATGGTCCGATCCAGAGAGATCCTGTCACTGAGGTAGGCATTGTAGCCGTACTTCTCCCTCAGGTATTTAGCATCGTTCTCCTCAGCTGGCAACAGCGTGGCGGGGAGGCCGCCTTTACCCCGACCCCCGAAGCCCTCAATCAGGCCCAGGGATTTGGACAGACCTAAACAAGGCAAACAGGAGAAGATTGCAGGTCAGGATGCTGGAGTCTGTCTGAGCCACTCTCCTCCCAGTAAAGGGCCCACAGCTGAAACCCCACCATGAACGCACCACATCAGCGGCTGTCAAAGCAGGTGAGCCTCTGAGCTGAATTAATAATACAACAATGTCAGCGCAGGTTCACGCAAACTACGTTAAATCTAAGGCTACATCTCACAAACAGAGGCGTGGAAAATGTGCGTGTTTGAGGAAAACCAATAAGGCTGATAATCCCTACACTCTCAGCGATTAAAGGCTCATTTTAAGAAGCTCTTAGTTTAGTCGTGAGACTCATAACCTCCCCCTTTCAAGGCTGCGAAATGCAAATCAAGATTCAAGGCCAGTGATAAAATAAGACTCTCAGTGTTGTGTGTGGTTGTATCTGTGGGCGGCAGGATGATCAAAGTGGCCGTCCGTCGACGTGATAAGCTGCGTTTCGAAGCCTCTGTGGGCTGGTAAACACTGAACCCTCCTTCTACGTGGTCAACCGTGACCTCTAAACGCCCCGATGGAAGCAGTACATCCTCCCTCCAGGCAGCCATTAAGGACAGATCTGGAGATGCTTGCAGTGAAGAGCTATTCAATTAAATCTCCATCGTTTGACAGTTACTGTAGACTAGGGGTGAGTATTGGCAAGGACCTCGCAATACGATATGTATCATGATACTTGGGTCACAATATGATATCACGATATTGCGATATCACGATATATTGCGATATTCTACCCAGTTAATATCAAATTTAAAGTAGAGATGAAAAATCAAGTTGCTGTATATGTTCATCAGATGATATTGATCATTCAGAGGACAAACTGAGTCAAAACTATTTGTTTCAAAACAACCTATTTATTGTTTATTAATAGTGTTTTTGAAAAAAATCAATAAAAACTATATTAGGAGCTGAAAAATCGATATTATATTGGGCGGCCGAAAATCGTGATATATTGCCAAATCGATTTTTTTTCACTCCCCTAGTGCTGGGCAGTTTGGAAGTTAGAATTTGGTTGCTTTTATTGCTTTTCTGGACTAGGTTTTATCTTCTACTATCTTTTATCAACTTTCTTTACATTTACAGTCTGTGAAGGACTTTGTGCAACATTCAGTTGTACGAAACATGGAAAATAAATACAGTCTGATTGACTGATCAAATTCTAATAATATATGAGATATTTTTTTCAAAAAGAAAACATGAATGAAAATCCAACAAGAAAGGCCAGAGTTGTGATAGTTATGGGTGAAAATAGTACGTTAAGAATAGGGCTGTAGCGATACACTAATCTTGCAATACGATACGATACACGATATTCAGCTCACGATACGATATATATCGATATTCATCTTACAATACATTTACATCATTTTCCAAAAGATTTTAAAGTGATTTTGGTGACATTATTTGTGTTTTTTAAAAATTGAAAAAAAAAAAACGATATTAGGAGCTGAAAAATCGATATTATATTGGGCGGCCGAAAATCGCGATATATTGCCAGATCGATTTTTTTTCACTCCCCTAGTGCCGGGCAGTTTGGAAGTTAGAATTTGGTTGCTTTTATTGCTTTTCTGGACTAGGTTTTATCTTCTACTATCTTTTATTAACTTTCTTTACATTTACAGTCTGTGAAGGACTTTGTGCAACATTTATTTGTACGAAACATGGAAAATAAATACAGTCTGATTGACTGATCAAATTCTAATAATATATGAGATATTTTTTTCAAAAAGAAAACATGAATGAAAATCCAACAAGAAAGGCCAGAGTTGTGATAGTTATGGGTGAAAATAGTACGTTAAGAATAGGGCTGTAGCGATACACTAATCTTGCGATACAATACGATACGTGATATTCGTCTCACAATACGATACATATCGATATTCATCTTACAATACATTTACATCATTTTTCAAAAGATTTTAAAGTGATTTTGGTGACATTAGTGTTTTTGAAAAAATCGGGAAAAAAATGATATTAGGAGCTGAAAATTCAACATTATATTGGGCGGCCGAAAATCCAAAGCCAAATCGATTATTTTTCACACCCGTACTGTAGACCTTTGGAAGAAAAGGTCCTGTTAGACATAGGGGTGAGTATTGGCAAGGACCTCGCAATAAGATATGTATCATGATACTTGGATCACAGTGCGATATTATCAAGATATTGCGATATCACAATATATTGCAATATTCTACCTAGTTCTTATCAAAATTAGAAGTAGAGATGAAAATTCAAATTACTGTATATGTTCATCAGATGATATTGACCATTCAGAGGACAAATTGAGTCAAAACTATTTGCTTGAAAACAACCTATTTATTGTTCATTATTAGTGTTTTTGAAAACAATGGGGAAAAAACGATATTAGGAGCTGAAAAATTGATATTACATTGGGCAGATGAAAATCGCGATATATCGCCAAATAGATTTTTTTTTTCACACCCCTTCTGTAGACCTTTGGAAGAAAAGGTCCTGTTGGACACCAGATCAATAGTGTGATCAATAGTTAATCTGTCATGTCAAACTGTATTTTAGTATTTGGTGACATCTTCTTCAACAGCTGGTTTAGTGGTTTAAGATCATAAACACATCACTCAGACCCCACAACCGGCTCTATAAAACCACAGAGATATCAGATAACTTTCTGTATGTTTATGTCAGGGTTCTCCAGAATAAGTCGAGACTTTTCAGAGTCCTCGAGGAAAATCGGCTTTGATTGTAATTTCTCTTTTAAATGAGCTCTTTTACCGTTCAGCTGCCTGTACACCACATCCTCCAGCGAGCTCAGCCTCTTCAGCACCACCTCGTGGCTGACGCCGGGCCCCTGCTGCGCCGTCCCGTTGGCCCGGGGCCGCCTTCCGTCGGCCGGAGCCTCCGCGGCCCCGGCGGCTTGGATGCTGCGCGTGTTGCACCTGGACCAGAAGGTCACGAACCCGGCGACCGCGAGCACGTTGAGCAGCAGCAAGACCCTCCATCTTCTGAACACCAAAGCCATTAAAAAGTCGCCGGTGTCCGGGCTCCAAGCTGTGAGAGAGAGAGGGGGGGGGACAGTTTAGGAGAAGCGGATTCCGGGCTCCTCCGGTTTGCGACGTGCGGAGAGCTGCGGGAGCAATTCACACCGGACAGAGCCAAGATTATACGCAGAAACGGCAAAAAAAAAACCCAAAAAAACCCCGCACACATGTGTCACTGCTGTTGTGAGATAAATCTGCTCTATTACCATCTGACACGGGGGTTATTCTAGGTTGCATCCCCCTTCGGAGGATATTCGGTGCGCGTGGCCATCCGCCGTGATCCGCGTCGCCGCCGCTGCGCGCCCGCCTTTAAAAATCCTGCACGGAAGATGCGAGACAAAGACGCCAGCATATGTTGAGCTTCAGGAACAGATACTCCTTAATAATTAAACTGTGGAGAGAATATCGAGCATGTCTTTAGCCCCCCCCCCCACGCATCTACCAGCCTGCTGATGCGACTGAAGGATCCTGCGCGCTGAAATCTCCCGCAGATGCTCAGGGAAATCCCTCCAACATCTCTGCCTCTGACACTGTCCGCGCACAGACTTTCCACCAGACACTCGTTAATCTCAACGAGATGCAACTGGGGGGGGTGCTGCGCTGATTGTGAAGGGGGGGGGGGGGGGGGTCTAGCGGCGCTTTAAAAGACGCAGCATCCTTCTCCGGGAGCGGCGCGGCGCGGATCCTCCGGAAACGCGGCAGCGGCGGCAGCAGCAGTAGAAAGACCTCCTTATTTCCCGCTTTTCCTCGCGCTCTGCCGGTTTCGTCAGCGCACGCGGACGTGTGCGCGTCCCCCCTCGGTGGTTGCGGCTTGTCGTTTCCTTGGATTCCCTCAATAACGCGCACAGTAGCCGCGTAATGAGGATCTGGATGCTGGACTCGGACCGGCGCGCGTTTTACATTCACAGTAGGTCAGAGGGGGGTGGGGGGGGGGGGGGGGGGGTGGGGGTCAGTCTGGGGGGGGAGCAATGGCATGGAAAAAAAAAAAAGAGAATTGATACGTCCAATTAACCTCACAAAGCAGATCTGAATGGTGCACCTCCACAAAGGTTGCAGATTTGACAGATTAATTAAAGCTTTGAAGGTATAATGCCTAAATGGTAGTTTCTCGTTGAGCTTTAAGGGAATTTATGTGAAAGAAGAGTGTTAATCCAAACTTGTCCTTGGACAAACAGAAAGTCAAGTTGAGATATGCCAACTCATGGTTTGATACAAATGATTTAATGCTTCAGTTATTTACAGTACAGTGATCCCTTATTTTTCACGGTTAATGCGAAAAATCAAAATCCGCGAACTGGAGCCGGAGCCCCCCCCCCAAAAAAAATCGATTCGGCAATATATCGCGATTTTCTGCCGCCCAATATAATATCGATTTTTCAGCTCCTAATATCAATTTTTCTTTAGGAAAATTCATTCATTCACTTAAATGTCCAAAACACTATTAATAAACAATAAATAGGTTGTTTTAAAGCAAATAGTTTTGACTCACTTTGTCCTCTGAATGATCAATATCATCTGATGAACATATACAGCAACTTGATTTTTCATCTCTACTTTTAATTTTGATATTAACTGGGTAGAAATAGCAATATATCGCGATATCGTGATAATATCGCATCGTGACCCAAGTATCATGATACATATCGTATTGCGAGGTCCTTGCCAATACTCACCCCTATAGCGACCTGTGGGTCGGGCCTCTTGAAATCCATGTTGTACAGCTTTGTGCGACCCTCTTCCAGCAGACAGGGAATGCTGCATGATGGGAAGTGGTGCGGAGATAAAGTTGTGGCGGATGATTCCAGTCTAATCTGAGTCTGTGATGTAACTGGTTGAGGTGAGGAGGTGCTGCTGAATCCCACTTAGCTGGTTCGCACAGGCTTTCAACACCGATATGATTTATTTTCCCTTTAAGTCAGATTTATCGGGAATATTTCCGGATACGTTGTTAGCAATATAGCTTTTGGTATCTCTGTTTTCAGGTGCAGCGAGAAAACCGACAGGTGTAGCAAAGAGAGAAGCACATTGTGATGGCAAAGTTACACTATTTACTGGAATTATGGTAAGAAATAATGTTTACTTTACTTGATTTTAGAGGACTGAAATGTGTGGGTTTGTGCAGAAATGGGTCAGATAGCTGGTATGATTCAAGACGGTCGGTAACTCGGCAGCTCTCGGAAACGTACCGCCTGTGATCTACAGGCAACTCATGAGGAGGGGGAAAAGTCTGAGTACTTTCTGAAAGCAAAAAAAAAAAACAAAAAAAGAGAGAGAGGTAGACCGAGATCAAAACCAGCACTCAGTTGCTCGAGACGAATTGAGAGACGAACAGAGGAAAAAAGAAAACATCAAGGGAAAAAAAGAGCATCAGTGAAACACACACAAGGAGGCAGAGATATGGAGGGGGGGGGGGGGGGGGGGGGGGGGGGGGGTAGGAGCAGAAACACTGGGGAGGAATTCAAAGAGGAAAAATCCAAAAGCAGCGGAGAGACACGCTTAGATGCGATGCAGGAGAGAACAAAAGATAGAAATGTAAGAGGGAGAGATTGTATGACAACAGCCGAGTAAAATAAGGAGCCTCGGAGTAGATTTGACTCGATATTTGTTGAGGTGGTAAACGTGATAGTCTCAGCTAAAGCAGTCCCGTCACTCTCTCAAGCTGCCGGACAAGAAGGGCCGTACGTTGCTCCTGGTGTCCAATCAGTTCAATTCTGGTGCGTGTCTGTCATTCGTTATGTACGCCTGTTGTTTGGTTTGTACAGTTTTCCCATGAAATAGGAAATGTATCCGTAGCCGCTTGGAGCAGTTATACTTTTCAGAGAGGATGAGGTATGAAGGGATGGGACTGACGGGAGGTCAGCTATACGTCAGTAGTGTTCCAACATGAAGAACATTACGAGACAAACTCAACATTTATTTGGAATTTGTTCAAATTAAATTCTAATTCAAAATTCTAATTCAAAAATACTTTATTGATCCCCCAAGGGGGAAATTCAAGTTTCAGTACACCAGTCTGGTGTATTAGAGGAGCTGCTGGCATCCAGCGCTCCTTTTCACGCCTGGTCCCGTGGTCCGAGTGCTAAAACAGTTAAAACAGTTAACAGCCGTTAGAACCAGTATATCTCCATACTGATGACCAGTGAGATATCTCCAGGTCAGAGGAAGAAACACAGATGAACCAGACCGTCTCCTCTGGGAAGACCGAGCTCCATTCAGTCCGGCGAACAACGGAGCCGACCGTCCCAGAGCCCGGTTCATTATGCGGACCGGACCAGGCCGTTGTCGTCTCCCCCGGCGGTGCTGGGCCCCACCAGGTCACCAGACGGCCCCTGCCAGGTCAGGTGACCCATCCGGCGTGTAGACAGCTGGACGGGGGCAGCATGCTGCCGCCGCTGCTACGTCCGGGGCTCCCGTCCCAGCTCCGTGACGCTGCAGCCCGGATCCAGTGGCGGTGGTTGCCGCGGGTAGCAGTTCAGGGCTACTTAGCTTTCCCGAACCGGCCTCCAGCGACACCGTCCATGTCCGCGGCAGCAGCCGCAAGAGGACCGATCCGCCCCCCGCAGACAGCATCAGCGAGTAGCCTCCATGCCAGGCGTCGTCCGGGTAACGATGTTTTGGCGTTTCCATCATCATCCCACATGGCAGGACTCCTAGTTGAAGGTCAAACACTCTGCCCCAAATAACCAAGAACCAAAACAACCATCCATTGATGGTCCATTTAATTCAGATCTGGAGAACTTGGAAGCCAAGTCAACTCACAAACCACACCTTTTCTGCAACGTGGCCACTTGTTGTCGTCCTGCTGAATGAGGTCATTGCTGTCAGATAAAACCGCTGCCATGAAGAGCCACTTGCTACCTCTCACAGATTCAGGGCCCGATCTTCCGCCAGATCTGCTAAAGCCGCTATTAAGGGATAACGGGTAGCGGGAGGGGCGTTCCCCCGCAAAGAACGCAATCCTCCATCCTTGCTAAACCCGCTATCTTACCTGCGCTACCCGCTATATTATGCATAGGAGTGGTTAGAGCGTTCCACCTGGTAAACCAATCAGTGCGTCAGTAGCCATTGCCTTTAAGAGCAGGTTGCACATTGATGCCATTTGGACGCGCTCTTGTACGCGCCGACAAACTCGGTATCTTGCGATCGCAAGATACCGAGTTAGCGGAAAGGGCAAAAGACACAGCCGTTGTTACACCTACAGTGTGGGTAAGGGAGTCGGCATAACGGGTACTGGCTTTAGGGAGCGGAAGATTGCATCAGTGGTTAGCGGAGGTTCCTAAACCCGCAATTTGCGGGTAGCGGTTAGTGGGTAGTGGCTAGCGGGAAGTGTACGATCAGGGCCTCAGTCTCCAAACTGTAGAAAACATTCGTTTGTAGCCAGTAACTAGCTTCTCGTCTGGTTCTACCCTGCAGGGATGGAAAGACAAAGCTGCAACTTTGCACATGAATCTTTATTTTGGATCTTCAGGACAATCAATGCATAGCTGCTAACCGGGTACAAATTTAGGCTGCGCCAACATTGGCGTATGGTTCTCAAGCTACATATCCGTCATATAATTTTACACATGGACGATGCATGTGGACGTATGTTGTCAGACTTTAGTGAGTGAAGAATTCAGGATGTAGACAGGATGTAGACAGTGTGCAGTCTTTAACCTAAAGGGGGATGGTTAGTGTCGTAAACTAACTTCACTGCATGAGCTTCAATGTCCCTCTGATTTTATTGTTAATATACTGTAATTAATGTTAGACTGGACTGTACTCAACATGGCATAACATAAACGCTGATTAAAGTGTATTAAAACAAATAGATGCCTGTTTGTTGTAGCTAGCCGCTAGCCACTAGCTGCTACCCACAAATTGCAGGTTTAGGAACCTCCGCTAACGCAATCTTCAGCTCACGACCCATTATGCCCACTACCTTACTCACTTTGTAGGTGTGGCAATGGGCGTGTCTTTTGCCCTTTCCACAAACTCGCTACCTTGTGGTCGCTGGTTTAGGGTCAGACCACCCGCTACCCGCAACCTGCATGTTGGTGCGTCCAAATGGCATCAATGCGCGTCCACCTGGTCACATGTGGACGTGCACAAACGGCTCCACCTCTGGAATTAACTCTCAGTTGAACCCCCAGTTAAACCATAGACGACCAGAGTGTGTTTACTGGGAGGACACCAACTATCTGGAACTTTCAGGTTGCTGATAGGTCTGTGTAAAAATATTTATATCTATATATCAGAGCAGAGGAGGAAGAAAGAGGAGGATGAATTTTTTCAGAGAATTTTTTTTATTGTTTTCTTCATTAGAAAAGTATTGTTTTGTCCAGTCAGTAGTTTACATACAACTCCTTAGTATTTGGTCTCATTGCCTTTAAACTGTACGACCCGAGTCAAACATTCTGGGTTTCCTCCCAGAAGCTTCCCACAACAGTTTGCTGGAGTTTTGGTCCATCCTCCCTGACAGAACTGGTTCCACTGTGGACGATGACACTCTGACCAGTATCTTTACCAGCTGTCTAGCTTTTATTCTGGGGTTTATACACAGATTTCCCTCCAAAGCAGGTTCACTTCTGGGACCCAGAACCATCTCCTTCCTGAGTGCTATGATGGTGGACATTCCCATGGTGGTTCTACTGGTGGAAAACTGTTGGAACAGATGAACGCTGCTCCTTCAGGCATCTGGAAATTGTAGCCAAGGATGAACCAGACTGGTAGAGGTCCATGGTTCTCTTCCTGATATCTTAGCTGATTTCTTTTAATTTTTCCCAGGATCTCAAACTTCTCTCTGTCGTTATTCTAGCATTTAGCTAATAGAAATAATTTTGGTAGTCCTAACGATGACTAGGGGTGAGTATTGGCAAGGACCTCGCAATACGATAAACATCATGATACTTGGGTCAAGATACGATATTATCACGATATCGCGATATCACGATATATTGGGGTATTCTTCCCAGTTAAATCAGAATATTGCGATATCACGACATATTGGGATATTCTTCCCAGTTAATATCAAAATTAAAATTAGAGATGAAAAATCAAGTTGCTGTATATGTTCATCAGATGATATTGATCATTCAGAGGACAGATTGAGTCAAAACTATTTGCTTCAAAACAACCTATTTATTGTTTATTATTAGTATTTTTGAACATTTAAGTAACCATTACTAACCAATAAAAAAATCGGTATTATATTGGGCGGCCGAAAATCGCGATATCTTGCCAAATCGATTTTTTTTCACACCCCTAACAATGACCTAAAACAGGAAAGGTTTAATCTAATGTCAGGTAGTGCCAACCAGCCACTGACTGGAAAATTTTCCTTTTTGTCCCATTTTAAAGTCTTGACCTCCAGCGCTGCCTCGTGGCTGTATCCGGGTGTGAAGGATCTCGGTAAAGAGGAAGGTTTGTTACCTTCCACTGTAGGGCAGGAAAGAGAGATAGTCTGCAAAAAGTCAACAGGATAACTGTGGGGGGGGGGAAATTTGGATTATGCTATAAATAGTGTGGCAAGTTTCTTTAGTCATCAACCCGAGTTTGTGTTCTGGCACAGAAGTGATATAACTGCTCTGAAAATGAGCCCTGGGCTTATACCTCCACATGAGTTAATACCATTCTCCATGAGACTTATGCGTTGCAGAGCAGGATTTGAGAATGATGAAGTTAATCACCGCTCCACGGGGAGAGGATGGGTGGTAGAAGTGATCCAAAACTCCGGCCTCGTCTTTTCATTTCTACAACAGCATATTTTCTGGTCCTCTGGGGGTCCATTGTGAAGTCAGCTGGCGGACATAGACACTAATTGACCTTCACGCTGGATTGACTGAAGTGAATGTTATTTTTTTTTTTTATTTATTTTCCGAGGGACTGAAGCAGTTGGGCAGCATGTGGCAAAGGATGCGACTCTCCGGCTCAAGAGCTAAAAAGTAATTTAGGTCAGTCACCTCCTAGCGTTTGGACCACAGACAAGTCTTTGATGAAAACAGAGAGCTTCATCCTTTAAGGAAAAGGCCAAAACTACTGAACAAAGGATCGACTGAACTCAACTTAAAACAACTTTATCCGCTAGAAACTTTTTTTTGTGAAATACCCAAACAATGAGCAATAATGAGATAATGACCACAATAAAACAAAACATTAAAGCGCTAACTGTCAGCGCAGAGTCCCAGTTATCCAGGTCAAGGTAACGCTGCGTTTGACTGGAAGGCTCTGTAATGTCTCTTCTCAATTCAATTTTATTTGTATACCATCTATTACAATGCAAGTTTCTAGGCGCTATATACAGCCCCAGATCATGACCCCCGAGCAAATATCATTAACTAAAATTATAATATTAAACTCTAATCAAAGAAAAATGGCAAATAAAAAAAACTCCTGAAGCCCTGGGACGAAGACAACGGGTGGGGCAAATAATAGAAGGTGGAAAACCTGAAGGAGGGGACTGGACGACCAAGACCGGTGGAGGTCAACGGGTAGACAGGTGGAGGGTCAACGACGTCTATAGACGGGTGGAGGTCAACCGGGACGACGTCTACACAGACGGGTGGAGGTCAACGCCGGGACGACGACGTCTACACAGACGGGTGGAGGTCAACGCCGGGAGACGTCTACACAGACGGGTGGAGGTCAACGCGACGGGATGACGTCTACACAGACGGGTGGAGGTCAACGCCGGGACGACGTCTACACAGACGGGTGGAGGTCAACGCCGGGACGACGTCTACACAGACGGGTGGAGGTCAACGACGGGACGACGTCTACACAGACGGGTGGAGGTCAACGCCGGGACGACGTCTACACAGACGGGTGGAGGTCAACGCCGGGACGACGTCTACACAGACGGGTGGAGGTCAACGCCGGGATGACGTCTATATAGACGGGTGGAGGTCAACGCCGGGACGACGTCTACACAGACGGGTGGAGGTCAACGCCGGGACGACGTCTACACAGACGGGTGGAGGTCAACGCCGGGACGACGTCTACACAGACGGGTGGAGGTCAACGCCGGGACGACGTCTACACAGACGGGTGGAGGTCAACGACGGGACGACGTCTACACAGACGGGTGGAGGTCAACGACGGGATGACGTCTACACAGACGGGTGGAGGTCAACGCCGGGACGACGTCTACACAGACGGGTGGAGGTCAACGCCGGGACGACGTCTACACAGACGGGTGGAGGTCAACGCCGGGACGACGTCTACACAGACGGGTGGAGGTCAACGCCGGGACGACGTCTACACAGACGGGTGGAGGTCAACGCCGGGACGACGTCTACACAGACGGGTGGAGGTCAAACGACGGGATGACGTCTATATAGACGGGTGGAGGTCAACGCCGGGAATGACGTCTACACAGACGGGTGGAGGTGGAGGTCAACGCCGGGACGACGTCTACACAGACGGGTGGAGGTCAACGCCGGGACGACGTCTACACAGACGGGTGGAGGTCAACGCCGGGACGACGTCTACACAGACGGGTGGAGGTCAACGACGGGACGACGTCTACACAGACGGGTGGAGGTCAACGACGGGATGACGTCTACACAGACGGGTGGAGGTCAACGCCGGGATGACGTCTACACAGACGGGTGGAGGTCAACGCCGGGATGACGTCTACACAGACGGGTGGAGGTCAACGCCGGGAAGACGTCTACACAGACGGGTGGAGGTCAACGCCGGGACGACGTCTACACAGACGGGTGGAGGTCAACGCCGGGACGACGTCTACACAGACGGGTGGAGGACAACGCCGGGACGACGTCTACACAGACGGGTGGAGGACAACGCCGGGACGACGTCTACACAGACGGGTGGAGGTCAACGCCGGGACGACGTCTACACAGACGGGTGGAGGACAACGCCGGGATGACGTCTATATAGACGGGTGGAGGTCAACGCTTGAATGACGTCTACATAGACGGGTGGAGGTCAACGCTTGAATGACGTCTACATAGACGGGTGGAGGTCAACGCCGGGACGACGTCTACACAGACGGGTGGAGGACAACGCTGGGATGACGTCTATATAGACAGGTGGAGGTCAACGCCGGGATGACGTCTACATAGACGGGTGGAGGTCAACGCTGGGACGACGTCTACATAGACGGGTGGAGGTCAACGCCGGGATGACGTCTACATAGACGGGTGGAGGTCAACGCTGGGATGACGTCTATATAGACAGGTGGAGGTCAACGCCGGGAAGACGTCTACATAGACAGGTGGAGGTCAACGCTGGGACGACGTCTACATAGACGGGTGGAGGTCAACGCGGGGACGACGTCTACATAGACGGGTGGAGGTCAACGCCGGGATGACGTCTACATAGACGGGTGGAGGTCAACGCTGGGATGACGTCTATATAGACGGGTGAAGGTCAACGCTGGGACGACGTCTATATAGACGGGTGGAGGTCAACGCCGGGACGACGTCTACATAGACGGGTGGAGGTCAACGCTGGGACGACGTCTACATAGACAGACATCCATGACTTCCAGTGCAATCCCGACTCTCTTAGTCAGGCATTTGTGATGCAGTGTTCAGACTGAGGATATTTTTTTCTGTACAGCCCCCTGAGAAGATGCCCATCTCAGCTTCGAGCTGTACTTAAAAAACAGTTTCCATAATGACTGTTTCAGGAGAAAAAAAAAAACATAAGAAAAAGGTAATGACCCGTAGGAGGAGCGAGATTAGTGAGAGTTTCATGACTCATAGGAATCAATGTCCCTGCAACAGCTCACAATCCTGGAACGAACCCCCCGTCAGCCAGGTAGAACTAAAGAAGCCTTATAGATTGAAAATAAATGAATGTCCAAGAACACAAGTCCAGCTGCCTTCGATTCAAGTTCTCAGAACCTGTAATGCAGTTATCAGACTGTACATGAGAGCTCCTGAGGTCAGTTCCTGGCAGGAAGAACACAGATGAAATGGTTTTGTGGGTAGAACTGGAATGATCAGCCGTCACTTCCCAGTCAAACATTAAATACGCCAAAGAAGATCTGAAGATCCAGTGCCATCAGGTGCTTTGAAGGAAGTCAAAATGGCGTCATCAGGCCTCTGCCTCGTTGTTCTCATGCAAACCTGAATATGTACCGCAGCAAAGAGGAACAAACCTCTCAGAGCTGCTCGGTCAAATATGTTACAGTTGTTATCACAAGCGCGTTTCTTTCTCTGCAGAAGGATGATGGGAGCTTTACGGAGAACAGCGGGGGGGAGCTGCATCAGAACCGCCTGCTTCAAGATCACCATTGTTAAATTTCTTCGTCGCTCTAATCCAGAGGTGTCAGACTCATTTTCACTGAGGGCCACATCAGCATCATGGTGGCCCTCGAAGGGCCAGATTGACAGCATTAATGTAACAAAATGCAATTAAAATTAAAATAAATTAAACTATACCTTATTATATTGCTAAATAAAGGTTTCTGTATTTATTATGTATTCAAGTTTCAAAAATTTAAGTCATTATTACATTAAACTCAGGGTTGTGGTTGTAAGAGTATCCATTATCTTGGTTTCAGGTTCTTTGTTTTTCTTGCAGGCTAAATTTAGCATACTTAGCTCCGTGTTTTCTGTCAAAATGCCGACATAGATTAAACTCTTTCACAACTGAAACCGCCTCATAACACTAAAGACACTTTTCTTGGACATGTTGGGGTTAGTTTGTAAAGGTTTTTCTTAAGTCCATCAGTTCTGAAAAATCGTCTTGCTCATAGCTACCGTTATATAGTAATGACTAAATGCATGATGGGAGATGTAGTTTATTGTCAATATGTGCTTTAAAGCGGCGTAAATTTATTTTAAGTCTTAAAATATTGGTTTAAAATTTAAGCCAATAATGCACAAGCCCTCGAGGGCCACATTTGGCCCGCGGGCCTTATGTTTGACACATGTGCTCTGCACGGAGCAAGAAGAGAGCGTTGCTCACGGCCTCTAATGATCTGCGGCGGAGCTCTTCGCAGGTCCCGTCAGTCACATCTGTCTTCAGAGTCGGAGATGACAGATTTTCCTGATACACGCCGACGCTGAAAAGGACATCAAGTCATCGACACGCCACAAACCGCCTTAAATCTGCAGCCGCGCGGCGCGTCTGCTTGTCCCCATCCTGTCATCCCGGCGTTGCCTCTGCAGCCTCCACCGTTCATGTTCTGCCAGGCCCTCGTGCCTCACCGAGCTCCCACGCTCCCCTTGGCAGGATGCAAAAAAAAAATCCAAACATGCAAACCAATGTCAAAACAGATGATGCGACTCCATGAAAACCTAACGTTCGGACCCTTTCTTCCCGCTCCACGGCGTGAAGTAGGAGTTAGATAACGGCTGATTATACCGCAACGTGGCTTCACGTTCCTGCAGAAGGACGTGCGGCTTGTAGGGTTTCTCAGCTCTAATTTAAGCTGCCCTACGTTTCCTCACAAACTCAGGCTTTAGGGGAATCAGAGCCGGAAAAATGTACTTTCATGAATTTGTAACTTGGCTTTGATGACTTTTGACAAAACTTGTGGCGGCGCGACGTTTGGAGTGAACGGACTCTTAACAACAGGGACGTCACCTGCATCTGTGTGTAAAATAATATTTATTACAAAAATATTTATTACAAACTTCAGCAGTGTACTTGTCCTTCATGAGAGACGTCTGTTTAAACGCACAGAGTTCATCGATCTTGGCTGAAGCAAGTTTCAGTGATGTGATGAAAGCCGCTCAGAGGAGAGCAGAGGTGAAGGTGTGATTTTACTGAAACTTCTCTGTTTTTTAAATCCAAACTGTAGTTTAACTTCTTAATGTCGCTTTTCTTTGTTTCAGGAACAGACGTCGGCCTGGACGTCTTCACCAGAACCCAACTTTGCTCCTGTTTCCATCGCTGGTGCATCAATACTCTGAGGTATCGATGGGAATTTCATCCAGTTTCAGCAAATTAAGGATAAATCAAAGGGACAGATTAAAACTGAAAAGCAAACAGACATCTTGAGGTGATTAAACATGCAGCGAACGTCACAGATCAACATCTTTTAGATGAGAAAGAACACGTGCAGACCGAAGCTAAACTTGAAACGGCACTTAAAGCGCCTGGATGTTTCTCTTCCCAAAAAACGACGTATATAAATTATCTCCACGGTAACAGAAGCTGGACGTCCTCGGCTGATGGGCGACACTCAAGAGCTCATCAGCATTAAACACCCGGTGATAAAAAGGGCTCTTAAACATGTCGTTAGACTTTTTTTTTTTCTTCCTCAGCTTGTGCACTTTTAACTGAACTTCTGTCTTGTCACAAAAAAAAAAAGCTTAAGAACCCATTTCTTCTGCGCGCTACTGGGCAGGTCAGCTGTCAAACCTCCTCAGCCTCCTCCACCTGATCTCCTCAGCTCTGGCATCCTCAGAAAGGTTGAAACCATAAGGAGGCGGAGCTCTACTTTGGTGTCCTAGGAAAGAAAATATATTTCAGACGTGCGTAGTTATGATGGCTTTCTTAAGTTTACTGCTCTCTCACCTCTGTCATTCAGGCTGTTTCTGATGGCCGCCTCCAGCTGCTCTTCCTCCGTCAGTCCGCCCGTGTAAGACGCTGCCTGATCTGAGGTGTAATCTGCTGAATACTGAGAGTTTCCTGAGTATCCTCCCGCGGCGCCTCTGTAACCTGCAAGCACACAGAGGTTAAGATCGAAGGAAAAAAATTATTATGTGGCAAAAGATTAAAAGCATCAGTGCTTTTCCCCATTTTGACAACTCGACCAAAAGTCCAAAGCATTAACCTTTACGGCTGATTTGTGGATCTATCCTCTCAGCAGCAGTGCAGTTTATGTGGGGCTGAGTTATTACAATGTCTGTTTGTTTTTTTGTTGCTAGCAGTAAAAGTAGATGTGCAGCGGTGCGGCACGCTGATGCACCGCGTCCTTTCTCCGGGGCACAGAAACCGCGTCATCGTTTGACTAACCGAGAGACCAAAGCTGAGCTGCTGCACGGTCGAAGCCTCAGCTGCAGCTCAGAGAGTTTTACGAGTTCTGAAAAGGCCCGTGTGCTGTTAGCAGGAGCTCCACCAGAATGTTCTGATACCTGAAGTGCCGGAGGAGCTGTAGCGTGCACCGGGATGTGAGCTGTATCCACCTGAGGAGACGAGCCCTGGAGAAAAAAAACACATAAGAGCAGAATATTTCAGTGCTGGGACTGTGCTGAAAAATGAGCTGCCAATAAGTAACATAAAACATATGTAATAATTCATAAAAAAAAAAAAAATACAGACTTTAACTTCCTTTAACTTTAGGAAACAATAGAATTGGTTTCAGTAGCACCTTTCACTTTAAAGACTATTTAAGCTTAAAGGAAGCTTCACTTTCCCCGATGGTTGTAAAAATGAAAACAAAGACAGAAACACAGGAAGTCAGACCTGCACATTTCTTCATGATGGTCTTCAGTGGTCCAGAGGTGTACAGCAGACCCACCAGGATTCCCGCCAGGTGACCAATAAAGGATGTTCTAGGGAGGCAGAGCACAAATCAACCTCAATCTGGGGAAACACTGCCATCTGGTGGCGTAAAGCAGATCCATCATCTCTGAACGATGACGATGAACTGACTACAGGAACCTCTTATCTGGACTGTTACATTTTTTTATTCAGTTTTCTTGAGTTTACTTGAAAACTTGCTGCACATGAATTACTTTATTTTTAGATTAGATTAGATTCAACTTTTTTGTCATTGCACATGTCAAAGTACATGGCAACGAAATGCAGTTAGCATCTAACCAGAAATGCTTTTGCAGTGAAATAAATACAATGTACAGTATACACACATATATACACATGTACAGTATACACACATATATACACATGTATATATTTATATAAATATATCTCCCATGAGGGGCCTATTTTAGAAGAAAGTGAAAAGTCAGCTAATTTCCTTGAAGACCCTCCTGCTTGTCTGGTGTTTAACAGACTGTAGCTTCAACAAAAACACAGTTGGAAGAAGAAAGACGTGTTACAAAACACAATGACAAACAGTTTCTTTTTTTTAAAATGATTTTCCACAGCCTACCCCTAGTTTTGTGAAAGAGAAGGATGCATAAAGACAGAATAAAAAAACATGCACAACCCTAAGCATCCTCTTCAGCAGCAGAACATGTCACTGCCGGGCCGGGGGCGGGCCCTTTAAACCCAATAAAGCTTGTGATTACATCGTTTTACAACATACACATGCCAGCAACAGCAGGGCTTACAAGCATTACTACATTTGACACATAGCTCAAAGCATTTGATAGTAAGAGTTCAACACCACGAAGAGCAACCATGTGATTCTGAAATCAATCAAACCTGTAGTATTATGAAATAATATATTGTCTAAAATGTATTCGGTGGTATGCAGTTGTAACGTCACGTAGGAGACACTCCAGTTATTGTTGTAGTAGCTACCGACATTCATTCATTCATTAATTCTGCTCGGTACTAAGCGCTGATTTCTCCTGTTGTGTTTCCATTGCTGTTAATAAATACCAACTCCGAGCACATCGCTGTACGAGTCTTTTTACAAGAGTAACCCGACAAAACCGACATGAAGTCTAACAAACCATGAGAACAACAAAAACATGAGGCTACCTGGTCCCTGATAATAACGTTATGCTACCTGGCCCCTAATAATAACATTAGGCTACTTGGCCCCTAATAATAACGTTAGGCTACCTGGCCCCTAATAATAACATTAGGCTACCTGGTCCCTGATAATAACGTTAGGCTACCTGGCCCCTAATAATAACATTAGGCTACTTGGCCCCTAATAATAACGTTAGGCTACCTGGCCCCTAATAATAACATTAGGCTACCTGGTCCCTGATAATAACGTTAGGCTACCTGGCCCCTAATAATAACGTTAGGCTACCTGGCCCCTAATAATAACATTAGGCTACCTGGTCCCTGATAATAACGTTAGGCTACCTGGTCCCTGATAACAACATTAGGCTACCTGGCCCCTAATAATAACGTTAGGCTACCTGGCCCCTAATAATAACATTAGGCTACTTGGCCCCTAATAATAACGTTAGGCTACCTGGCCCCTAATGATAACATTAGGCTACCTGGCCCCTGATAATACCGTTAGGCTACCTGGTCCCTGATAATAACGTTAGGCTACCTGGTCCCTGATAATACCGTTAGGCTACCTGGCCCCTGATAATAACGTTAGGCTACCTGGCCCCTAATAATAACATTAGGCTACCTGGTCCCTGATAATAACGTTAGGCTACCTGGCCCCTAATAATAACGTTAGGCTACCTGGCCCCTGATAACAACGTTAGGCTACCTGGCCCCTGATAACAACGTTAGGCTACCTGGCCCCTAATAATAACGTTAGGCTACCTGGCCCCTAATTATAACGTTAGGCTACCTGGCCCCTAATAATAACATTAGGCTACTTGGCCCCTAATAATAACGTTAGGCTACCTGGCCCCTAATAATAACATTAGGCTACCTGGTCCCTGATAATAACGTTAGGCTACCTGGCCCCTAATAATAACGTTAGGCTACCTGGCCCCTAATAATAACATTAGGCTACCTGGTCCCTGATAATAACGTTAGGCTAGGCTACCTGGCCCCTAATAATAACGTTAGGCTACCTGGTCCCTGATAATAACGTTAGGCTACCTGGCCCTAATAATAACATTACTCCCTGATAATAACGTTAGGCTACCTGGCCCCTAATAATAACGTTAGGCTACCTGGCCCCTAAAATAAAGTTAGGCTACTGGCCCCTAATAATAACATTAGGCTACTTGGCCCCTAATAATAACGTTAGGCTACCTGGCCCCTAATGATAACATTAGGCTACCTGGCCCCTGATAATACCGTTAGGCTACCTGGTCCCTGATGATAATAACGTTAGGCTACCTGGTCCCTGATAATAACGTTAGGCTACCTGGCCCCTGATAATAACGTTAGGCTACCTGGCCCCTAATAATAACGTTAGGCTACCTGGCCCTAATAATAACGTTACCTGGCCCCTAATAATAACGTTAGGCTACCTGGCCCCTGATAACAACGTTAGGCTACCTGGCCCCTAATAATAACAAAGTTAGGCTACTGGCCCCTAATAATAACGTTAGGCTACCTGGCCCCTAATTATAACGTTAGGCTACCTGGCCCCTAATAATAACATTAGGCTACCTGGCCCCCCTAATAATAACGTTAGGCTACCTGGCCCCTAATAATAACATTAGGCTACCTGGCCCCTAATAATAACGTTAGGCTACCTGGCCCCTAATAATAACGTTAGGCTACTGGCCCTAATAATAACATTAGGCTACCTGGTCCCTGATAATAACGTTAGGCTACCTGGTCCCTGATAATAACATTAGGCTACCTGGCCCCTAATAATAACGTTAGGCTACCTGGCCCCTAATAATAACATTAGGCTACTTGGCCCCTAATAATAACGTTAGGCTAACTGGCCCCTAATGATAACATTAGGCTACCTGGCCCCTGATAATAGCGTTAGGCTACCTGGTCCCTGATAATAACGTTAGGCTACCCTGGTCCCTGATAATACGTTAGGCTACCTGGCCCCTAATAATAACATTAGGCTACCTGGTCCCTGATAATAACGTTAGGCTACCTGGCCCCTAATAATAACATTAGGCTACCTGGTCCCTGATAATAACGTTAGGCTACCTGGCCCCTAATAATAACGTTAGGCTACCTGGCCCCTGATAACAACGTTAGGCTACCTGGCCCCTGATAACAACGTTAGGCTACCTGGCCCCTAATTATAACGTTAGGCTACCTGGCCCCTAATAACAACGTTCGGCTACCTGGCCCCTAATAACAACGTTCGGCTACCTGGCCCCTAATAACAACGTTAGGCTACCTGGCTCCTAATAATAACGTTAGGCTACCCGGCTCCTAATAATAACGTTAGGCTACCTGGCCCCTAATAATAACGTTAGGCTACCTGGCCCCCAATAATAACGTTAGGCTACCTTGCCCCTAATAATAACGTTAGGCTACCTGGCCTCTAATAATAACGTTAGGCTACCTGGCCTCTAATAATAACGTTAGGCTACCTGGTGCCTAATAATAACGTTAGGCTACCTGGTCCCTGATAATACCGTTAGGCTACCTGGTCCCTAATAATAACGTAAGGCTACCTGGTCCCTAATAATAATGTTAGGCTACCTGGCCCCTAATAATAACGTTAGGCTACCTGGCCCCCAATAATAACGTTAGGCTACCTTGCTCTTAATAATAACGTTAGGCTACCTGGCCTCTAATAATAACGTTAGGCTACCTGGCCTCTAATAATAACGTTAGGCTACCTGGTCCCCTAATAATAACGTTAGGCTACCTGGTCCCTAATAATAACGTTAGGCTACCTGGTCCCTAATAATACCGTTAGGCTACCTGGTCCCTAATAATAACGTAAGGCTACCTGGTCCCTAATAATAACGTTAGGCTAAGGCTACCTGTCCCTAATAATAACGTTAGGCTACCTGGCCCCTAATAAAAACGTTAGGCGGTCGGGCTACTCTGATAACAACCACATCAACAGTTTACAACAAACTCACATATTGTTTTCAGTGTCAGTGATTGTGGGTAATTGTTCCTGTAAATCTGGCTCCCTGACCGTGGTCCCAGTTCTGGTGGGTTTGACTCGCTGCCAACAATGTCAGGTTCATCTCCAGGAGGATATGTATCCAGCTTTTTTAGTTTAGTCTTTTCCTGTGCTCTTTTTTTATTTCCTTTGCATTTTGTTTCTCCACTTTTATGCTTGTATGAACTGTCACTAATTATTTAATTAATCCGTGATCCACCTACCCTGCACCACGTAGACTCTGTTGACTAGTGACTGATGATGACGCTGATGGACGGCTGTTGATGACGATTTTACCCACAATACATTTGGAGATCTTACCGGCGATCCACTTAAATGTGCACAAGTTAACTGTGAGAGTGAACATGAAGCCAGACATGCTGCACAACATTTAATTCACTGTGTAGAAACCTACAAGACCAAAGTCAGTCTTACATTTTTTTGACCAACCATGACTCATTCTGGCTGGAGAAACTTAAATATAACCTCATATGTAACATGAGGGCCCTCCAGGGCCCTGGGCCGGGGGAGCACCGCCCCCACAGTCCCCCTGAAGCTCCGCCCCTGATCCTCTTCACAACACAGTGACTGAACAACAGCATCTTCAGGAGATCCCTCCCGCCCGCAACTAGAACCATCTATGATGGCCCTTTTAAATAATGACACTCACTGCAACATGTAATTCCCTTAAATTACAGATTTGCTCTACAAGATCTTCTTTTGCAGTTTTTGCACAATGCTGCAAACTTCTCATATCACAGAAGGTGAACGTAGATCAGGGATGGCCAACCCTGGTCCTCGTGCTCTGAAGCAGGGAAACATCTAAGACCTGCAGGTCTCTGCAGGACCAGAGTTGGCCACCCCTGATCCAGATTATATCTGAGAATTGAATTATGAGTTTGATTATTCCGTTTACTCACCCAGGAGCCGTTATGTGAATCAGCACGAGCTCCAGCCAACTGGCGTACTGATTGGACACGGGCAGACCCATGACGTAAGTCACGCCTCCAGGGTGGTAGTGGTTGTTAAGCACCTTCAGAGCAAACAGGACGCCTGGAGACGCATCACGGCGATGGATAAACACGGATTAATAAATGCTGCAGCGACTCGGTTTCACTCTTTTTCTTTTCTCTCTACCTGAGAAGCCGACTGCACAGGCCATGCTGTGGGACTGGTCCTGGGTCAGCTCTGTCAGCAGCAGCTCCAGCAGCAGGTAGACCAGTCCGGTGAGCAGGGAGAAGACTGACAGCACGTACAGGAACCACGACCCGCCCAGCCGTCGCTCCAGCCTCATGCCCTTCCAGAGGAGCGACGCCATGTTGAAGTACAGGTGCCAGTCGTCCACGTGGTGAAACGGGGACAGCAGGAGGCGACGCCAGTCTTCGTACCAGTACGCCTGCTGGACGCTGACGCAGGCCTGGGGGGGGGGTTGGAGGGGCAGAGACAACAAGGAAAAGCAGCATTATGGATCCAATCCAACTATGTTCCTTCCTTTTTTTTTTTTTTTTTGTGAATTGGTTCAAATAAAAAGCGTGCAGCGCTGCATCAGTGAGCTACCTTCAACAGCGGAGCAGCTGGGAACAGGTACAGGTACACGTTGAGAGCCAGGACCCCCAGGGTGACGGGGGGGATGTTGTCCAGACCCACCTGGAACAGCTGGGAGCCCAGGAGGAGCAAGCCCAGGTGGGACCTCCTCTGTCTGCTCTGCATCCTGGAGACAGTCTGGAGGGGAGACGACCGCAACATTTTGTTTTATTCTTTTTATAGATTTTTCTCCCAGTGTGGTTTCTCAGCTTCTTTATCTCACTGCACACCTTGATTCCTCCCATTTCTCATCGACCAGACTTTAAAGAAGCTACCAGCCGTGATAACTGGTAGCTTGAATGGAACAATAGAGCTGGGATTAACTGAACCGTGTTCTGTTAAAAAGACTTTAAAACTTGAGATCAAAGCTCCCAAACGTCCTTCTCTGAAGTCATGTGATGTCATGATGCGTTTCAAATTGATTATTGGTCATGGGTGCTTCCATAAATAACACCAGTGGGTTAATAGTTTAATATCTATATGGAGTGACGTCATCAAGAAGTTAAAGAACCTCGATATATACCGATATTCATCTTACAATACATTTACATCATTTTCTGTAAGATTTTAAAGGGACAAAGTGATTTTGGTGACATCTTGTGAGTGTTCCAATGACTTTGTTTGAATTAACTGAACTGAAAGCATCAATTACACATTATATGGCTGACAGGCAGCTTGCAAATGCTGGACAAAACGAATAAAAGATTTGTTGAGAAAAATAGTTTCATTTATTTAAACAGTGCAAATTTTTGCTTGCAAGCTTTTAAAGGTGGGACACGGGTTTAGAAAGAAGCTTAGAATATCGATACCCACGGCTGAAAAATCGATACTCGATAAAATATCGATATATATCGCAGAATCGATAAACTCGCTCACCTCTAGTCCTGTATAAATGTAGATTGATAGAAATAGGTTTGTTGAAATTCCCAATATTATTACACTGACCAAAAATATAAATGCAACACTTGTTTTTGCCCCCATTTTTTATGAGCTGAACGATCAAAGACCTAAAATTTTTTCTTTGTGCAAAAAAAGGCCCGTTTCTCTCAAATATTGTTCACAAACCTGTGTTGGTGAGCACTTCTCCTTTAACTCAACTCAATTTTTTCTATAAAGCATCTTAAATACAACGTAGCTGACACAACAATATAATAATGAAGAAATAACAGAAACCAAAATGAAATTAAGTACAATAAATCCATGCCTTGATTTCCGTATAGCACTGCAGGAGCTGGTGTTCCAGATGTGGCAGATGCTGATTGGACAGCAGGATTAATGCACAGGTGTGCCTTAAGATGGCTGCAATAAAAGGACACTCTGGACACCACAGTTTTAAACTGTCTTAGATGTTTCCCTGACACAACACACCTGATTCAAATGAATACAGCGATCCCTTATTTTTCACGGTTAATGGGGACACAATCAACAACCTGATCAACTCTGTGAAGGAGATGCAACTCATGTTGGTCCTTTCATTTCTTTTATTATCTATTACATTATTAAGATAACTAATGGAAAAATATTGGTTCCTTATTTGCCTTTGTAACCTCTGTGACATGTTGAAATGTCTGATTAAGGAATGTGACAATCTTTTAGAGCTAAGATAAGGATGGATGGTTACCAGACACGGGAAGGTGATGGGGTGTGTGGTAAATTAATATTTATATGCCTGTAGATTGTACTGAACTGCCAGAGCTCTGATCCTCTCGCTACCTTAAATAAGGAGGAATTCTGTGTAGAGCTTAAACACAGGACACAGCAAAAAAAGAAGAAAAAAAAAACATCGTTGCAAGAGTGATTTATTTTCATCCGCAATAACTCAAAGACTTAAAGGTTTTGTACCTATAAAAATACATCGAGGTCTCTCTGAAACCATCAGTTTGGTTGATGTGAAGTGGACACTCTTCCCGACTTCCCTGACATGAATAACAATTGAAACGTCATAGATGACGTCGTGATGCCTTACGTGAAAGGCTTTAAAACTGGACTAAAGGAAGCAAATCCGACTGTTAATGAAGTTTATTGTGGTTATTATTACACAAGATCGCATTATGCTGTGATCAAATAAAATCTTTTGGAATAAGAACCTGAAGTAAACTTACTTTCAGTGTACTCAGCAGCTGGGAAGCACGTTCCTGTTCCGCGTTTCGAGCAAAAACGCCGAGGTTAGTCGCGTGTTTAACTCTGTAGCTGATCCGGGTTCGCTTTAGATAGACTCACGACTTTAAAGATAAACGCGAGGTTCACTCATGTCTCCTCTGCTACACGTCAGCAGTGTTTATTTCTTCATGTTTCGTCATTTCTAGCAGTTACCAGCAACTTCTCTGCAACAGCGGGGAGGAGTGAAATATGCGTCACATATCACGTGACAATAACAGACCTACGTAACGGCAGAGTTGCGTTCAAAAACGCCCCGTTTGTTGTTTTTTTTCTTTCTAGATAGCTTTCTCGCAACAATTGAATCATAGGCAACTCTCATTGTTGCGAGAATGGAATTTACCTGGATAAATGAGAATATTCACAGATTTTCTAGATAGCTGTCCGAAAGAAATACATAAATACACCATACCTGTCAAGTAACCAGTTTTAGCCGGGAAAGTCCCGTATTTTACTCTTCTCTCCCGCCGTCCTCCCGTATTAGTATTTTTCTCGTAAATCTCCCGTATTTTAACCTGTGTTATTAAAAAAATAATAATACTGCATCGGACGGAGAAAAAAAAAGAAAGAAAGACAACATTCCCAATCTGAGATCTGTCATTTGCCTCGCGATAACTGCTACTACAGGTACTGTAGGTGGTAGATATCGCGAGGTTAGTGTGCGACAGCGCGCGAAGCAAAAATATAATTTGTTACAGAGAATAGGATTGTGCTCTTCTCTCATGTAAAATAAACTACTCTGGACCAGTCGACAAATACACTCCTACCAAAACAGTCATAAAGAATGCAACGTTTGCAACAAATGAGTACAAGTCATTAAAAGAGTAAGGAAAAGTCACGTGAAATGAGATGAAAAACTGTAAAAGAGCAATATGAAATGAAAACAATGTGTGGAATGAAAATCAAATGTAAATGTAAATACAAGCAATGGTAAATGAACAAAAAATATGCAAATCCCTTCAAATACTCTTCACATATACCACTTTTGTGTTTTTATTTAGGCTATAATGAATGTTCACATTATGTCAATGTGGCTTTATGCACAGCTGCACTACTTCCTGAACCTCAGCCAGCTGCTGTGTTTCCTGTGTACCATTAATTAACAAACTGATTAATCCAGGTGTATCTGACCTCACAACAATGGTCAGACACACCTGGATTGATCAGTTTGTCCAATAATGACACACAGGAAACAAAAGAGCTGGCTGAAGTTCAGGAAGTAGTATAGCTGTGATTTTAGCTTTTTTTGTACACCAAAAATGTAAGAGATACTGGAGCTTGGTTGGGATGGTGGGACTGCTCGCGGTGGGCGGCAGAAAATTTGCCTTATTTTCAAATCCAAAACTTGACAGGTATGAAATACACAGTTAACATTTTGTAAAGATGAAAACATGCATCGTCCACTCTGTATAGAAAGAAATGTAGGTCTTCAAAGTGTTTACTGGGCATCTTAGGTTTAGTGTTACACTGTCTTGGTCTTTATTCCATTCGAGTTGGTGTTTACTGGAGGGAAACAAATCCACCGATTAAAAACAAAACAACAACAAAAAAAAAAACCCCAAATCATTAAACTTGCAAGCAGCGCTTATCCTTATCGGGCCCTCACCGTCAATGCCACCATTGATTCTGATTGATTTGACTGACCAAATTTTTCACACTTTTGGGTGGCAGTGTATGCATGATTGTTGTATACACTTTTTAAGAGTGGAAGAATCATCAAAGCTATGGATTTTGGGGCAGATTGGACAACGCATGTGCAAGTGAGAACAACCTTTCCATTCACGGCAAGACATTGAACTTCGGGATTCTCTCACTGCGAAGCCGTTTGATAAAGTTACAATTTTCATTGTCAGTCATCTTCAATGTCTTAACTACTGACAGACCGGGTTTGAGGTGTGTCAGCTCATCCCACTCAGAGCAGGGATACTTAATGCAAAACATGACATTTCCTATTTCCAGTAGGTGGCGCTACAACCGTTTCTGAGTATTACAGGTTCTATGTGTTCAGGATGGGAGTACGATCATACTCAGCAGGTTTGGAACAGATTAAACAATGTATGGCTGAGTTACAGCCCATTTCCCTTTCATGGTGAGTCTTTGAAATGACATCACACTTTGTTGAGTCACTGTGGTCACACTCTAGATGTTTTTGTAGGTCTGAGGCTGAAACATCAGTGACACAACTTTCATGTATGTACTGTAGGTGAAAGCGTATGGTGGGGCTACAGTGAAGGGGATACAGTGAAAATTAGGTGGCGCTATGGAGCCTATTTTTCCATGCTCATGCCTGAAACCCATAAAATATGCAAATTTCACACACAACTAATGTATATATTAGTTGTGTGACCATCTTTAATAATATTAGAGATGGTCTTCTCTTGCAGCTGCTTCTTCACATTTTCCAGCTCGAGAGCCTCTGCAGATCTTGATCCATCTTCTGTCTTTTTGAGGCATTTAAAAGGAGAGATGTAAATTGTCAACAGTACGTTTGCACCATCTGACCTCCTTGTCGGTGATGATTCTGCGGTGGTACTCTTCCTTCAAGTGGCTTTCCACCTCAAGTTCTTCCTCTTTCAGAGTGCAGTTATTTTCTGCTGCAAGTCTCTTGTTCTTCTGCGAGAAGATTGTTGTTGTTGTGCAGCCTGTCTGTCAGATAGTTCACTTGCATTAACAAGCTGTTCATCTGCTCCTGACTGAATCCTCATTGATTGATTTTCATCAGTTGCACTTTGGGGTGTGGAGAAATGGAGGCACTACCTTGAAGGGGTGGAGTTTACAGTGTTCACCGACCATGCGGCCTTGACTTGGGCCTTCAACTGCCCAAAGATGTCTTCCCGTCTGACCCGCTGGATCCTGCGTCTCCAACAGTTCCAGTTTAAAGTTCAACACCGGAAAGGTCTCCATAATATTGTGCCTGATGCCCTGTCTGTGTCTGTGACACCGTCACATTGATTAAGTGTACATGAAAGAAAAAAAATGTATGTATCAGTGACGTGCGGTGAGATTCATGGCTGGTGAGGCACTGACTTCATCAGTCAGATTTACAAGCATATGAACCCTCCAGAACAACTTATTCACCATTTGATTGGCAGCAGTTAAAGGTGGGGTGGGTGTTGTTTTTTTGCAACACTTTTTACAATATTGCCTGAAAACCTTTTCACATTTCCATTGCACCCACTGAAATAAAATGTTTGCAAAAAAAACTAAACATTTTGGTCCAGTCTAGAGGGTATAATCAGAGAAAAACTCTGACCAATCAAAAAAGTGATCATCACTATTTTGATTGGCTGCCTAATACGTCCATCAAATATCACCCCTCCCTCCCTCCCTCCCTATGGTTCATGCAGTCGTGAATCATGTGAAGGCGTGGTTTCGAGGGGTGAGCTGAAGAGGAGGAGGCGGAGCCTTTGGGAGGAGGGAGGGAGTGTATATTTTCAAAATCTCACTTGAGTTGGATTGCTGGAACCGTTTTTCAAACAACACCTACTCCACCTTTAACTGTTTATGTTTAAAACCTCCTATCGTCATTCACATATAAATGCTTTACACATACAAACTGTAGCGCACAAAAAAGCACATTTAATTTTAAAAAAAGTTATTATGGTCTTACCTTTACTTATAAATTAAGTCCATGCGCCGCTCCTTCTGCAGAATAAGTGACAGCGCTTGCTGTCACTTATTCTTCAGCCAATGTGTCGCAAGAAGAATCCCTGTGCTCACTAGTGCCCCCTAACGTGAGGCAGGAGAAGTGCGTGCCTCACCCCGTGCCTCTTCTCAGCCGTTTTATGATCGCGCCGGCACAAGAAACACATTAGACACATATAGTTGCTGTTCATTATATGAATCAGCTAAACTATGGAAACTTATTTCATATAGCAAACGTGTTTGAACATTTTAATAGTGACATACAAAGAGACGGCGATCTGGTCTCACTACATAGCATGGCAGCACAGTTAGCCGAGTCATTGCGCAATCCATGGTGAGGCTCAGCGGGTGCTGCCTCACCGCCCGCATCTTCTCAGTATTTGAATGGTAAATGTGAAAAATTCGGCGATTTTGAATAAAAAATAATCTAAAAATGGTGAAGTTAAATGGAAAATTACTTTATAGTACAAATCAATTGATAAATATAAAATATATATATATTTTCTCATTTCTTTCTTTCCATGATGGCAGGTGAGGCATGGCCTCCCCTGCCTCACCTGACCGCACATCACTGGTATGTATGTATGGATGTACATCTGTAAATATGTGCACAGTCCCTGAGCAACCCGACATGTCAAACTGGACTGTCAAACAATACTATGCAAATGAATCATTAGGCTCCCCTGAGGACATGAGGTAGGGAGGGGTGTGACAGAGTACGTGATGTGGGATGGCGCTCCTGATCTGAAAAAGGTGTGCAACAGGTGTGAGGGGCAGCTCTCCCCAGACAGAGACGCCAGAAACTAGTAGGAAGCGTGACGGGTCAGCTGCAGCCACTTCTTGTAGTCGTGTTTGGAAATATTACCGCAACGACCAAAAAAAAAAGGAGTGGTGTGTGTGTCAGTCGACTGTGACAGATGACAGTGACAGGATGCCATCAGATCACCTTTTCTCTGGAGTGATAAAGAGATAATATTTTTGTTTGTTCTTCTAAGGACCCTCTTGACGTGTGGTAAGTCAGTCCCTTTAAATGGAGAACCTTTGTTTTTTTTAGGGCTGGTTGTTACACAGTGAACTGGAAAAAAGTACAGCCCTGTATGCATTCTGTAAACTTCTTATCTGTATCGTCTTCTTCTTTTGGCAAAGATACGTGCATTTTAAAACTATGGCTTCAGTCAGACCAGTGCAATAATGCTTTTTACAATGTCATGTAAATGCACCGACATATTTTCGGCTCTAGATGACCCCCAGCAACATGACTTGGTTGTGTTATCTCAGCATTTTAGACTTGGCAGTAAATATAGTGATCCCTTGCCAATTCGCGCTTTAAGTTCTGCGGTTTTAGTTATAGTATATTTTTCAGAAATATATAATATAAAAAAAAAAATCAAGAAAAAATTGCAGAAACATCACAGGATGTTGTGCGTGTTCTATCACAGCAAAGAAATGCTGTGAGCCAGCCTGGCCCCTTTAAGAAGGTGGCCTTACGGGTAATGTAGTGTGTGTGTCTTAGGACAGCAGAACGAAAACTGCTTTGTGAGGTTAATTGGACGTATCAATTCTCTTTTTTTTTTTGTTTGTTTTTCCATGCCATTGAGCTTTATTCCCAGCAGTCGGCGCGCCGCCTCACAACAGCAGTGACACTTGTGTGCGGGTTTTGTTTTTTTTTTTTTTTTGCCGTTTCTGCGCATAATCTTGGCTCTGTCCGGTGTGAATTGCTCCCGCAGCTCTCCGCACGTCGCAAACCGGAGGAGCCCAGAATCCGCTTCTCCTAAACTGTCCCCCCCCCCCCCCCCCCCCCCACCCCCCCCTCCCCCCCCCCCCCCCCCCCTCCCTCCCCCTCTCTCACAGCTTGGAGCCCGGACACCGGCGACTTTTTAATGGCTTTGGTGTTCAGAAGATGGAGGGTCTTGCTGCTGCTCAACGTGCTCGCGGTCGCCGGGTTCGTGACCTTCTGGTCCAGGTGCAACACGCGCAGCATCCAAGCCGCCGGGGCCGCGGAGGCTCCGGCTGACGGAAGGCGGCCCTGGGCCAACGGGACGGCGCAGCAGGGGCCCGGCGTCAGCCACGAGGTGGTGCTGAAGAGGCTGAGCTCGCTGGAGGATGTGGTGTACAGGCAGCTGAACGGTAAAAGAGCTCATTTAAAAGAGAAATTACAATCAAAGACGATTTTCCTCGAGGACTCTGAAAAGTCTCGACTTATTCTGGAGAACCCTGACATAAACATACAGAAAGTTATCTGATATCTCTGTGGTTTTATAGAGCCGGTTGTGGGGTCTGAGTGATGTGTTTGTGATCTTAAACCACTAAACCAGCTGTTGAAGAAGATGTCACCAAATACTAAAATACAGTTTGACATGACAGATTAACTATTGATCACACTATTGATCTGGTGTCCAACAGGACCTTTTCTTCCAAAGGTCTACAGAAGGGGTGTGAAAAAAAAATTGATTTGGCAATATATCGCGATTTTCGGCTGCCCAACATAATATCGATTTTTCAGCTCCTAATATAGTTATCGATTTTTTTCAAAAACACTATTAATAAACAATAGGTTGTTTTGAAACAAATAGTTTTGACTCAATTTGTCCTCTGAATGATCAATAGCATCTGATAAATATTATACAGCAACTTGATTGTTCATCTCTACTTTTAATTTTGATATTAACTGGGTAGAATTTCGCAATATATCGTGATATCACGATATCGTGATATCATATTGTGACCCAAGTATCATGATACATATCGTATTGCGAGGTCCTTGCCAATACTCACCCCTAGTCTACAGTAACTGTCAAACGATGGAGATTTAATTGAATAGCTCTTCACTGCAAGCATCTCCAGATCTGTCCTTAATGGCTGCCTGGAGGGAGGATGTACTGCTTCCATCGGGGCGTTTAGAGGTCACGGTTGACCACGTAGAAGGAGGGTTCAGTGTTTACCAGCCCACAGAGGCTTCGAAACGCAGCTTATCACGTCGACGGACGGCCACTTTGATCATCCTGTCGCCCACAGATACAATCACACACAACACTGAGAGTCTTATTTTATCACTGGCCTTGAATCTTGATTTGCATTTCGCAGCCTTGAATGGGGGAGATTATGATCTCACGACTACACTAAGAGCTTCTTAAAATGAGCCTTTAATCGCTGAGAGTGTAGGGATTATCAGCCTTATTGGTTTTCCTCAAATACGCACTTTTTCTACGCCTCTGTTTGTGAGATGTAGCCTTAGATTTAACGTAGTTTGCGTGAACCTGCGCTGACATTGTTGTATTATTAATTCAGCTCAGAGGCTCACCTGCTTTGACAGCCGCTGATGTGGTGCGTTCATGGTGGGGTTTCAGCTGTGGGCCCTTTACTGGGAGGAGAGTGGCTCAGACAGACTCCAGCATCCTGACCTGCAATCTTCTCCTGTTTGCCTTGTTTAGGTCTGTCCAAATCCCTGGGCCTGATTGAGGGCTTCGGGGGTCGGGGTAAAGGCGGCCTCCCTACCACGCTGTTGCCAGCTGAGGAGAACGATGCTAAATACCTGAGGGAGAAGTACGGCTACAATGCCTACCTCAGTGACAGGATCTCTCTGGATTGGACCATACCGGACTACCGACCCAGCCAGTGAGTTCATGTCATTTTGAATATTTAGCGTTTGCACCTCAAAGGGCTGATTAACCCTGAAAACCCCGAGGTGTTATGAGGTGTCCTTTATTGTAGAGTCTTCTTTAAAATGTGTTACGTGGTGCGGTTTGGATGAATGACGGGGTTAATCATTGCAAACAAGGAAAGAAAAAAAAGTTGAAAACTTACGGTGTCTTCTCCTCCACACAAGCAGCTCCCGGGTGCCTCCTCTTAAGGTGCTGGTGCATCGCGGTAGTGCTTTTATGATATGCCATCTCTATTTTGCACAGGTCACAGACCATCGAATCGTTACCTTTAGGTGTAAAGTACTCCCATACTTTTGACATCCCGTTAAGAGATAAAGTAGCTTCTTCTCCCCCGACTCGCTCCTACTTGATGCAGCGGCCGCCGCCATTTTTTGATTCTGAGTGACGACGCATCGACGTGCAGTTTTTGCGTCGACGTATTTTTTGCGTCGACGTTATCGATGACGTCAACGCGTCATCCCAGCCCTAATTCTAAGCTTCTTTCTAAACCCCCGTGTCCTATTAAAAGCTTGCAAGCAACAATTTGCACTGTTTAAATAAATGAAACTATTTTTCTCAACAAATCTTTTATTCATTTTGTCCAGCATTTGCAAGCTGCCTGTCAACCATATAATGTGTAATTGATCCTTTCATTTCAATTAATTCAAACAAAGTAATTGGAACACTCACAAGATGTCACCAAAATCACTTTAAAATCTTTCAGAAAATGATGTAAATGTATCATAAGATGAATAGTGATATATATCGTATCGTGAGCTGAATATCGTGTATCGCATCGTATCGCAAGATTAGTGTATCGCTACAGCCCTAGTCTTAACGTACTATTTTTACCCTTAACTATCACAACTCTGGCCTTTCTTGTTGGATTTTGTTCCTGTTTTCTTCTTGAAGAAAATATCTCGTATATTATTAGAATTTGATCAGTCAATCAGACTGTTTTTATATTCAATATTTCGTACAACTGAATGTTGCACAAAGTCCTTCACAGACTGTAAATGTAAAGAAAGTTGATAAACGATAGTAGAAGATAAAACCTAGTCCAGAAAAGCAATAAAAGCAACCAAATTCCAACTTCCAAACCGCCTGGCACTAGGGGAGTGAAAAAAAATCGATTTGGCAATATATCGCAATTTTCGGTCGCCGATTTGCCGATTTCTTTAGGAAAATTCATGTATTCATGTATTAGACTCATTGTGAATACTTAAATATGCAAAAACACTAATAATAAACAATAAATAGTTTGTTTTGAAGCAAATAGTTTTGACTCAATTTGTCCTCTGAATAATCAATATCATCTGATGAACATATACAGCAACTTGAATTTTCATCTCTACTTTTAATTGTGATATTAACTGGGTAGAATATTGCAATATATCCTGATATCACGATACTATAATTTAAAGTATCATGATACATATCGTATTGCGAGGTTCTTGCCAATACTCACGCCTACCCGGCACCACATCAACTGACTCCAAAGGAAGAAGAAAACGTGATCGTATAAGGATGTTGTGAGGTTTGACCCAAACATTTAGGATTGAAACTGACCGTGATCACTTCTGGTTTCACCCCCAAACGAGGAGATCATCACCACCTGGACCTGTCACAATAATGATTCTGGCCATCTTCAAACCATTTATGCAACTGATTTGACAGATGAAATACAAGTTCACCTTTAAAAAAACAAAGCTTTGAACTTTTAATGATCCTAAAGAATAGTTCACTTAAAATGTGTAAAAGAAAACCAAACCCAGAGAGCTTGCTGCTACTCTGATAAGGCAGATGTGAAGCTGATCAGCAGGGAAGCAAAAGAAAACCAGCGTGAAAATCAGGAAGTCTCAGAGCGCAGACACGACTCCCTTTTCTGTGGATTAACGCTCGCTGGGATTTATTCTGGGGAGCTTTCATCCAGCGGCGTGTGACCCGTCAGCTCGGCCTCCTCGGTGCGCTCTGGTCGGTTCTGCTCGGGGTGCATGTTCCGACGCCGGTGGGCCCTCAAACCGCCGCGGGTCTGCAGCAGACGGGAGGGATGTGCCGTATGGAACCCCGTTTGGGTCATAATTCAATGAATAAATGAGTCTATTATTATTAAATACAGGTGTTTATTATTATGAAATACATGTTTATTATTATGAAATATTTCCCATTATTATGAAAAAAAAAAAATTATTATAAAATATATTTTTATTATTATTTAATCTTAGTTTAATGCATAATAGTTTATTATCTAAGAATTAGTTTTTACATAATAGCTTCCTTTTTCATAAGAATGAGTTTTTACATAATAATGACATTTTGCCAGTGGGCGGGACCAGTGGTTGACCTGCACACTCATTGGCTGATCCTTCTCCATTCTACTCTCTGACATCGACTAGTTTTGGCCGTGAGGTCCTGTTAGCAGCGGGCCGTGGCGTCATCAAGGTGCGCTCCTAGTCTGATTGTAGCTATGGCAGCTTGGACTGAGCTACAGGAAACCTTGACCAGGTTAGCAGACAATATCGAAAATGATAATTTATCAGGCGATACTATTTTGACCCGATTTGATGATTCACTGTTCTGTTGCTTATGCCTGAATGAAAGAGCAGCCAGTCTCATAAATGGCTCCGCCCTCTCTGCTGTGATTGACACACAAATCATTCTTATGAAAAACAAAGCCATTATTATGTAAAAGCTAATTCTTATGAAAAATGAAACCATTATCATCCATCCATCCATCCATTTTCTATACCCGTTTCATCCTCGAAGGGTCACGGGGGTCTGCTGGAGCCTATCCCAGCTGTCTACGGGCGAAAGGCAGGGGTACACCCTGGACAGGTCGCCAGTCCATCGCAGAACCATTATCATAATAATGGGAAATATTTCATAATAATAAACGTCTGTATTTAATAATAATAGACTCATTTATTCATTGAATTATGACCCAAACGGGGCTCCATAGTGCCGTGGAAGAAACGCTTCAAGATGAGCAAAGCCATACACGCTCTCAGGTCAACGAGGAAAAAGACTCAGACTGGACTGAAGTGAATGAAATGTTGAGGTGTTTTGTGCAACAATTCAGCACGCCATGCATGCTGTGATCAGACTATTGCATGATAAATGCATGCACACCCTATTTAGACTCTTTCACAATAAACTGATGATGCAGTTCCTGCAGCAGGTCCCATAGTTGTAACATTTTCTGCATGAGGAACAGACAGCAGGAGCGGGAGCTCCGTCTCGGTTGACGCCGCCGGTTGGCTGACAGCCGTCACAGACAGAAAGACACTGAAGTGGCTCAGAGGGCAGAGCAGGCAAACACACAACACCAGCAACGCTCAGTTCATCCCAGTCATCCAGCTGCGTGGCCTCGTGTGTGTGTGTGCACGGATGGTAGGCATGTATGCGTGTACAGGAAGGACAAAACACAGGACGGGAAATTACCGTGAGATCAAGAGCAACGCGTGAGAAAGACAAAGATTAGAGCAGAGAGAAAAGGGTTTTTTTTTTTCTTACAGGGAATGTTTAAGTTTGTGTGAATGTGTGTAGTTGCGATAAAGCAGGAAGAGTTTTTGGGTCTGGAAAGAAAAAAGACTCATGAGCTGATTGAGGGATCAAAGGTGGAGCGGGCGTTGACGCCCAGGAAGCTGCAGACCCCCCCCCCCCCCCCCCCCCCCTCCCAACCCCCCATGTGTTTTTTGGAGCTGAAAAAAAAAAACACTGCAGGGAAGCGAGTGAGTGAACGTGAGTCATCTTCCCGCTCCCGTCTGCACGTGCACTCTCCCCGTGCGTGTCTTTCATTCCTTTATTTATGGTGAACAGATTGTACTTATATTAGCACTTCCTCCTCACCATCAAGGTTTACAATTCACTCATTCACATTCATACATCACTGGCTGGTGGGCGGGATCAAACCATCAAACCGTGACTGGACGACCCACTACAGCTCTAACTAACCCTAACCCTAACCCTAACCCAGCCACACGGTGCTTATTTTGAAATCGTCACGATTAGGAATGGGAATTGATAAGATTTTTCCGATTCTGATTCCATTATCGATACTGTTTAACGTTTCTTTATCGATTCTCTTATCGATTCTAATTTGGGAAAAAAGGAGAACAAACAGTTTTATTAGTATCAATTTTTATTTACTTAGAAGTCACGACCTTACAAACTCAACAGCGAGGTCAAAAGAGGCCCAAAGCCTGGATAACGTGTCAACTGTTGTAATACATAACTGTGCAAATACACAAGAATGTGTAACATTTTACTAACAGATTTTTCCTGATAGAAATGAAAAAATCTCCTTTTAAAAGGATATATGAGCTCACTAAGCACTCAAAAATAATAATAAAGACGGATAAATACTATCAAATACAACGGAACAGTGCATAGTACAAATCTGCAAATACTATGAAGAATTAACAATTCTTTAGCAGTAAAATAATCATGTCTTCCAGCCTCTGAACCAGCCAGACTCTCTCTCTCGTCACGGTCATCTTCTAAATGTAATGCAGAAGGCATTCGTTTAATAGCATAGCGTTAATGTTATAGCGTGTTTTACAAAGAAGCACATAGACAGCGGGATAGCTACTAACCAGAGTTACCAGAGGTGATCTTAGCTTGGCTACTGCTGCTGGGTTGAGATCCATCAGTCCGAAGCGTCAAAAACACGACACTCGTTAGCATGTTGTGTGTTCAAATGTTTCTGCATGTTAGCCGTGTTCCCTCCCGACGCTGTTATCTCCACTTTACAATGACTGCTAGTTGCCTTGTAGCCATCTTTCTTTGGTGAAGTGAAGCCAAACTTTGGAGCGTTTGAACCTGGTGGGCGCCACTGTTGTTTACAACTGCAATGCGCGTGCTAAACCGACGTAACTTAATCACGTAAGTGCATCTGGAATTACGTGAGATTCGTGCTGGTTGAAATCGATAAGAGAATCACTGGATAAACTGCCAAACGATTCCATGGAATTGAAACACATGGAACCGGTTCTCTACAGGAACCGGTTCTTGATTCCCATCCCTAGTCACGATGCGTTTTGCTCTTCGTTTTCCCCTCAGCGTCAGCCCTGGATGGTGATGTGGTGACAGCAGTTGGCGCATTAGAAGGTTTCAGCTCCGTCACAGAGGCTGATTTCTGGGGTTTCTTGTGTTTGAATTCTGTCGTGAAACAATTCGCAGCTGTTCCACCAGGACCAGAGCCCAAAGTCACTTTGGCTGATCGGGAGACCGCCGCAGCTGAATACCACCTCCTATTACTGAGCAAATATTCCTTCGACTCAAATAATATCTTAACTAGGGCTGGGCAACAATTAAAATTTTTAATAGTGATTAATCACGATTAATCGCTATGTATACTGTAACAGCCAGAGTATAACAACGCATTACCAGTTGAGCCCACACGGTGGCACCTCCTTTTGTTTTGTCACTTGGTATCACTTTCACTTTTTCCCGTGAGTCGACTTCCTGGACTCCAGTAATGTGGACGTTGATGAATGCTGCTGGCCACGAACTATTTTGTTCTTCATCTATTATTTTGTGGATGGATGTAGTTTATGCCATGAGACCTGGCTTGTATGGTCTGTTTCTGTGAATAAACGTACAGTGTGAATATCCCTCCACTTCGTCTCCTGCCTTGCAACTTTATTTCTGGAGCTACGTTAATAGCATCCGTGGCTAAGCTTCTCTCCAGCCCCACGTTACAACTGGCGCCCAAACATCATTCTCTGGACCTCACTTGGGTACGTTAAGAAGAACATCAGACTGACCGGACTGCTTTGTGCTTTTCTCCACCGTGGGAGTCACCGTGAGTGTGTGTTATGCCGTTTTCTTCAACACGAGTGGGTCCTGTTGGAAGCTAACTTCTGCTAAAGCTATCATCACTGCAGTCGGAAGTATCAGATCTCGCTTTGTGTCCGCAGGACGTGTGTGGACTGTGCGTTACCTCCCTGCCTGCCCGGTGCATTGGACCTGTTAATGCCGACTGTCTGTACCTCACTGTCAAGTGGAATGACTTTTCTTTTTTGGACTTTGTGAGTATCTTGGAGGACTGTGTGATTAATAATAATAATTAATATTGATAATCAAAAAAAAAAAACATTAATTACTAAGAGACTGGAAAAGACATTAAAACGAAATTGGGATAAATGTAGCTTTGAGTTGCCTGTATTGTGCTCTTCAGTAGGACATTTTCAGTGATTTTTCTCATATTGCCATACATTTGTAGTATTTAACGTGTTTGCTGCACGTGCTGTTTTTATGCAGTGATAAGTGCATTCTACTAGAGCTTTTGTAACTTGACTTAGGGGGAACAGTTATTTTACTCTTGCTCCTGGACAGTGTTAAAGCTGATTTAGTAATATACATTTGACTTAAAGGTGTAAATAATGGCAACTCAACCGAAGGCTCAAGCTAGCGACTCTGACTCCGACTCTGACATGGACCTTACCTGTCTGACTGAGTACACTGTCCCCCACCATACTACTGCCGGCCTCGAAGAACAAGTTCAGGAGCTACAGGAGGAGGTTGAAAGTCTATGGGAGTGTCTGAGCGACACCCTGGAACTACAGCGCTGTTTGCTCAAACGGTGGGATGAAAAACACTCAGAAAGTCCTGGCACCCAGCAACCCAAACAGGCCCCCATGGCCACTTCGACCCCATTTACACCTGCTGTAACTTAATCAGACCCCTCATCAGTTTCCGGCGCTCATGGTTGTCACTCAAGCTCTTTTCTGCATCCCCCTTCACTCGAGCAGAGCACATCCAGAGTGATCGCTGCTGCATTACATCATGCAAAGCTCCAGCCCCCGGTGTTTGCTGGTGATGTTAAAGTGCCCCCTGAAGACTGGTTGCAGGCCGTCAACAACTACAGATCTTCACTGAACCTGGCAGACATACAGATGCTACACGAGCTGCCACGTTTCCTTGCAAAAGAACCAGGTAAATGGTTTAAAGCTCTCAGCTCACATGTCATCACGTGGGCCCAATTCTGCCAGCTGTTCAAAACTGTTTTTCTGCCGTCCGACCTCCAAGAGCACATCCTGAGAGGCATTCTCGACCGTGTCCAAGCACCACATGAGCCCCTCCCAACATTTGTGGCTCACATGCTGGGTGAGTTTAATAAACTAAAAAGCCCACCACCTCCACAGGAGCAAGTTGAACTGTTATGTAAACATTCTTTGGAAAAATACAGAGTTGCTCTGTATGGAGCCCATTTCCCGTAAGTCAGGGGTCGGCAACCTCAGGCACCCGTGCCACGATTGGCGCCCACGTGGGCGGCGCCTGTCGTCATCGTCAACAGGCCTGACACTGACCCAAGGTTCTGTGTGGACTATAGAGGCGTCAACCAAGTCACACAAGTCATACCCCTTACCACGTATTGACGACTCACTTGACTTTCTGGCAAGGGGGCAGTTCATCACAACGCTGGACTTAGCTCGAGGATACTGGCAGTATAAAAGCCATACTCCACCCCTGAAAAAGAGTGTTTGGCTGTGATTTGGGCTCTTGAGCATTTCAGACCTTACGTGGAGGGCCTCCACGTGACCATTTTCACTGACCACAACAGCCTCAGGTGGCTCATGTCCCACCCAAACGGCCTTCATTTCACACTGTGGTCCCTTTCAGTTTCGTGTTCTCCCCTTTGGTCTTTGCAACGCCCCGGCCACATTTCAGAGACTAATGAACACTGTACTGGCTGCCCTCATCTACAAAACATGTGCTGTATATCTGGATGACATTGTTGTCGCTTACCCCACCTTTGAGCAGCACCTAAAGGACCTGGAAGAGGTGCTCAAAAGACTCAAAGCAGCTGGCCTCTCACTGAAGCTTAAGAAATGTCAGTTCTGTCTGAGTGAGCTCACATTCCTGGGCTACCGCATCACACCCTCTGGCATAAAACCTGATGAGGACAAGATAAAAGCTGTGACAGAGGTCAAGGCCCCATCCACCGTAAAACATGTCAGACAGTTCCTCGGACTGACCGGATACTACCGGCGGTTCGTTCCGAACTACGTTCGCCACGCTGAGCCCCTCCATGCTCTCACAAGGAAAGATACTGTCTTCCACTGGGATGACAAATGTCAGGAATCCATGGAAACTTTGAAAGGTTATGTCACATCTGCACCTGTCCTAAGATTCCCTGACTTCACAAGGCCCTTTTTCATTCACATTGACGCCTGTGACCTTGGGCTCGGGGCTGCACTGATGCAGAAAGACTCAGACGGACGAGAGACTGTTGTGGCTTACGCAAGTTGCTCTCTTCACAAAGCTGAAAAACCATACTCCACCCCTGAAAAAGAGTGTTTGGCTGTGATTTGGGCTCTTGAGCATTTCAGACCTTACGTGGAGGGCCTCCACGTGACCATTTTCACTGACCACAACAGCCTCAGGTGGCTCATGTCCCACCCAAACCCCTCTGGCCGGCTCGCCCGCTGGTCACTGCGACTCCAAGACTTTGACTTCTCAATTGTGCACAAGCCTGGCACTCGCAACGCTGTGCCAGATGCTCTATCTCGCAACCCTCTGCATCTGACCGATGACGCTCCCATGGATCTGTTGCCTGACTACGCTGTTATCGGCAGTTTGGACCTCCGTGCTTTGCCCCCTGTGCTTTTGGCGGATCGCTCACAGTTGAAACAGCTACAAAGTGATGACCCAGACATTGGCCAGCTTCTCAGGGATCTGGAGGCAAATCCGCATGCTGACTCAGACAAAAACAGCCCCCCACAGTTTGTTGTTCATGATGGTCTGCTTTACTACTCTGACCCAAAAGCCAGGTGTGGGTTGCATCCTCTGAAAGAACTGAAGCTTTATGCTCCCACATCGATCCGTGGCACTTTGCTCTCCTATTATCATGACCACCCCACTGCAGGTCATTTTGGTTTTTCAAAGACATTATCAAGGTTAAGGTTCAGATTTTTTTGGCCCAAGATGGCAGCAGATGTCAAGAGGTATGTCATGTCCTGTTCAATCTGTCAGCTCACTAAAGCAAGCCAGAGGAGACTGGCTGGTCTCATGGTTCCCATCTCCCCCCAAAAGCCCTGGGAGTACACAGGGGTGGATTTCGTCGGCCCATTGCCCCGAACGGCATCTGGTAACGCCCACTTGCTTTGTTGACTATTTCTTTAAGTGGATTGAAGTGTGTGCAGTTAAGGAAGCGACAGCGCAGGTATGCGGGAAAATTTGTCAGTGAGGTGTTTGCGAGACATGGTGCCCCAACCTACCTGATCTCTGACAGAGGCTCAAGGTGCTGCAGGTGCACGTGCTGCACGTCACATGCAGCATCCAGCGGAGAGAAGCTCTCGACCCAAAAACAGAACTGTAAGACTGGAGCTTAACCCTGCCGCCTTTAACGCTGCAGCCCTGGAGGGTTTCAGCAACCGCTCCTACCTGAACTGCAGCTGAAGCAGCCCACGGTCATTCACCCCCCTCCCTGAAAGTTGGATTTTCACATTTAACTAGACGACTTAGACTTAAAAGATTTTCCTCTGAGTGTCTGAACGAGCTCCACGTTTGTTTTTGTTGCACAACCTTGTGTTGCTTGATGGGTAATTTAACTTCATCCTCAGTTGTGCAGCACCATCATCCTTTAAATGTAAATGTAGAAACTGATGTTGATTACAATGAACCTCCCATTTTTAGGAGGTCAGAGGTAGGGTTGGGCACCGGAAAACGATTCCAAGTAGGAATCGGTTCCTAATGTCCAGTTCTGGAATCGTTTAGAACAGTGGTTCCCAAAGTGTGGGCCCCCTGCTGGGGGTCTTGGTTCTGCAGGTGGGCCGCGAGAGTTCATTAAAATTAAAAAATATTTTAAATCCTCGATTTTTAAAAAATATGTTTTTAATTACTGTAAAATATTTATTGAATGATTAAAAACATTAGAAATCATAAAACCAATTAAGTGTTATTTTACTGTCATCTTAACTCAATATGACAAGCGTCACCTTATTTGTCGACCCCTTACGTTAATATTGGAACGTAGCTTCTAGTCCTGCATGTTGATCACAGTTGTGATTAAAGTAGGGCTGTCAAAGTTAACGCGTTAACGCGTGATTAAAGCAAAAATAATTTTAACGCAACTAATTTTTTTAACGCGCAATTAACGCGAGCCTTAGCCTGGCCGTTGATGTACAATAGTAGAGAGGAGAGTAGGTTTAATGAGCCTCGGAACCCACCGTAGTTGTAGTCCTGTAGTCCTCCGTAGTCCTGTCAAAACAGGAAGCCATGCACTGACGTCGACGGCCATGCCGCAGACAGACAGACGTAAACAAACCTCCGTGAGCAGTAGCTGGGATAAAAATGGATACAAAAGATACTATTTTGAATGGTAAGTTCAGCTTCAAAACCTCCACAAGATAAATGTTGTTTGTGTTTGCTGTCGATGTGAATTTAGTTACCACCGGAGTCCGACTACTGAAATATCACTTGTCGGCTAATCAGAGCGCTGATGCAGTGAGCCCCCCCTCTTTTAAAGCAAACCACTAAAATATTTTGTATGAAGAACATAAGAGAAAATATTGAGTATATATATATAATATATAATGGATTTGGCATTTTAGCAATAAATAAACATGCATTTGTTTTGCATAAGGCAAGCATTTGTGTACTCTCATATTAGGCAAGGCAACTTTATTTGTAGTAGAGGTGGGCAGATCGATCCAAATATCGATAATATCGATACCAACGCTGGTATTGATATCGAATGATACTCGTGTAAAAAGATCGATACTCAAGCTTTTTTCTCTCCCACAAGCACGGACTGACACCTTTCAGTCCATCAGAGAGTGTCCAGGTAGATAAGAGTGATCATCTTCAGCATCAATTCATATTAACTTTCAAACTATATGTTATTTAAGTCATATGTTACTGAAGCCAACTCAAAATAATCTAATTAAGACCTTGAAATAACCCAGTACGTGTCATGCATCCCATTGAAAGGTGTTATTTAAGATAAAATAACACAAGATAATCCTTTATTTATCCCACAATGGAGAATTTTATAGAGTTAAAGCAACAGGAAAGGGCACACAGTGGAAACAAAATTACACAAGTATTGAAAGATATTATATATTAGTTGGACTAGAAAAAACATTATGAACAGAACAATTAAACTCTAAGGAAAATATACACAAATATGTTTATAGGTGACAGCAAAATACTTTTTTGTGTAAATATTCCTTTTGCCAAAAGTTTGCAGAAATTCTATCCTAGGTTATAATAAAATAATCAAAATCACAAAACATCAAAAGGTTAGCAGTTTCATGATAGATCAAGCTTAATATGAAAAAGTATCGGTATTGGTATCGGCATGGGCGGATCTACCGGGGTGGCATAGGGTGGCAAATGCCACCCTAAAATTAACCCTTGCCACCCCAGCTGCCACCCCAGTTGGCAGCAATGAATTCAGAGAAAAGTTATGGCCAATTTAACATTTACGAGCCTGAAGCTCCGATGTCCGACTACAATGAATGCAGCACAAGAGAACTCGAGAGCGGCACGAGACTCCTTTGAGCCAGGAGTCGTGAGGAAGGGAGACACAGGCAGAAAGAGGTTAAAACTGATAAACCATCTATCAAATAATGAAATAATAATGAAATGACTGTCAGGGCATAAAATCGCGACCAACTGGTCGCAAAAAGCGACCCAAATTTAACGATTTCGACCGTTTTTTTCTGCCCTGTCGCCAGTGGCGAGGGCCACAAAATCCACCATCAACTTAGGAAAAAAAAAATATTTTTTTTAATGATTTCTGCACATTTGTCATGTGTCACCAAGGTAAACATATCTAAATAACTTAACCGCCTAACCCAGCATGGACAGGTGGCCTTTTGCATTCGTCGGTCTTCAGTTTTGTCCATCACTGAATCTACTTCACAGCAAAATTGATCATTTTGGTAAATAACCTCATAAAAATACACAACAGAATAGTTAACACTAGAACTGCCAAGATTCCAAACTTCATTTTCACCCCATCGCTGCAACAGCGTCAGTGATGCGAACATGTCATTTCTAATAGTTGTAACGTGGCTCATTCCTGAATATTTCTGAAATAATAATGATGGACACTTGTCAAAATAAGTGTTTAAAATGTATATTTTTGCGAGCTTTTTTTTCTACGTGGTAGAACGCTGCGCGCGCTCTCTCTCTCAGCCACACGAATAAATACATCGGTACGTTCATCAACAAACTGTAGGAGCTGAATGTTAACACAAACATGAAAACAACAACAATCGAATGACAGACTATTGACAATACAAAACAACAGACTTCAGATGTCAATCACAGATATTTTAATAATTGTGGAAAAACGGATTAACGCTGCGTGCTCCCCCTCACGCACACATGACTCCATTCCCAGCCCTCCTCTCCACCGGCGCGGCTCCGCCACCGTACAAGTACAGGTGTGCTATATCACCTGGTCCATCAGGTACATGAACGCATTCATAGGGTCGTCAATGTTACGGCGCGCGTATACAGCTGGACCACCTCTCTCCACCGGGACATTTGTGGACTGGACTCTCCCGGTCCACAGTCCCAGCTTGATGGGTCCAAACGGTTCCGTCCTTGGCCGCCTCATGTAGCTGACATACAGGTTGAGCTCTGATCAATGTAAATATTTATGATTAGATCAGTCAGAGTCGTAGCCTCGCTAATATACCAAATGATCAGAACCAGAGGAAACTAAAACGCTTGACTTTTGAATTTACCTGTCAGAGTATTTCTGCGAGCCTCCACTGTGTCTGAGGACTGAATGTATGTGGCGGTGACCCCTCACTTATAGAAGCCGGACCTTTTTCATAAATTCACCTCCTCATCCTCGGTTGATGTCGTATCACCTGGTAAAAATGACGGGTCATCGCGCCCCCCCCCGATTCCTCCTCACTCACATCTGCCGTTATTTCCTCTCTTTCTGACTCAAATCCTGGTACAACAGCCAGACTGTTGTTTTTGTTGGATTCATGTCTTAAATTTTGCTGTTTGTTTGAAAGATTTAGTGATGACAATAACTGTCAAAGTCCGATAACGCCACAAAGTTTGAGCGTTGCCAAGCAACGGGCAGTGGGGCGCGGAGGGGCGTGGCGCAAAAAATGACAGCTGTTTACAGCGTTTATATGAGGGGGTAAAAATGACCCCCCTCTGTGGTTCCAGGTATAAATGGTCATATTCTTTTTTCTTTTGATCACATACTCACCAGAATTCATTGAATGATTAATAAATCCATTTTAGAAAAAGTCATGAACTTACAGATGTAGGGGTTTTATTTTAACAGAAATACAAACATGTGAAAATGCTAGGATGTAAAAATGACCCACTTGGTGGTTCTGGTGTTAACAAAAAAGAAATAATATTAGTTTTCATAGTAAGCATCATGGAAACAGAATAAAATGCGCTTTCATGCTTATAAATGCTTCTGAAATGTAGTGATAGACGATAATAGGGGTTTTTCATTTATGACAATGCTGCTGGTGCCATATTAACCCCTGACGTATGGGGCGACGAAAAACACTGGCGACCAAAATTGCTAGCTGGCTACCAACTTCAAAAACCTGGTAGCCAGGGGCGACTTGGTAAAAATTCTAATTTTATGCCCTGATTGTGCGAGTTTACTTGTAATGCTGATTTTAAGATGACAAAAATCAGGTTTAAGAACATTATTATTTCGCCAACTATACATATAATGTTAGCTAGGTCTGACTCATTTGTGTAAAGTAGGCTACAAAACCTAATATTGATTCAACGTTTATCAAGGAAAACATTGTAAAGTTACTTTGAATCTTACAGAAATGAAGAGGAAAGGCAGCATATATAGTTTTTTCACACCAAAGAGACAGGGAAATACTAGAGAAATACTAGATGAACTGAACAGTGTAGACCGAGGGGATGAGGTGGAAGTAGAGAGAGAATACCACAAGGAGGAAGGATGTAACATCTCAATTAAGTGAGATCACATTTTATGGTCACTTATTCCTAATATTAACTGTTTCACATGAAACCTGTTACCTCAAATACAAGACATTGATTGCATGAGATTAAGTTTGTATGAGTTTGTAAATGGCACCCCGTGCCCTTATGTAGTGAACCTACAGTATATCTACATGTGGGATTCATGTTCTAAATTATGTATAAAGTCCTGCAAGCAGAAATACTTGAGTGTAAATTATATTGTCTACTATTTCTCATCAAACTGCGATAACTGCCTCAGTATATATACGCCTGCCATATGTTGCCACCCCTCAAAAATCCCTGCCCCCCTCTTGCCACCCCATAAATATTTTTCTAGATCCGCCCCTGGGTATCGGTATCGGCAATACTTGCCCTGTATTTACTTGGTATCGGATTGATACCAAAATTCCCAGTATCGCCCACCTCTAATTTGTAGAGCACAAGTCGTACACAAGGCAATTCAAAGTGCTTTACAGATGCATAAAGTCACAAGAAGGCAAATAGAATCATTCCATACAAGCATAAAAATAATCAATAATAAATAAAATTAATTAATAAAAAAATTAATTAATTAAATTAAAAATGAAGAGTGCAGATAAAATCCTTCCAGTCATCATCTTCTCATCTAAACAGAACTGTTTCAGTCTGGATCTGAACATTATCAGAGTTCAGGTAGTCTGGAAGACTATCAAGGTCCAGATTTTAGGAGCATAAAACTGAAATGCAGCTTCACCTTGTTTAGTCCTGACTCTGGACACTAGCAGGAGACCACTACCTGAGGTTCTCAGAGTCCAGGTTGGTTCATATGGATCTAACATGTCAGAGATGGACTCTGGGGCCATGAAGAGACTTGAACACAAGTAGAGCTGTTTTAAAGTCTATTCTCTGAGTGACAGGAAGCCAGAGACCTCAGGACTGGACTAATATGGTCGTATTTCCTGGTTCTAGTCAGGACTCGTATTAATAAGAGTAATACAACTTGAATAAGATCTGTATAAGGTAGATTTAGAACAGATAAAAATATGCGATTAATTTGCGATTAATCATGATTAACTATTGACAGTCATGCGATTAATCTGATTAATTATTTTGAGAAATTGACAGCCCTAGATTAAAGGTTTCGGTGGGCCGCAGAGATTTTTCACATTTCAAATTGGGCCTTGGTATTCTGAAGTTTGGGAATGGCTGCTGTAGAAGTTTTTTGAATTTTGATTCATTTTTCGTTTCCTAAATGTCCGTGCTTTTTGTTGTTGTTTGTTTTGTTTTGATTTACTGCACTAGTTTGTTGATGTTACTCCGCCCGGCGTTCTCAACTCTGCGCTAGTGGTGACGTCACGTTCGTCACCGACGGGACTTCACTCACCACAACATGGACGCCAAGAGACGCCGCTCTCGAGTTTGGCTGCATTTCAGTCCAGGAAATGACGGCTAGCTGGCGCAGTGCAACACCTGCGGGAAGCGTGTTACTGCCGAAGGAGGGTGCACGACTAATATGGCAAAACACCTTTTTCTGATGCCCGCATGGCATCAGAAAAATTATATTTAATTGACCTTTTGGTAAGCACCGCCCCCTTTCTAGTTACTGTTGCTAGGTCGGACAAACTTTCTGCTCCTCCGTTAAGGACTGTGTTAATTCACTATACTTCTGATGTGTATCATCAGTTTTAATATTATACTATAATAACTCCATGGTGAAATATTGCTGCTGGGGACCTGCAACAGTGACTCGAGGTGTCCAGAACGTTTGGAGGGACATTTTTATTCTCTTTCCCAAGATAAAACAAACAACATGACACCCCATTCACGTTGGCTGCGAGGGATAAAATGACAGTGGAGCAAACACACGAGTGTCACAGAAATGTAACAGCTATGTGGTGAAAAAGCTCCTCCCCTTCTCAGTTTTTTTCAATGAAAAAATTCTACTGTTAAATAAGTCACGATCTGTTGACCTACACACCAAAGAATCGGAATTGAGAATCGTTTTGAACAGGAATCGAAACAGAGAATCGGAATCGGAATCAGAATCGTTAAAATCCAAACGATGCCCAACCCTACACTGTAAAAAAAAGAATTGTAAAAAAATGGTAATTTTCCGGCAGCTGGGGTGCCAGAAAAATACAGTGAAATAACAGAAAATTACTTTCTCATAAAAATACAGTTTTTTTCCATAATTAAAATACAGTTTGTAGTTGTAATTTTAACAAGATTTTGCCTTATTTTCAGGTTGTTTTTAAGATTTATTTAGAAACATTTTCACATTTTAAAACAATTAAATTACCTAGAAATATGGTAAGTAAATTGAATTGAATTGAATTGAAAATACTTTAATAATCCCCGAGGGGAAATTGGCTCATTGCAGCAGATACAAAAATATACATAAATAGACAGGACATTAAATAGACATTAAATAGGCAATAAATAGACAAAAACAGTGTGCAGAAACAGAACAATAAATAGACTAAAAACAGTGCGCAAAACAAGACACTAAATAAAAAGTAAGTAGACAAAAACAGTGTGCAAAACCAGTAATAATAAAACTGTAATAATAAAACTGTAATAATAAAACTGTAATAATGTAATAAAGTGATAATGTGGCAGTAACAGACGGCAGTGGCAGAAGTAATCAGCAGTGATTATTCCCTGACAACCAGGAGTTATAGATTTTAATTGCACTAGGAAGGAACGACCTCCTGTGTCGTTCCTTTGAGCAGCGGGGTTGAAGGAGTCTGCCGCTGAAGCTGCTCTTCAACTTGTCCAGGATTTTGTGGAGGGGATGAGAGACGTTGTCAAGGATTGCCAGCAGTTTTGCTAGCATCCTCTCTTTCACCACCTCCTCCAGTGGGACAAGTTTAGAGCCAACAGCAGACTCAGCTTTTTTGATGAGTTTATTCAGTCTGTTGGCGTCCTTAGCCCTGATGCCTGCCCCCCAAGACACCACAGCAAAGAAGAGGACGTTCGCCACAACAGACCGATAAAACATCTGCAGCATTTTGTTGCACACATTGAAGGACCTGAGCCTCGTCAGGAAGTAGAGTCGGCTCTGGACCTTCTTGTAGGCAACCTCAGTGTTGGCAGACCAGTCCAGTTTGTTGTCCAGTGTCACACCAAGGTACTTGTATGTGTCCACTAGCTCAACATCCCTCCCACTGATGCTGACAGGGGAAGGTGGGGGCTTGTTCCTCCTGAAGTCCACCACCATCTCCCTCGTCTTAGTCACGTTTAGCTGCAGGTGGTTCTCCCCACACCAATCCACAAAGTGGCTGATCAGGTCCCTGTACTCAGCCTCCCTCCCTCCCTCCACACACCCCACAATGGCCGTGTCATCAGAGAATTTCTGCAGATGACACGACTCAGTGCGGTACTGAAAGTCAGATGTGTATGTGGTGAAGAGGAAGGGTGACAGCACAGTTCCCTGGGGGGCGCCGATGTCACTGATCAGACGACCAGACACACAGTTCTGTAATCTCACAAACTGAGGTCTGCCCGTCAGATAGTCATCGATCCAGTTGATGAGGGGAGCATCCACCCGCATACTCTCCAGTTTGGCCTTCAGCAGCCTGGGCTGGATGGTTGTTAAAGGCACTGGAGAAGTCAAAGAACGTGATGCGGACTGAGGTGTTGGGGCTGTCCAGGTAGGAGTAGACCCTCTGCAGTAGATAGATGATTGCATCATCAACCCCAATGTGGGGCTGATATGCAAACTGCAGGGGGTCCTGTGAGGGGGACACCAGTGGTCTGAGGTGTGAAAGTACCAGTCTCTCCATGACCTTCATGATGTGAGAGGTCAGTGCTACTGGCCTGTAGTCCTCCAGTGCAGCAGCACGTGCTTTTTTTGGGCACGAGGACTAAGCAGGAGGTTTTCCAGAGCACTGGCACTCTTTGGAGCTGGAGGCTCAGGTTGAAGAGATGCTGGAGGACTCCACAGAGCTGACTGGAACAGGTGCCGTCTGGTCCAGCAGCCTTTCTCTGTTTGAGTCTCTCCAGCTGTTTCTTCACCTGTCTGGGTGTGAAGTAGAGGGGGGGTTGGGGTGGGGTGGGGGTTAAGGGGGAAGGGGAAGAATAGGAGTCGGGGTGGGGGGAGGGAAGTCTAGGTGTTAGTAGGGGGGAGATAGTATTTGTTACCAGGGGGGGTGGGGGTGGAGTGGGACAGGAGATGGTGGGCTGGGGGGGGGTTACAGTTCGATGGAGGAGATGAGGAGGTGCGAGCAGGAGAGGGGGAGGGGTTGAACCTATTGAAGTAAATGTTCAGTTCGTTTGCACGCTGCTCGTCCCCCTCCACTGCACCCCCACCCCTCCTCTGGAAGCCGGTGATCTGTCTCATGCTGTTCCACAATTCCCTAGAGTTGTTATCTCCCAGTTTGGTCTCCAGCTTGAATCTTGAATCAAAGATTCAAGATTCAAGATTCAGCTGCTGTGTTTCCTGTGTACCATTAATTAACAAACTGATGAATCCAGGTGTATCTGACCTCACAACAATGGTCAGACACACCTGGATTGATCAGTTTCTTGAAAGCCAGGACCGGAATATGAAAAGTTGAGATTAAAAAGTCCGATTTGTAAGAAAAGAAAAAACACCTCGTCGTTGTGCGTGACGGAGGTGCACGCAGCTGTGTAGAAAAATAAAAACGTGAAAAAACACACTATTACGAAGAAAAATACAAAGAAACAGATAACATACACGGAGTTGCTGCAACAGGCTGCCGCTAGGACGGCGCCATGTTAAATGCTGTATTACAAAAAATAATGCTTAAATTTACAGAAATGTGCTGTTATTAATTGCTTTCAATGACATTATTTTATGTAAAGAGGTTGTATAATTATTTGTTTAAATTAAATGATATTTTAAAAATACAGAAAAAAATCTGTAAAATTGACAGTAAAATTCTGTTATATTACAATTTTTTTTTTTACAGTGTAATCAGAGGTCAAGCTCACATTCACTGCTGCCAGCTGTGATGGACAGGTCATCTGCAGGATGGAGGATGCCCAGCTGCTTGTCGTCTGTGTAATCCTTTTTTTCTCCCTGTGATGCTGCAGAGCAGCTGAAAGCGCCGCTGGGGGAGTACGTGAACAAGCGCTACCCCGGCCTGGTAAAGATCGTGAGGAACCAGAAGAGAGAGGGCCTGATCCGGGCCCGGATCGAGGGCTGGAAGGCGGCCACCGCAGAGGTGACGGGGTATTTTGACGCCCACGTGGAGTTCGCGCCGTCGTGGTGAGTGACGTCTGAAAACGTGCGTCCGTAAAAGCGCCGCTGAGCTCGTGACTGACGAGGCGTCCGAGCGTGCAGGACTGGTAGAGATGCGCGGATGAACCGCGCACCCGCGGGCGGAGCGGATAATCCGCATATCGGGCGGATGACTCGTCAAAAAATAATACTTTAATTAAATTCGGCGGGTGCGGTTGAAGCACTCAAATAATAATAATAAGAAAAAATATTTTACATATTATTAAAAAGGATGGCGGGTCGGTTCGGTTTTGAAAATTGGTGAAAAAACGTTCCTGCAAATGGATAGCGGGCAGATAGAGATTTTAAGAAGCGGTTGCGGGTTAAAATATACGTCATCCGCGCATCTCTAAGGACTGGGAGTAAAAGACACCGTTGAATCTTCCCAGGAGGCCCGTTCATAACAATACATGTTAAAAAATGAAGCGGGTTTGGTTGAGAGCTCATCTCGTTTCAGGGTCAGACCTCGTTCAGCAGATGTGGATTAGATGTAATGAGCTGCATGTTTATTCAGCGTAAACAAGATTAGACAGCAGACTTAAACAGACTTATTCTTCAGGAAATCTGCCCAACTGTGGCAGAACCACCGGCTGCAGTCGCTCCATCAGGAGGAAACAAAAATAACCAAGAGCAATAACCGCTAATGCTGGTTAATGAATCCCTTTAGTAGACGGACAACTTATTTAATTTTTTATTTCCTTTACAAGGATGGAGATCAGCTCTTTGGCCTTTAATAATTAATAGCCATAACGCCTTTATGCTCATTTGCAAACTATTGTTGTTCTCATTGCTGCTCTGGGTGTTAATGGAATAAGAGAGACTGGAGATGATAATTAATGCAGCAGACACAGAAAGGCTCTTACAACCAAGAAATAAAATGATGTGTAATCAGTCTCAATCACGGTTTCAAGCCTCAGCTAGTCTGATCTACAAACCACCACAAAAATAGTCCAACACCTCAAGTAAACCCTCGAAACAAACACATTAAAGTCAACAAAACAAGAGCATTAGAAGATAAAACACAGGCATTTTATAACAAAATGCATCTCCACCCAGTTCACCCACAATGCACTGCGGCCACCTGACAAGCGATTTTTTTTTAAAATTTTATTTATTTATTTATTTGATTTTTTGAAAAATGTGACCATCGACAAATCTGTGGAGTTTTACTCTACAGAGCAGGAGATGGTCAGGTGATGCTCAGCTCCTGCTTTGAGCAGAACCGATGTTCAATAGCCGCATGTAGAAGTGGGATGTTTCAAAGCGTTAACCATAGTTGTTGAACAGCAAAATCAGGCAAGAACATCTCGTTATACTGCAACTGGTCCGATCTAAGCAGCTGGATAAATGTATGTCGGGTTTCACTGTCAACCAAGTGAAAGTGGGATGAAGAAATCATTTGTTCGACGGTTAACAGTACAACAGTCCCTAAAGGCAACGTGTTTGAGAAAGGGTCTCAGCCTTGTCAATCATGACGTCCCACCCTCCGCGTTAGATCAGGGTCAAAAGTCTGAACCTGGAAAAAAAAAAAGATTCGAAAGTGAAAAAAAGATTTGAACCTGAAAAAAAAGATCTGAAATATGAAAACAAGAAATTTGTAAGTGAAAAAAATAAGAGCCTAAAGTTCAATATCAAAACTTCAACTTTCAGTTTCAGATTTTTATTTTTTAGTTGCAAATCTTTTGACCCTGATTTAGCTCAATACTCGTTCTCTATCTTTTGGGTTGTCAAGTAAAATGCAAAGATGATTTTTATTGTAGTTGTATGAAGATGAGCTCTTTTTGCCACTTTCTTTTTATTTACTTAAATTGTTCTGCATTTGCATAATTAGCACAGCTCATCTGGACGGATCCGTCAGAGTCCTCCAAGTTCTGGCTCGGCTGCTGTAACACACCAGCTGCTGATTGTGGTTTCCAGTGTCGTATTTTTGGTCGGATTGTGATGAACCACAGAAGCCGGCAGACATCCGAGCTAATCCAATCCGTCTGTTCTGATCAAATTCTCATATGGGTTCGAGGAGCTGAGCAAACTGGGTTAGGGCGACCTCCATCAGCTGGTTCAGGATGGGCCAGCTGGTTGAGTCAGAGGTCTGGTGGGAGTGGCGCTCTCGTCGGCTTTAGCACGAGCGCGTAGATGCCCTCCAGGGGCAAAACTAAAAAAAAGTTGTGGCGGCATGTGGGACTTTCAGAATCAGAATCAGAATCAGTTTTATTGCCAAGTACGTTTTCACATACAAGGAATTTAACTTGATGTCTGGTGCAGAACCTATAAACATATAAGATTTAAAAAAATATAAAAATATAGGAAAATATAGAAAAATATAGAACAAGTACTAAAATGGAATAAATGCACAATAGAATGACATTGAAATATTATAAAGTGAAGGTAGAGGCATGGACAATATGGGAAATGTGGTTATTGTTTGTAATGGCCTGTAGTCCACAGGTGTGCGTTAATGTAATGGCCCAATCTCCTAAAGCCGCTATTAAGGGATAGCGGGTAGCGGGAGGGGCGTTCTCCCACAAATAACGCAATATTCCACCTTGCTAAACCCGCTATCCCACCTGCGATAACCGCTACATTATGCATAGGAGTGGTTAGGGCGTTCCACCTGTTCAACCAATCAGTGCATCAGTAGCCATTACCTTTAAGAGCAGGTGGCGCTACCCGCAAACCGCGATCGCAAGATACCGAGTTTGCGGAAAGGGCAAAAGACACGCCCATTGCCACACCTACGATGCGAGTGAGGGAGTCAGCATAATGGGTAGCGGCTTTAGGGAAGCGGAAGATTGCATTAGCGGAGGTTCCTAAACCCGCAATTTGCAGGTAGCAGCTAGCAGGAGGTGTGCGATCTCACTGAAGTGAGAGGCAGACTTCTTACTAACTGCTAAAGCGCCACTAAAGCGCCACTAAGGCTCCTTTGTGTGATCGCCAGGGCCGAGCCGGTTCTCGCCAGGATAAAGGAGGACCACAAGAGGATCATCCTGCCTTCCATCAACAGAATCGATCACGACACCTTCGAAGTGGTGCCCCGTGAGATTAAGAGCCAAGGCTACACCTGGGATCTGTGGTGCACCTACATCAACCCCCCCAAGCAGTGGTTGGACGAAGGAGACACGTCTGCTCCCTTCAGGCAAGACCACCTCAGCCGAGCATTTCCTATAAACGATCATTGAGAGGTTACGTGATGCCATGCAGATCCCTGTAACCCGGGGGTGTCCAGCTCCAGTCCTGGAGGGGCTGCTGTCCTGCAAGTTCTAGATGTTTCCCTGCTTCAGCAAACCTGATTCAGATGAACGGGTCGCTAACGGTCTTGTGCAGACCTGCATGACGAGCTGACGGTGATCCTTCCTTTAGAATCAGGTGTGTTGTGTCCGGGAAACATCTAAGACATGCGGGACAGCGTCCCCCCCCCCCCAGGACTGAGTTTGGACACCCCTGTTTTAACGTGTGCATTTACTGCGAAAGGAAGAGTGAGTGCTAGAGCTGTAGCGATACACTAATCTTGCGATACGATATGATACACGATATTCAGCTCATGATACGATATATATCGATATTCATCTTACAATACATTTACATAATTTTCTGAAAGATTTTAAAGGGACAAAGTGATTTTGGTGACATCTTGTGAGTGTTCCAATAACTTTGTTTGAATTAATTGAACTGAAAGCATCAATTACACATTATATGGCTGACAGGCAGCTTCAAAATGCTGGACAAAATGAATAAAAGATGTGTTGAGAAAAACAGTTTCATTTATTTAAACAGTACAAATTGTTGCTTGCAAGCTTTTAAAGGTGGGACACAGGGGTTTTGAAAGAAGCTTAGAATATCGACACCCGCGGCTGAAAATTTGATACTCTCTGGGGAATTAAAATATCGATATATATCGCAGAATCGATAAAATCGCTCAGCTCTAGTGAGCACCATCCTCTCTGACAGCAATCCCTACGTTTGATATTTACATGTGTAAAGGTTCAGTGTTTTTTTGTTGTTTTTTTTTTTCACAGGACTCCAGCTATGATCGGCTGCTCCTTCGTGGCCAACCGGATCTACTTCGGGGAGCTGGGGACTGCATCCAGTCTCCAGCTGCAGCTGCAGAAAGGATGCTGGTCCTGGTCCGGTTGGGCTGAGCAACGTTCAGCGAATGCAAACAGACTGAACCGCCGTCTGTAGAGGAGGAGTCGTTGAAGTAGTGTTGAATTAGTATTGAAACTGGGTTAAAAACGTAACGATTCCCTGTGCCCGTTGGCAGAACCACGGCATCGATTACGGAGACGTGTCTCAGAGGGTGGCGCTGAGGAAAAGCCTGCAGTGTAAGAGCTTCCAGTGGTACCTGGACAACGTTTATCCGGAGATGAGGAGGTACAACAACACGCTGTACTACGGTGAGGTGGGTCATCCGTCCGCGTGACATGAGGCAGAACAAGGCTGCGTTGCATTTCACATGATTTAAATCTCTGAGAGCAGACGAGAAGTGGTTTGGACAAATACTGAAGTTGAACTTTTTTTTTTTCTTCAGATCAGCAACTCTAAAGTCAGCCTCTTGTGCATGGATCAGGGTATAAAGGAGAACCACACGGCCACGCTGCACCCCTGCCACCAGTTTAGTCCTCAGGTGCAGCATGGACACCACACACACACTCAAAATGGTCCAGCGTGCAACTCTGTCGCTGTGCAGGATGCACATTAGAGCTGAGCGATTTTATTGATTCTGCGATATATATCGATATCTTTTTCCCCACAGAGTATCGATTTTTCAGCCGCGGGTATCGATATTCTAAGCTTCTTTCAAAACCCCCGTGTCCCACCTTTAAAAGCTTGCAAGCAACAATTTGCACAGTTTAAATAAATGAAACTGTTTTTCTCAACAAATTTTTTATTCATTTTGTCCAGCATTTGCAAGCTGCCTGTCAGCCATATAATGTGTAATTGATGACCTTCAGTTCAATTAATTTAAACAAAGTCGTTGGAACTCTTTAAAATCTTTCAGAAAATGATATAAATGTATTGTAAGATGAATATCGATATATAGTATCGTGAGCCGAATATCGTGTATTGTATCGTATCGCTGGTGTGGGCATACTTATTGCCCCCCGACTTGGCGCCTGTACATTGGGGTTTACCCTGGTGGACGAAATGGTAGCCTCCCTCCGCCTCCGGGTGGGGGGACGGGTCCTGACTGTTCTTTGTGCTTACGCACCAAATAGCCTTTTTGGAGTCCTTGGATGGAGTATTGGAGAATGTTCCATCTGGGGACTCCCTCGTTCTGCTGGGAGACTTCAATGCTCACGTGGGCAACGACAGTGAGACCTGGAGGGGTGTGGTTGGGAGGCAGGGCCCCCCTGATCTGAACCAGAGTGGTGTTTCGTTGTTGGACTTCTGTGCTCGTCATGGACTGTCCATAACAAACACCATGTTCAAGCATAAAAGTGTCCTAATGTTCACTTGGCACCAGGACACTCTAGGCCGCAGTTCGATGATCGACTTCATAATTGTATCGTCGGACTTGCGGCCGCATGTCTTGGACACTCGGGCGAAGAGAGGGGCGGAGCTGTCAACTGATCACCACCTGGTGGTGGGTTAGCTCTGATGGTGGGGGAGGATGCCAGTCAGACCTGGCAGGCCCAAACGTGTTGTGAGGGTCTGCTGGGAACGTCTGGCAGAGTCTCCTGTCAGAAGGAGCTTTAACTCACACCTCCGGTGGAACTTCGATCATGTTCCGAGTGAGGCAGGGGACATTGAGTCCGAGTGGGCTATGTTCCGGGCCTCTATTGTTGAGGCGGCCTACCGGAGCTGTGGCCGTAAGGTCGTTGGTGCCTGTCGCGGCGGCAATCCCAGAACTCGTTGGTGGACACCAGCAGTGAGGGATGCCGTCAAGCTGAAGAAGGAGTCCTATCAGGCCTTTTTGGCATGTGGGACTCCGGAGGCAGCTGACAGGTATCGGCAGGCTAAGCGGGACGCGGCTTCGGTGGTTGCTGAGGCAAAAACTCGGACATGGGAGGAGTTTGGAGAGGCCATGGAGAACGACTTCCGAACGGCTTCGAAGAAATTCTGGTCCACCATCCGGCGTCTCAGGAGGGGGAAGCAGTGCTCCGTCAACACTGTATACGGTGGGGATGGGGAGCTGTTGACCTCAACTCGGGACGTTGTGGATCGGTGGGGGGAATACTTCGAAGACCTCCTCAATCCCGCCGACACGTCTTCCAATGAGGAGGCAGAGTCTGGGGACTCAGGGGTGGACTCTCCTATCTCTGGGGCTGAGGTCGCCGAGGTGGTCAAAAAGCTCCTCGGTGGCAGGGCCCCGGGTGTGGATGCGATCCGCCCGGAGTTCCTCAAGGCTCTGGATGCTGAGGGGCCGTCTTGGTTGACACGCCTCTGCAGTATCGCGTGGACGTCGGGGACAGTACCGCTGGATTGGCAGACTGGGAGGGCGCATGCGCACGCAGCGACCGGCAGGAAGGAGTTCAGCGTCTTTGCACAAAGCTTTTATGTTTGTTTTTTATGTCCCTAAATTTTTTATGTAACCTGAGTGAGTGTCATCTGGAAATGAGTACTCAGCCAACGCCGATCTGACATGGATCTTTTATTTTGCCCTTTTTTGGCTTTTATCGAACTTTTTACTGACAAGCGATGTCAGCGGAGCTGTCATCCTAGAGAGGACACGTCATGTCTACTCTCGTGAAGTGCTGCTGCAAATGAGCTGTGTTAGCACTCGAGTGACGGATGTCATACTACGCCTGCCAGCGCTTATTCGAAGGGATCATGGTTCTTACACAAACGGGAAGAGAAGAATTAGGAAGCGGGGGAAAAGAGGAGGTGTCCGACTGCGCTTCAAGAAGCAGCAGCTCAGCAGGATTCCCCTGCCCTCGGTGATCATGGCCAACGCACAGTCCCTCAGGAATAAAGTGGACGAGCTCCAAGGGAATGTTCGCTTCCTTAAGGATTTTAAAGACTGTGGTGTCCTCGTCTTCTCTAAAACATGGCTCAGTGAGTGGGACCAAGATTCTGATCTCTTCCTTGACGGCTTCGGGACCCCCTTCCGCCTCGACCGGAATGCTGAGGTGACGAGGAAAACACAAGGGGACGGAGCTTGTTTATACGTGAATAAACGATACTGCAGCTCTGCCTCTGTCACTATCAGAGAACAACTCTGCACATCAGACGTCGAACTTCTGTCTGTGTCACTGCGCCCATTCTACTTGCCCCGTGAGTTCCCCCAGATTTTTATAACTGTTGTATATATACACCCAAAGGAGAACACCTCTTCTGCCTCTCACATCATATATGACGTCATACAGAGACTGCAGACTATATCACCAGAGGCCCGAATTTCATATTGGGTGATTTTAATCATGTTTCACTGGAAAAGACCCTTACAAACTTCTTCCAATATGTCTCCTGTCCGACCAGACGTGGTAAGACCTTGGACTTGTGCTATGGGTCTATTAAAGATGCTTTTAAATCACTTCCTCTTCCCCCTCTGGGCTCTGCAGACCATAACTGTGTGTATCTCCTCCCAACCTATAAGACTGTTCTAAAAAGGGAGAAAACCCAAACCAGGGAGGTGAAAGTCTGGACAAATGATGCCGTGCACTCATTACAGGGATGTTTTGATTGTACAGACTGGGAAATGTTTGAAGAAACATGCGAGGACTTGGATGAACTAACTGATGTGGTCTGTTCATACTCAGCTTTCTGCAGAGACATGCTTATACCCACTAAGAGGGTCAAAATATACCCCAATAATAAGCCATGGGTAAATAAATCGGTGAAGTATTTTATAATGAAAAAGAAACTGTTATTTCAACAAGGAGAAGCATCAGATTTACACACAGCTAACAGAGAACTCAAAGTGGAGATCATAAAGGCAAAACAGAATTATAAAGCCAAACTGGAGAGCAAAATGGCTTCTAACAGCCTTGGTTCAGCCTGGTCCAGTACGAAGACCATCACCGGTCTCCAGAACACAAGAGAAAGCACTAATGTCACTTTAAATGGCTTTAGCTCAAATATTGACCTTGCTAATGCTCTTAATTGTTTTTATAATCGTTTTGATATGTTTGATTTTAGCAAGGAAATACAGGCATTACAGCTTAAACTGCGTGACTATCAGCACATCTTGGTATCACAAGAGGATGTTGAAAAAGCCTTTCTTTGCACAAAGGTTAACAAAAGTCAAAAGGAAATACAGGCATTACAGCTTAAACTGCGTGACTATCAGCACATCTTGGTATCACAAGAGGATGTTGAAAAAGCCTTTCTTTGCACAAAGGTTAACAAAAGTCATGGAGCAGATAATATCTGTGGTCGGTTACTTAAAAACTGTGCAAAAGAACTGAGTCCGGTTTTCCACCAGATTTTTAACAGATCCTTAGAAGCACAGCATGTCCCCAGGATTTGGAAGGACGCTGTGGTTGTCCCGGTCCCTAAATCCAGCCGCCCCACAACTCTGAATGATTTCAGACCAGTGGCTTTGACTTCAATCATAATGAAAATCTTTGAAAAACTGGTCCGGCTGGAAATCCTGAAAAATACAGAGAGTGGATTGGACCAACTGCAATTTGCCTACAGGCCTAAAAGAGGAGTGGAGGATGCCACACTCACTCTTCTTGATTTGCTTTTTAAACATCTGGGAGGAAGCGGGTGTCATGCCCGGCTTTTATTCATTGATTTTTCCTCTGCTTTTAACACAATCCAGCACACAATCCAAATCTTGTGGGCTGGATTTTAAACTTCTTAACAAACAGGACGCAGAGAGTCAGAGTTAATGGGTTTTTATCTGACAAAATGTGTTCCTCCACAGGCTCACCACAAGGGTGTGTGCTCTCACCCTTGTTATTCATTTTATATACTAATATGTGTCAGAGCACTTTTAACAATCGCTTAATTTTAAAGTATGCAGATGACTCTGTGATTCTTAGCCTGCTGCAGGGAAATGAAAAGGACCACAGCCTTGTTGTTGACAACTTTGTCAAGTGGTGTGAAGAATCATACTTACAGATCAATTTGACAAAGACCAAAGACATGGCAATTGATTTCAGGAGGAATGCCAAAACACCTGAACCTGTGAGGATTAAGGGACAAGTCATCGAACAAGTCCAGTCCTATAAATATCGGGGGACAATCATTGACTCGTCCCTAAAATTCTAAGAGAACTGTGAAGCTGTGAGCAAGAAGGGACACCAGCGGCTGTTCTGCCTGAGGAAGTTGTCCCGTTTCCACATAGATAGGACCATGATGACACTTTTTATCATGCTTTTATTGAATCTGTTTTAACTTTTTCACTAGCATCATGGTTCGGAAATCTGCTCCTAAAACAAAGGAACTCACTCAATCAGATAATTATCAGATTTATAGTCCCTAGAACGAGGACCACACGATACAGGAACAGCTTCATCCCTGCTGCTGTCTCTCTTTTAAACAAATCTTAACGTATTTTATTTATTGATGTGGTCTATCCTGCTTTTAATTTATTTTAACTTATTTATTTCTATTTATGAGAAACCCTGACCTTGGTTTTTTACTGCTATTTATTGTCCTTGGCCTTGTGGGCAAATCTACTTTTATCCTGTTCAGTAAGCGTTGTGAGCAGGGCCGTAGCACCAAATTCTGGGCCCCTACAAAGGAGGTTCTGGTGGGCCCCCAACCCCCCCCCCCCCCCCCCCCCCCCCCTTCACCACCACCAACACCAACCGATCACCTGACCACCTGCTTGCTGTTATATTGCTGCAATATTAGCCGACTTTATATTCCCTTATTTTAATAACAAGACCATTTGAAAGGGTAGTCTATTATCTGATCTTGCTTTAGGGCTGTTTATGTCCGTTTTAGCAATGATAGCGGAGCTTATGGCAGTTGACAATGGGATTTCATCTTGTGTGTTTAAAGTTTAACGTTTGTTACAATTGTACTCACCTTTCTTTGAGAAGAAGTCTGTAAGCAGCTGACTCCCCTCATTTTGTTTCTTCTCTCTCTCTTTCCTCTCTTTACGTTTCTGAGAGCCAGATTTATATTTCTTGGGAGGTTGCGACATTATCTCTCCATCCACATACGCTAATAGTAATCAAGCTGCGCCTCACGGTGAGAAACAACTGTTTTTGGACTTAACGATTTTGCGCATATTCCAAGGGGTGTTCACGCAGAGTAGTCCGTCACAACAGACTTAAGGATTTTGGATTACAACAATATGCCATTTAATATAGGGCCCACCAAGTTTGCATTACGATCAATATCTGTCCTGAAATTTAGTTTTGGTATTAACTAATATATTCAATATATAATTTTTTCCCCCTTAGCTTCCCGTGGGCCCCCCTCTGCCATGGCCCCCCCCAAGGCTGTGTAACTTTTACCCCCTGTCCGACGGCCCTGGTTGTGAGTACCTGCCATGTCTGTTTTGTGCTGTTGTAAAACCTGTTCAATGTTTTTTGTCCTGTGTTTAATTAATGATGGTAAAGGTTGTGTGTGAGATGCCTTCTCCAACTGCAAAACAAATCTTCCTACGGGTATTAATAAAGTCAACTGAACTGAACTGAACTGAACAACTGAACTGAACTGGGGTGGTGGTCCCCCTCTTTAAAAAGGTGGACCGGAGGGTGTGTTCCAACTACAGGGGGATCACACTCCTCAGCCTCCCTGGGAAGGTCTATTCAGGGGTCCTGGAGAGGAGGGTCCGTCGGATAGTCGAATCTCGGATTGAGGAGGAGCAGTGTGGTTTTCATCCCGGCCGTGGAACGGTGGACCAGCTCTACACCCTCTTCAGGGTTTTGGAGGGGGCATGGGAGTTCGCCAACCAGTCTACATGTGTTTTGTGGACTTGGAGAAGGCGTTCGACCGTGTTCCCCGGGGATTCCTGTGGTGGGCTGCTTCGGGAGTATGTGGTGCCGGACTCCCTTGTACGGGCTGTCCGGTCCCTGTACGACCGGTGCCAGAGTTTGGTCCGCATTGCCGGCAGTAAGTTGGATTCGTTTCCAGTGAGGGTTGGACTCCGCCAAGGCTGCCCTTTGTCACCGATTCTGTTCATTACTTTTATGGACAGAATTTCTAGGTGCAGTCGAGGTGTTGAAGGGATCCGGTTCGGTGGCCTCACGATTGGGTCTCTGCTATTTGCAGATGATGTGATTCTGTTGGCTTCATTGAGACGTGATCTACAACTCTCGCTGGAGCAATTCGCAGCTGGTTGTGAAGCGGCTGGGATGAGAATCAGCACCTCCAAATCCGAGACCATGGTCCTCAGCCGGAAAAGGGTGGAGTACCCTTTCCGGGTTGGGGATGGGGTCCTTCCCCAAGTGGAGGAGTTTAAGTATCTCGGGATCTTGTTCACGAGTGAGGGAAGGATGGTGCGGGAGATCGACAGACGGATCGGTGCAGCATCTGCAGTGATGCGGGTGCTGCGCCGGTCTGTTGTGGTAAAGAAGGAGCTGAGTCGGAAGGCGAAGCTCTCGATTTACTGGTCGATCTACGTTCTCACCCTCACCTATGGTCATGAGCTTTGGGTAGTGACCGAAAGAACAAGATTCGCGGATACAAGCGGCTGAAATGAGCTTCCTTCGCAGGGTGGCCGGGCTCTCCCTTAGAGATAGGGTGAGAAGCTCGGTCATCCGGGAGGGGCTCAGAGTAGAACCGCTGCTCCTCCGCATCGAGAGGAGCCAGATGAGGTGGCTCGGGCATCTGGTTAGGATGCCTCCTGGACGCCTCCCTGGTGAGGTGTTCCGGGCACGTCCCACTGGGAGGAGACCCCGGGGAAGACCCAGGACACGCTGGAGGGACTATGTCTCTCGGCTGGCCTGGAAACGCCTCGGGATCCCCCCAGAGGAGCTAGAAGAAGTGGCCGAGGAGAGGGGGGTCTGGGCTTCCTTACTCCGGCTGATGCCCCCGCGACCCGACCTCGGATAAGCGGAAGAAGACGGTACGGTACGGTATCGTATCGCAATATTAGTGTATTGCTGCAGCCGTAATGCACGTGTGAAAGCTCTGTGCGGTGCTGTAATGAACATTAAAGCAACTGCGCTTGTAATCACCTCTGTGCTAAAAGTGAACCTTCATTAGTTCGCTGCTGCAGTGCTACGCTGCGTCTCGCATTCAAACATCGTCCTCCGAGGACAAAATTCTGCTGTCGGAGTAAAAGTTTGTGTGCGTTTCACTTTTTCCCTCCGAAGGTCCGAGTCAGCATGCGTCGACCCCGGGGCCACGGCGCTCCGGGTCACGGCTCCCTGCCCAGCTCCCAGTCGTAAACAGGCGCTTCGGGCAGAAACCCAGTAGTTAAATGGAAAAACTTTTGAGCAGATCCCCCTCTCGTCTGTGTAAAAGCCATATACAGTGATCCCTTATTTTTCACGGTTAATAGGGACCGCCGCCCCCCCCCCGCGAGAATCAAAATCCGCGAACTGGAGCCGGAACCCCCTGAGCCTAAATAATGTGTTTAAAATATGTTTAAAAACCACAAAAAAGTATTGAGGCACTGCAGCGAAACAAGACAAAGGCTCAATTGTGGTCTTTCTGTTACCTTCACAGCCTCTGGTCTCTGAACCGTAGTAAAGAAACCGCTCTTTAATCTAACCTCGTTTTCATTCTGCCGTCCCACGACACACACACTACATTACCCATAAGGCCACACCATTACCCATAAGGCCACCTTCTTAAAGGGGCCAGGCTGGCTCACAACATTTCTTTGCTGTGAGAGAACGCGCACAACATCCTGTGATGTTTCCACAATTTTTTCTTGATTTTTTAAAAATATATTTCTGAAAAAAATCCGTGAATAACTAAAACCGCGGAACTTAAAGCGCTAATTGGCGAGGGATCACTGTATCAGATAAAAACATCAATTTTAACACTTTCTTCTTAAGCATCGGTGACTTTTAGAAGCCGCAGGTGGGATTTTAAGGATTTTAAATGGATTCCAGCTGCAGCTCCTGGATGACGGCGTCTGCTTCAAACACATTTAACTGTTATAGCTGACTGCAGAACGGCTCAACGCTGCAGCAAACAAAAATAACTCAAATTTAAATCACGAACGCTTTCACCACCAAGATAAAGCCGGCGTTACTGGTTTATTATCGGGATGCTGCAGAGGCAAGTTTGAGATTTCTACTGATAAACACTGATTTACAGGAAAAGCTCAACTTCAGCGTTCAGATCAGAGACGTGTCCTGCCTCTCATTAGGAACAACAACAACACATTTTAAAAAAAACTATCCGCAGAGAAGGGAAGTTCCTGCCTGCAACTCACGCTTCAAATGACTCTGTGGTGAAGCCTGAGAAAACTGAAAAATACATATAAAGTTGACATTTACTGAAGGAAAGGGTGTTTTAAACCCGTCGTCTCCACAGCTGGGGCGTTACACCAAAGATGGCCAGCTGTTCCTGGGAGCGCTGGGGAGCACCGGGGACGACACTCGCTGCGTGGTGGACGACCAGACGAGCAGCTTCCCGCAGCTGCTCAACTGCGACAAGGTGACCAACATGAAGCAGAAGACGTGGCATTTCTCTCAGGTGAGTTGAGCAGTTGACCTCCCCTCCACAGGAGGACACCAAGATACCCCCCCGGCTAGTTGTGTTTCATGTAAAGGGCCCTGAGAGTCCAGCTCCCACCTGGAGTGACTCTGACTCAGTCTTTGTGATGTGGACCAAATTCTCCCCCTGTAAGGGGCCGAAGGGCCTGTAGAAATGGACCCAGTCTCACATAAAGGCCCTTGACGGGATACCCCAAGGGTCACGGTCGAATGTCTTAGAGCACATGTGTCAAACACAAGGCCCGCGGGCCAAATGTGGCCCGCCACGTCATTGTATGTGTCCCTCGAGAGCTTGAACATTATTGGCTTAAATTTTAAACCAATATTTTAAGACTTAAAATAAGCTTACACCGCTTTAAAGGGCATATTGACAATAAACTACATCTCCCATCATGCATTTCGTCATTACCCACAATGATAACGGCAGCTATGAGCAAGACGATTTTTCAGAACTGATGGACTCAAGAAAAACCTTTACAAACTAACCCCAACGTGTCCAAGAAAAGAAAAATTGATGCACAAGGAAGGCAGTTTCATGAACGATGCGAGAACAATTTTGTGTTATGAGGCGGTTTCAGTCGTGAAAGAGTTTAATCTACGTCGCCATTTTGACAGCAAACACGGAGCTAAGTATGCTAAATTTAGCCTGCAAGAAAAACAAAAAACCGCTTCCGCTTCTGAAACCAAGGTAATGGATACTCTTACAACCACAAACCCTGAGTTTGATATAATAATGACCTAAATATTTGAAACTTGAATACATAATAAACACAGAAACCATTATTTAACAATATAATAAGGTGTAGTTTAATTGATTTTGATTTTCTTTGCATTTTGTTACATTCATGTTGTCAATCTGGCCCTTCGAGGGCCACCATGATGCTGATGTGGCCCTCAGTGAAAATGAGTCTGACACCCCTGGTTTAGAGGTCACCCAGCGGGGGTCCTGGAGGGACGAAGCACGCGTTGTTCCTCCTGAACCATCCGTTTGACCGTCAACTAGACCGCCTTCTCCAGCACCCCTGCTCAGACCCTACCAGCGAGGCTGGGGGGCGTAACTGGGGCAGACCTTCTGGTTCCCTTTCTCAAAAAAGGGGAACCGCCCCAAAACAGTTTGCTAGTACAGAGGCCCTTGTTAGACAGCCCTGGTCCTGGCAGTTTCATCCGAAGACCTGAAAAAGAGTCTTCGCGTTTAGTCCCAGCAGCTATAAGACCAGAGTTCAGAAACTGCAGACTTTCTGGCGTCACATTCCTGCAGCCAAATGCACAAATGAGGAGCACGTCACACATCCATCAGACCGTATGTATGTGTGTTTCTGATAGGGGTGTGAAAAAAATTCGATTTGGTAATACAGTGATCCCTCGCCAATTTAAGTTCCACAGTTTTAGTTATTCGCGGATTTTTCCAAAATATATAATATAAAAAAAATCAAGAAAAAATCGCAGAAGATTCAAAGGATGTTGTGCGCGTTCTCTCACAGCGAAGAAATGTTGTGAGCCAGCCTGGCCCCTTTAAGAAGGTGGCCTTATGGGTAATGTTGAGGCCTTATGGGTAATGTAGTGTGTGTGTCGTGGGACAGCAGAATGAAAACAGGGTTAGATGAAAAGTGTAGTGAGCATCAACAGCAGCCCAGCGTGTATAGATTTACATTCTCTGTTAACCGACAGGAGCCCAACAATACAACCTGTGTGATGTTACAAGTTCCTGCAGTGCCAGAATAAAGTTCCCGTTCCATGCAGAGAAAACCGGACTGTTTCCTTTGTTGTTGTTAGCGTGTTAGCCGCTAATTACGAGCTAAAAATAGCACAATAGCAGCAGTTTGTTTACTACGGTTCAGAGACCAGAGGCTGTGAAGGAAACAGAAAGACCACAGTTGAGCCTTTGTCTTGTTTCACTGCAGTGACTCGATACTTTTTTTAAGGTTTTTAAACATATTTTAAACACATTAACCGCAGAAATTAAGGGATATATATATACATATATATACAATATAATATCAATTTTTCAGCTCCTAATATCGATTTTTTTTTTGAAAATTGTTTTTTCAACATTTAAATTGTTTACAATTTAAATGTGCAAAAACACTAATAATGAACAATAAATAAGTTGTTTTGAAGCAAATAGTTTTGTCTCAGTTTGTCCTCTGAATGATCAATATCATCTGATGAACATATACAGCAACTTGATTTTTCATCTCTACTTTTAGTTTTGATATTAGCTGGGTAGAATATCGTAATATATCGCGATATCGTGATAATATTGTATCGGGACCCGAGTATCATGATACGTATCGTAGTGTGAGGTCCTTGCCAATACTCACCCCTAGTTTCTGAGCAGTTCAGCTTGATTTGGTGAAATGGAAACCGGGGGAGGGGTGTTTGAAGGTCACTTTTCTTGAACCGGGAGTCAGATGCGTGACACCCCTGTAGTTTCAGAACCAAACCTTTGTGTTTGCCCAGAAGCAGAAATCTGTGTTGGAGTCCAGATTTGTCCAGCTCCTCATATCCCATGTATGCTTCAAGCACTTTGCAATTGTATGCACGTGGTTCATTTGGGGTTCTAGTTTAGATTTTTTTTAATACCAGCTGAGTCAGACATGAGTAGGGGTGAGTATTGGCAAGGACCTCGCAATACGATATGTATCATGATACTTGGGTCACGATACAATACTATCACGATATATTGCGATATTCTACCCAGTTAATATCAAAATTAAAAGTAGAGATGAAAAATCAAGTTGCTGTATATGTTCATCAGATGATATTGATCATTTAGAGGACAAATTGAGTCAAAACTATTTGCTTCAAAACAACCTATTTATTGTTTATTATTAGTCTTTTTGCACATTTAAGTAACCAATCCAACATACTGACAGCATTGTAAAAAAAAAACAATATTAGGAGCTGAAAAATCATAAAAATTATATTGGGTGACCAAAAATCACGATATATTGCCAAGTGGATTTTTTTTCACACCCCTAGACGTGAGAATGAAAGCAAACGGCAAAGAAGCACAAGTTTACCAGATTTTGAACTGAATCATTCATCTGTAAAAGGAAGAAAAAAAAATCAATTTCATTTGATGTTTCAGTTCTTTGAAACAAACAAACAAAAATGTCTGAACAGGAAAAAAAACAGAAGTGATCATCAGTAAAGTAATTAGTCATGTTTCTGATCCCAGATCTGTAACACCAGAACGTTTCATTCTCCTTACGTCAGCGAGGTTTCTTAATTCCTCCTCTGGTGAAGCTTTGATGTCGTGTCTGTCTAGTTTCAGCACTAATGCTGTTTCTCTGTGGTAGCGAATCATCGGGGGAGTGTCTGCAGATGCATATTTTCCTCGTTGTGTGTGTTTGTTTGCATGATTTAATGCATCTGGTCCTCAGAAGAAGCAGGTCTTTATCTGCACCGTAGCAGTAAAAATCTGTTCGACCAGGAAATATCTGGTGCCACATTTATAGCAACAAGACTTGTCTGCATCAAGCTGAGCTCACACTGTGAGACCGTCTCTAAAACCCGAACCTCTCTCTCACCGCAGAACGACTCCATCAAAAATGGCGCCACGGGGCGGTGCCTGGAGGTGGTGCCGGCCAACGTCTACTTCGGCTACCTGCTGGTCCTGCAGCCCTGCTCCGGGCAGACGTGGACCTTCAAGAACACCATGAAGCAATAACCAGCGGACGGGCAGAACGTCAGTGGACCTGCCACCTGGACTCAGGTGATGAGGCGGAGGCTCCTTACTTTCAGGAAAAGACTTCAGGAGAAGAAGAAGAAGAAGAAGAAAGACAGGGGATGGGTGCTGCGAGCACCTCAGCGAAATTTTATTTTTTACAAGGTTAAGATTCGAAGTGACGAGCATGATGACGGTTTCCCTCTTTTTGGATTTTACAGAACTTCCAGCATGGGCGAGGCTAGCCCTTTTTTAGGGGTGCTTCAGCACTAAAATTTTAGTTCGCATTTGAAATGAATGAAATGAAATGAAAAATACTTTATTTATCCCATAAAGGGAAATTCAATTTGACAGGTTTAGATAATGTCCAAAACTTAATCCATAGTTTGTGGTTTAAGTTTATATTTTAAGAATGAAAATGAAAACGACCCTGCCTAATGGTATCATCCTCTTCTCACTAACGTTACTTCTCCTCTTCAGAGTTACCTGCAGCGCTCTGTAGGACCACAGCCCATCGTCCAACATAATACACACTGTTATGTTAAAGATTGCATTTTGAGCTAAAGTGCTGTGTCATGAGTCCATGACTTCTGGTCTCGATTCCTGCGTGTTCGAAGGCCACAGTTTTGTTATCGTTCAGGCTCCAACGAGTCTGCCGAGTTTGACGTCTAGAGAATTATCCAAGGTCCTGATGTTTTTCCTGTGATCTTTAAAGGCAACTGTTCCCTACTGATACTTTGTCATTCTGAACCATCCAGCATTTCTGTAATGACCTCTCTGAATTTTGCATGCAGACTTGGAGAATAAAACTCCGTTTTGCACCTCCGTCAGGTTGTCAGTGCTTTGTTTAATAACCGAATTGGCTGCATCACCGGAACACAATTATGGTTGAATTTGAGTGTATGCTTTTGAGTAAGATATGCCCAAATTTCAACATAACAGTTGGCGTCCCTGGATTTTTTACTTGTTTTTCTGTGCTTTGTCTGCTGGTTCCACTCGCTGCGGTCCTGATCGGTGAGAGAAAGCTCTTTTCGGCCGAAATATTCCGTAGGTTTTGAGGAATCCGGTCTCGTGATGGACAATCGCAGCGACTGGACGGGGACAAGGTCGGACGAACGAACGGACCACTGTTCTGGTGAGTGGAAATTATTTTGTCTGTCTGATCACTAAGCTGCGACGGAGCGGTGAGGAGTTTTGTCTGTTTGGGGTACCCCGGGTGTTTGTTTTGTGTTGTTTTCGGCTGCATGGTGTTTTCTGAGCTGTTCTGTGCCCTGTGAGCCACACTGCCTCGTCTGTGGGTCTCAGTCCATGGGGAGACTGTGCACCGGAGTTTTCTGTCGCTGATTGAGTGCCAACCCCTCGTACAGGTGTCGTTGGACAGCCTGTCGAAACTGCCGTCTTCTTGTGTTACTAGCCGGTGAGCTAGGCTGCTCGAGGTACGCTGTGAGTGCCTCGCGACAGAAGTGGGAAATATGGATTCCATCACTTTATACTGGCTGGACAAGGTGGATGGGACGTAAGCAGTTGCAATCCGATGACGATTGGATCTAAGGCAAGAGAACGAGATCTCGGAACCAGAAGTGATTTGAGAAGTAGTAATGAGGCAGTTGCGGACTTAAGTCTTGAAACAAAAAAAAGTTGTGTTGGACCGGGACGGATCGGCACTGGGCTCATAGGGGCAGGCTGTTTCAGGCTTTTTCAGGCTGTATGAGGAAGTATTCCTGATTTAAAGTATGATGCTGGTTAAAGCAATAGGCTATGGCTTTAGATGATTACCTGTTTGATGTTATGAAGTTTGGCAGTTGAGTGTACAAACATGAATTAAAGATTTCTGACGATGCGCGTTCTCGATGATCTGGGGAGACAATGCGCGGGCGCGAAGCGAAGAAGCAGGGGTTAAAGGAAAAAAAAAAAAAAAAAAAAAAAAGAAGACAGATAAGCGCTGCGTTCTGAGCATGCACTGGGGAACCAGAGGCACTGTAGTTTTTGGGAAAGAGGCAAGTTTGTTCGTTCAGAAATTTAGACATTTTAGGAGTTTCTATGTAACAGTGTTATCAGACTGATTGGGAAAACTGTCTGGCGCAGTAAGTTCTGCTACGGAACTTGACTGGCCTTCTTCTTTCATTTTCTTCTCCCTTTCTTACCCTAATCTATCTTAACCCTTCACTCGCGTGTACATAGCAGACTACATGACAATTTCACATCTGCTTCACCCCGAGAAGTTCCGGGAGTTAACTGTTTCGGAGGCGCTGCGCTGAAGGCGTGCGGGGGAGACTCGCCTGCTGCGCGCTCCAGCTGGGGCCTGTGCGCGCTCACGTTTGGAGGAACTGAGCTGATTGCTGTGAATAACAAATGTCTCTCAGCCCAACAGCGGACAGCCGACACAGCCGTATGGATCTGGTCAGAGAGTCAGAGATGAGGGCTCTGACGTCCGTCTTCAATGTGATGGGACATTGGTCAGCAGTGTTCAGCAGTGCGGCAGTGTTGCTGGAAAAGTGGGTGGCGCCGGCAGCGGATTGACAGAGTGACGCCATCTGACTCTGCCGTGGACGAGGGGGTGGGGCCAGGTGACACGTCATTACCACACGTACTGATACACAAGAATGCAAATACTGATAAGACATCGCAACACATTTTTTCCCTCTGTCCTTGGCTCTTGCAATGAAGAACTGCTTGCTAAAAGTTTTCTGTCGACACTGCGTGTCTGGAAAAAGGTACTACACCTTTTCACCAATTCAATTTATGATCCAAGTCATTTCAGTCATAATATTTGCCTCAAATAATTTTGCCTGTCTCTGATTCCTCAGTCACCTTGCTAATGGACTGCATCCATACCGAAGTTAATTAATTTGTAAATTCTGCCTCAAGGTAATTAAGATGAAGATAAAGATCACTTGGTTTGTCCATTCCTCTGCCAATGACAATAACCATTTTTTTTTTTGTGTTTTTGTCTATTTTATGTTTATAAGAAGGAACATGGTAAAATAAGAAACTGAAATCACAATATTATACTGGTCTACGCATTGTAGTGCGTGCCAGTGGCACTGACTCTGAGTCAGGGAAATTGGTAACTGCTTGTGATTGTTGTATTATGTGTTGTCTGCAGGAGTGTGAATGTTTCAGACGACTCCGACTCTCGAAGTGCTTTGACGACAACGTGGGCTCCTTTGACTTTGACTGACTTTGACCCTACTGTTTTGTTTTTACCATGCAGACAGAAATGCATATCGTGTGTTGTTTCATTCTAGGTGATCACATGTCGCGCTGTGTTCACCTGGAGGGCGATGTGGGTTTCTGCCTGCTGATCGTGAATTGGGCCAATTACCAACATTCCAGAACGTTACAACGACGACGTTATGAGCAAAAGGTCCATGCGATGTAGGTTTGATCAAGAATGTCGAACCGGTTGTGATCACTCAAAAAATCTGATATTAGGCTGTGTCAGCGATAATATCCAACAGTATTTCAACAATATTGACAGAGGAGGCAGTGATGGGAGTTACACCTGTTTTTAGATCTTTGCACGCTGCAGGTGTGATTGTCCATGCCCTGATTCTCCTATCCAAACTTTTTTCTATCAAAATAGAATTGTGAAAATGTCCAGCCAACAGAGTGGCATTTCGGACAGGCTTCCTAGTTCAGCTAAATGGTTTTTCTGTTGTCGATTTGGCTAATGTTTTTCCGGTGTTCGACCTACAGGGTGAACCTTGGACATTCACCCGTCTGTGTCAAGGTTGCTGTGAACAGAAACAGGTGATGTCCTTTGTAGGGATGGGTTCTTATTGTCAGGTGTTTGAATGGAATTGAATTGAAAATACTTTATTGATCCCTTGCGGATTAATAAATTTAATTTAATGCGAATTAAATGCTTTAATTCCCTTAAAGAGTTTCCCTTGCGGGAAATTCTTTTGTTGCAGTGCTTCATCCTCAGGGGCGGCGCAGGGGGGTAGCTTGCAGTTGCTATAGCAACCTCAAAATATGGCTTGGTAACCTCAAAGCAACCCCAAGAATGGAGACTATTAAAAATGAAAATCGTAATTGTGTTAAATAAAGTAAAAATGGTGACAATTTAATTTAAAATTAATTTCATGTGTTTTTGCTTTAAATTAAAATAGAAGGAAGCCAATTAAAAACGATGAGAGCTGGCCTGCAGGGGTCACGCGAAGTCAGCTTGGGAAATAAAAAACCGGGCCGTTAGGAAAGTGACATCAAAATGGAGGCTATCTGTTGAAGCGTAAGTCTGCCAGATCCTACTGATGTGAAACTGTGAATATTAACTGGTTTAAAAAAAAT